>PVHY01000848.1:0-190447 GCA_004024945.1 Uropsilus gracilis
TGGCTGGCTTTTGCATATCAATGGTAAAGGTGATCAGTGAAAATGCTAATGAAGAGTGTGTAGCCTGCTTTGTAGAGAGAAGCAGGAAGAAAAGTGTATCCAGTTAAGGTTAAAGGTAATTGCAAAGGAACTGCTTGTAGCCTGCTTTGGAGAAAGAAGCAAGCAGATAGGGGTAAACAGTTAAATAAAGACAGAAAGTCTCTTTTTTACCCTGTTTCAGTTGGCGACCCCGGGGGGCTGCCATCCTCTGGTTAATTAACCCAAGTCTCTTTTTTACCCTGTTTCACTTGGCAAATCGTAGTCATCACGTCCCCCTCTCTCAAAAAGAGCAGACGCTCTGACCTCAAAAAATCAGACTCTAGGATGCAGGGGAAATGTTGGACCCCTGGGCAGGCCAAGACGCCGCTGCCCGTCTGTGTAGCACAGGGACTCAACTCTCTGTACCTCGAATTCTTATCGGAGATGCAGGGTCAGTCCCCATGCCTCCTTCACAGGACTGCACAACAAAACAGGTTGAGTGGATGCTGGCTGTTCCTTGTAATAAGTAATACACCATCCATTGATTTAACTGGATAGGAAAGCGTTGCTTGAAGGTGTTCTATAAAACAATGCTTGAACCAAATATGTTTGGGAAGTGTTGACAACTTGACCTGCTCTTGCTTGCAAATATGTCCACATAAAAGCATATAAGGACTTAGCATAGAAACATCTCCCCCCAGCTGCAGCCAAGAAACCTACTTTAATAAATTTAACCTGTTCATTGCATAAGGCGTACTTGAAGAATCAATGTTCCAAAGAACTCATGGGAATACTACACTAGGACAAAGTTAAAAGTCTCAGGTAGTGTGTATATGTTTATGAGTCTATGACAGATTGAAATCAGCCTTAGTCATCTTTAAATTTCCAACATCTTAAGAACCCAAAACTTTATCAGTGCTCAGAATGTTTGTGGAGTCAAAGAATATTCAAATGGCAATTTAACAACACAACATTGTTCATCTGGTATTGCCTGCTCAGTGCAATCCCAGCTGCTTTAGCTGAGTCATAGCTACCCTTTCTGGAAGCAGAAACTGAAACCACATTACTGCATGAATTTAACTGAGAGGTATTGCCTGTGGGGAAAAAAAGGCAGAAAAAGCAGGTTTGGGCGGAAGAATCTCAGACTACAGAGCAGATCTGATATTCACATAATCTGCCAGGAACTCCAGAGCAAAGATCACCTCTTGGAGGTGCTGGACATTCAGCACAACTGGGGGGCCTACTGTCTACCGTGTTCAGCCATTGGTTGGGGGCTGGCCAGGACAGCTTGGCCTTAGCTCAAATGCTGCTGCTACAGTAGCAGCAGATCCTAAAAGCCTTTCAACAGGACACTATCAGCTAACTGCATTCCTCACTGCTGAATGGAAAGTTTTCTTGAAGAGAGATCCAGCAGTGCACCTCGAGGTTGCCAAGGTGAGCCTGTTGTATGTGCCAAGCTCTGGATTCAGAGACAAGCAAAGTTTTACATTTAGTCGGTAGCATCACAGGAATATAAACAAATTACCTGAATTAATCTAAGAAAACTGAAGGTAGATAGTTCTCTAAGAAAAATCAAGTCTACTGTGGGGTCATTAATAATGTCTGCTGGGAACAAAGGAGGAGGCAGTTAAGTGTGCAAACACCCATACAAGCCACCTCTCATCTGTTCTTCCCCTTTACCGACTCAGATCTCCCTCAGGGTCCAGGTGAGAGAGATCTCCTATCTTCCATAATTTTCTTGAATACTTTTGTTATTTCATAACCATCCACAACATTTACTTACCTTCCCATCTTATAGAACTTACATTGTTCTTTATTTTTCTCATAATTGTTTATTGCCTCTATAGTTAGCCTTAGTGACTAAACTATCAATACTTGTTGGAGAAATGCTGTTTCTTACCCTTACCTTTTTATTATAATAATAATAATAGTTATTATTATTATTGTTTTCATTTGGGTGTTATATTTTTATTCCTCTATATGGGCACATGTTCCACTCACCCATCCTTTTTGAATAACCCCACACAACATAACACACTAGAGAGAAAATAGTAGTTGGTTAATGTCTACTCTGGGATATCTGGATTGATTGACCAGACTTACTGTTTCCAAGGAAATCAGAAAACTTGATTCTGAAAGGCGTATGCATTATTTCCCTTCACCTTAATGATCCAGAGGTCAGGATTGAGTACTAGTCCTAGTTGGGATGTGTGTGTGTGTGTGTGTAGTAGTACACTTCTGTTCCATACATTCTTTTTATTAGTCCAGTACTCACTCACTGCCTATGAGGTGTCCAAGGTGGAAGCTAATGGTACGCTGAACATTCCTATAATCTCCTTCTTTTCCATCCAACTGACCTCTAAAAATCCAACTTTAATTTTGTAATTTAACATTTTCTGGAAGCACGTTCAAGCCTACTGGCCCCCCGCAGTCCTCTTTCTGACAATACTAACACCCCTGAGCTTCAAAAATAGAAATTCTGGAGTTTCTTCTCTGCCTTCCTTTGAAATAAATGAAGATGAGAGAGTGAAGTCTCTAGTTCAATGTGCTCAGTGAAAATCTTCCTAGGACAGATATAGTCAACTCCATTTCCCTTAAACTTTCTGTTTCTACTAGTTTGGTTCCCATCCAGCCTCTCTCCAAAGATTAACTTTTCAGTTAATTCTCTGTAGAGAGAAACAAAATGAATCAAGAGGTAGGACAGGGGGAAAGTTAAGATAAATCACTATTATTTTTTTTTTTTATAAAGCAGTTTGCTTTCTATACATCTGGCTTTATTTACCAAAGGGGAGGGGGATACATGCTTCTACACTTTCTGAAGTTGTACCTACTCATTCAAATGAGTTTATCTTTTTAAATTTTAGATAACATTACCAGTTTGACAGTTCATGACATTTACAAAATTTAAAGTAAATAATAGCTTTCCAGGAAATCTCTTAAAATTCTTACCCTAAGATTAGTCCTCATCACATTCCATTTGTTTACATGGTCAAAATTGCCATCTTTATTTTAAAGCTCACTTGAAAGAGCATCAGAAGGTAGGTGATTTGCTGAAGGTCATAGGAAATTCAGGGTGAGTCAGGAATAGAAGCCAGCTGTGTGGACTAGCTGCCCAGTGTTCTAATCACCTCAACAACATTCATTCCCATACACCCCATCGTTCCAGAGACACTTTTCCCAGATCTCTGTACATTGCTTTTTTTTTTTTTTTTTTTTTTTAGTTTTTTAAATTTTTCTCTCAATTCATTTTCTATAAGAGGGGGCTGCGGAAATGCTCAAACCATTCCAAAAAGAGGCTGTTACAGAGTATGCTCTCCATCAAGAGGAGGGTCTGTGTTCCCTGCCCCACCAAACAGAGCTGAGTAGAGCTGAGTTGTGAGAAGACTAGAAACACATGGACTTGGAGAAAGAAGACCAGAAAGAAGACTTGAAAGAGACTAGTGGAATGGAGATGTGAAGAAATCAAGCTTGCTTGTCAGCTTTGCACTTAGACCAGGAACTTGAGGAAAGGTGATGTGGCCTCAAGACATACAGAGACACTTGAAAGAGATGTGGGTGGAGCACCAGTGGAGAGGCTGGCAATGACAGTACCTTGATATAACCTTTGATTTTGCTCCTTTCAACCCAGGCTTACCTGGTAGAATATAACCAATCCTTGTCGCCAGTTGTAAGCATCAGGCTCAACAATCTGGGTAGGTTCTTTTTTGGTTTTAGGAGTTACATAGAAACACCGAGCACAGCAGGCCACGGTGAGGGGGCTGGGAGACAAGGGATCTCCCATCCACTCAGGAATCTTCAAATTCTGGGCTCGCTCTCTGTGTCTCTCTGTCTCTCTCTTTCTCTCTCTCATGTTAGTACATGTGTTCATACTCTCCCATTTATCACCTCTCCTAAGCCCAGGTGTGCACACTTAAACTTATACACGTGCGTACCCACTGGACCTCACAGTCATGGGGAGGGTCCAATATTCCAGGTGCTGGTTATATAGGTTAATGGAGGGAAAAGCCTGGCTAACTCATTTACCTTACACTGACCTCATCTGCCTATTTCCTTAAGTTCCCAGCAGAAGGAGCCTTGTAGCAAACTTCTGGGCCTCAGTGGCCTGCTGGAGCCAATACTGTTTGGCAAGGCATTTGCCCACCAGGAGATGGATAACTTTGGGTGTTTTATTGGAGAACTATTACCTTTTCTTCTCTTTTTTATTCACACTAAATCCTATGAATGTCCTTTTACACTAAGAATATGCTTTGTCTTTATATAGCAGATGGTAGAACTCATTTAGAATACATAGGTTTGGGGGTCTCTGGTACCCCTTAGTCTGTTCACTAACAAAGCCATCTTCTTACTTCACAAATTCACTTCTGATTCAATGCAAAGTCTCTCTACCAACGCAAAATATAGTCATTTGGCCATTTTCAGAGCAGGTAATTTATTTAGTAAATTGAAAGGCTGCTTTCTTCTTAATATAAAATATTACTGTGAAAGCGACAGAGGTGGAGAACATTTTTTCTCACTTCATGTATTGCTGATGTGAGTTTAGCTTGTGCTCCCTGTGTGCTAGGCTGAAGACTCCAGAGATTGACAATTTTGTGGAAAACAATTAAACAGGCAACACAATGTTCTACGTCTCATCGTAAGGGGAAATACCAAGTACTAGGAAGTACACAGACAGGATGTTGTGTTTCAGCTTGGGGGATTACAAAGACTGCTGAGAAGCTGAGTTCTCAAGAGAAGATACAAGCCAGCAGTCATGGGTTGAATTGTTGGCCCTAAAATGGATATATCAAAGTCCTGACTCCCACTATCTCAGAATTTGTCCTTATTTGGTAATCTTATTTTTATAGACATAATCAGGTTGAAATAAGGTTATAAGGGTGAATGCTTAACCAATATGACCAGTTTCCTTACAAAAAGGGGAAATTAACACACAAAGACAATGTAATAAAAGACAGAGAGATCACAATGTGAAGATGGAGGATTATAGTAATGCATCTCTAAACCAAGGAATGACAAAAGATTTCCAAGAAGCCACTGGAAGCTATGAAGAGGCAAAGAATTCCTCTACAAGTTTATAAGTCTTGGGGGTGGCCGGCAGAGCCCTGTCAGCACCTCTCAGATTTCTAGTCTCCAGAACTATGAGAAAACACATTTCAGTTTAAAGTCACCTATTTTGCAGTATTTTGTTAAAGCAGTCTGAGACAACTAATGTACCAGACAAAAAGAAAACAAAGGAGCATTCTAGATAAAGAAAATCAAAGGGACAAATGCCGCAAAATAAAACATTCCCCCAGGACTGGTTTGAGTTCAGTTTGGTGAAAATCTAAAAGTGGGACCAGGGGGATGCAGGAAACCACACAGGACAGAAGTCACAGGCAGCTCTTGAGTACAGTTTATGATCTATTTGGTCTGCCCTTTGCTACTAAGGACCATATGGAATTCCCAGTGACTCCACTATAGACAGAAATGTTTCTGGATATTGTATGTTCTGTACATCTGCTGATAAGCTATAAGCCCTGCGTTTCCTCTGCAGTCAGCAGCTTGAAGCATCAAAGCTTCTGTTTCACCACCACATCAAAACTCAGGAAGCTTTAAAGTTCTTCCAAACACCCAGCTCTTGCTGAAAGAAGACACCAGGACTCTGGAGACAAGCAATGAACAGTCTCAAGGATCCTTCTGAAAGTAAATATCCGATGAGTGGACCTTTACTTACATCCTGGAATGTCTTTTCCTGTTCCAGGTCTACTCCAGCCAGATATAAGATACTTAGTCAATTGCATCTAAGCAAGGGCAGCAACGCACCTTAGTGTGGGTTACAAGACAAGTAGAACAAGAGCCTGACACTCAGACCACAAACACCCCCTTCTGTTTTATAGAGACATCTGAGGTCATTACCCTTAGATGTAAACGTGTTCCCCTGGCACTGATCTAAAAATAGGAGTTGTGATTCCGCTTTGAAACATTTTCACACGAAAAATGGTATTCTTAGCCCACTTCCCATCAAGTTTAGTTTAATGTATTTCCTGCCAGACACTTGAATGTAGAAAATCTCACATGATCCACCAAATTGGGGAAGCCTGGGTCAGCAAAGGCAGGCTTCAAAGTGGGGCATCTCTACAAAACTGTGCCAGGGAATGGAAAGCAGGAGACGCCTTTCAGGAAGGTGTGTGAGCAGTCCAAGGGCTTCCTTTTTCCCTTTGATGTGGGTGGATGTCACTGTAATGAGAGGACCTGCCTTGTGGAAACACAACAGAGAAAATATGCCAATAAAGAATCAAATGCCAGTGATCCTGCTTGTTTTACAGTTTGGTTACTGGGTCTTTGTATAGAATGAACCTGTCCACTATCAACTTCTCAATGGAAATGGGTTCTACTTTGAGAGTTTGAGGGCTCGAGGAGAATAGTGAAGGTAGAAAACTGAAATTTCTTCCTCATCACACGTTTCAGTTTTGATGAGTTTGGCTGCACATGATGTTGCTTCCATTTTTTTCTCTGCATCAAAGCTATGAAATTTAAATGTAGGTTTATTGCTGGTTGTCACACCCAATTGTGTAACATCCAAACAGCCATGAATTTTATTTTAGTATAACAGTAAATGTTGACTCATACTAATATGTCAACTTCCCTAATATTCCAGATAGAATTTTCCCATGTGTTTTTGATCATAGTTTAGTGAAAAGTTTTTGCTGTTTGACTGTGAATTAGTGTCCTATCTCAAAGCAATAATTATACCAACTCCCAGCACAGAATTGAGGTACCATGAATTCTGATTAATCTGATGAACAACTATGTAGCACTTCATGATCAAATTTTCATTTTGACTAATCTGCTGATCCTGAGAGTTGTACCAATTGCTCAGAAATAAAAAGGACACAGGAATAGCATCCAAGAGAGTATTTTGCTGTCATCCAAATCTAGGCTTTCCCTGCCTTGATTCTTTCGTAAGTCTTCCTCATTTGAAACACTTCCTTAGAACACAAAAAATGGCTAATTAGATAAGAAGCTTGGAAGATGTTATTTTTAAAAGATGGATCTTCAATCATATGTATTTTATATTATACAGATGTCTACATGTACATAACAATACCACATGTATATAAACTGCATGCTCAACATAATTTCTATGCTTTATTTAAATGTATTCTTTGCAAAATGCAATAAACTCCTTTATAATTATGGTAGCTTGCCTTATAATAGTTTGTCTTAGGAATTCAACTCTTTTAATTGGCTTTCTCTTTACCCACTTAACACCCTCATCAATCTGGGAAGGTGAAAAGGAAGGCTTTGTCCTCATTTGTCTGGGAGGAAAAGAAAACCTGAGTCAATAAGAGAGTTTAGAAAGCAATGCTCTGAAACCACTCTAAATAAATACAGCAAATTTTAGCATCAGGCTGGTTCTTCTTGGCTTTTGTCCAAAAGAGATTTTCTTAGGGAAGTAGCATGATACTTACATAATGAAGAAGCTCTACTCAAACAGCCCACTTTATTGTCAGAAACTTTATTAGAGTTCAAAATATATGAGGCATTAGACATACATGTCAGTAAAGGAACCAATTATAATCTGGTCATGTCATCAACATGAATGTAAATAATGCCACATGTTTTAGACAATAAAACTATTTACTTAAAGCCTTTTATGGCAAAGCAAGAAGTAAGATTTAGGTTTGGGGAAGTCTGAAAAGAAAAACATCTAATAGACTTCTGGGTATTGGAAGAAACATTTGTAAGATGCAAAGATATATATGTTCCAATATCTTCATCTCAAAACCTCTAACCTTCACCCAAAATCAAAAAATAAGTCACTTAAAAATACAACTAGAGCAAAGCATTCTCATATTTCCCATAAGAAGTGAGAGAAATGGGATAGATGACGAGAGTTTTGTTATTCCCAACTACTCAAGAGAGACAGTCTATAAGTGAAAGAGATGACAGGTTTGGTGACCAGACAAGTCAGAATGAAAATCTTGATACCTATGTGAGTTTGGCTAAATTCCCCCATCCATTGGATCATCTGTATTCTTCATCAATAAAAGAAAGACAATAGTATTTACCTTACCGGGTTATTTGAAGATTTGAGATTACACAGGCAAAGTACTTTAGCCTGGTGCTTGGCAAATACCAAAAACTCAATGGAAGGGAGCTATTATAGCTAAAATGGTAAATTACATTTACCATCAACACAGACTTGAGGAAAATGAAATTCAGTAATATTCATGCCCAAAAGTAATTTGTCCACTATTAAAAGAATTTCAAATGTAGGCAAACAAGAGAGTCTTCTTTTTATATTACAGAAAGAAAAGATAATGTAAAAAAAAGATAAGTGACTGAAAGATTAAAATTACATTAAAATATAATCAATCTATCTCCAGGTTTAAATCCCAGATACTAGATTATATTTTACCAAGGGAAGAAATGGACAGTGAAAGCAGAAAGTAAAAGAAGAGGAAGAATAACAACCTAGTGAAGAAAGAGGAAAATTAAGGTACTCATATTGAGTAAAAAGTATTAAAAATAATTGACACATAAATTTGGAAGAAAATACGGGAGCCAGCAATTGTTTACAAAATTATTATTATATTCTTATTTCCTAAATTTTCCTGTTTTAAATAACAAAAGATGCTAGATAAAATATAAACACAATAAAACATTTCATTAAGGTGGCTGGTTACAAAATCAACACACAGAAGTCAGTAGTTTTCCTATCCGCAAAAAGCCAAGAAGAAGAAGAAATTTAAAAAGCCATCTTATTCACCACTGCACCAAAAACAATTGAATACCTGGGAATTAACCTAACAAAACATGTGAAAGAACTATACAAGGAAAACTTCAAAATGCTGCTAAAAGAGATAGAAGAAGACAAGGAAATGGAAAGCCATTCTCTGCTCATGGATTGGAAGAATTAACATCATCAAAATGGCCATCTTCCCAAAGCAATCTACAGATTCAATGCAATCCCGATAAAAATCCCAATGACATTCTTTAAAGAGATAGAAAAAAATTACAGTTCATATTTAATAACAAAAGACCTTGAATATCAAAAAGCCTCCTAGCCAAAAAAAGAGAGAATGGAGCCCTAACTATTCCAGTCTTCAAGTTATATTACAAAGCCATAATAAAGGACAGTAGCTTTTGCTAGTCTTTAAGACCCTCATTGTTCTCAAAACCCAACAATCACTATCCTTTAAGCAATGGTAACAGACCTCCTAATGTTCACAGTGCCCTGACTGACCTCTAGTTCTTGCACTTAAGTGACAGTGGCCTATTCTGGGCCTACTGAGAGAAGCCAATCTGACCCTTTTGAGGAGACTAACCCCACAGTTTCATGATTCAAATTTCTGTTGCTATATGATCATAAAGTTTAGAATTGGGCGATTTAATTTAATACAAAGTGATTCAGAGTTGGTATTGCCAATAGGGAACTGCCAGAAGAAAATATAAGTCCTCTCTAAAGAAATTAAAATCTGATCTTTGGAAAATAGCAGTGAGTCTATAAGGTATAAAGAAAATAGATCAGTCACAAAACAAAAAACAAAATACAAAAAATCTCACAAAACATTTTGGAAAGAAGGTATTACAAATGAAAATCGGGAGAAACTACAGAAATGATAACAATCCATAAAGCCTTCGTGATGTAATAATATAAAATAAATGGCATTGACCATTAAAATTAACAAAAATTGTGAAAATTAATTGAGACCTTAAGTGGCTGAATATATCTGAAAAAGCTTCAAAATGATATCAGGTCAAAAAGGGGCAGAAGTCTTCAACCAACAAGCCACATTTAAAATGTGGTTTCTGCCATTCAGGTTCCCTCTGGTTTGTAGCATCTGCACATAGCAGTTGTCAATCAAACGCAGTTTAACAACAGGGTTTTATTTACAAGGGACATTAACAGGGGAAACGTAAAGCCACAAGTGGCCAGTTATCTTACCCCAGTCACCATTTTCAGTCCCAGAGGTCCAAGAGACACGTGTTCATGATGGTCACGTGGACAAACCTCTCCAAACCTGAGGCAGGCACTCTGCAAATTTTAGTCTTTCTCTGGTGTCTTCTCTTCACTTTTTTCCCCAGTGTTCTAAGCTGCTCTGCTTCTTAAGGCTCTTCAATGTTTTTTTTTCCACAATTGTTGATGCATAAATGAGCTTTCCAAATCCCTGGCCATCTTCAGGTACCAGTTTTCCATGTCACCTTGCTGCAGTGCCACACTCTCCACACCAGCCACTCTTCTGCCAGCCACCATTGCTCCTTGCCACCACCAGCTCACTCTGCCAGGGAGCTTCTGCCAGGCCTGGTCACTCTTTACCCTGGTCAGGCTTTACCCACCTGCCATTCTCTCCTCTCCCCAAAAGTCTGTCTCCTCTAGTCTCTGCTCCTTTCCTTTTTATTTTTTTTTCTCTCCTAAAATTCAAAAGCTCTAATTTCCCTTTACACACCCTCTAGGTGATATATTTTTTCTCTTTTGGGTCCAGATCCGGAATTTGCAACAAAGTAAGAGCACCCTTCCTGTTTAGGTCTCTTTTCCCTCTGTTTTTCAGGTACAGCTAATGGCATCAATGCCTAAATTTTAATACTATCCATATTGGGGTCCTTGATTCAATACTGTCTATATTGGGGCCCCAGCTTCAAAAATACATGGTTTGTAAGTGAAAAATACAACTAGTTAAGTAAAAACAACCAATGGCTGAGTGTAACAAAATAATGGGTAAGCTAAAAATAGAGAAACAAAAGAATGGGTAGCACTGAAAGAGTTAATGAACTGACAGATTTTTTTTTTTAAAAACTATGTACAATACTCTCTAGAGGAACAAAGAAATAGAAAATATGGAAATAGATGGACAGAAATAAAAGTGTCAGGCAGATTTAACAGAGAAAATGAAAAGAAGTAACATTCAAAGAGAATTACTGAAAACTTTTCAGAATTGATGAAAATAACACTAATGGTGAAATATAGGAAGCTCAAAAAATCTGAACAGGCACATATAGATAAATAAGAATGAAACTACAGGGATGACGTATTAAAAGAACCAGGATACAACCCCAGAGAAAAATGGTGGCATCTCTGTAAGACACAGTACAATTAAACAAATGACAAACTTCTTATCACTAACAGAGCCCGAGACAATGAAATAATATTGTCAATGTTTTGAGAGAAAATCACTTTCATCAGAAAGTGTTATCTATGTTGAAATATGAAAGCAATCTGTCAAGTTTTGGGAAATAAGAGAACAGACATTCTTAGAAAAATAAAAATTGATATTTTTACCACATGCAAAAAGACCTTATTAAAAGGGAACTGCAAAAGATCTTCTCTAGGCAGAAGTAAACAGTCCCAAATAAAAGAAATGTTGAATTAGACATTTCCTGCATGCTTCTCATTTTTTTCTTGGCCACACCTTTGATTATAGCCACACCCACACCAGGCACTGAATGCACTTAGTCAAGGTTGCAGAGTTGCAGCCTGAGATCGCTGCACCTACTACTTTCCACTCTCTAATTTCATATGTGTTTGATTCAGGACTGAGATTCAGACTTTGAAAAGTAACTAGAAGCTTTGACTCAGGGGAACTGGAAGCCAATGCTCCATTTCTTCCCCAAAGTCTGAGATTCAGTAATAGTTATGATAACCTTTTCATTAAAACCCTGAAGGACTTCATACCCAGTCACCTGTAACAGAAGTAAACTCACACCCATTTTTATACTAGCTCTTCTTCTTCCCTAATTTACTCCTCTATCTCTCCCTTATACTCTCAGTTACACTACTTGCTGCAGACCTTTGTCTCAGGCTCTAGTTCCTGGGAAGCCCAAGATCATATAACACTATATAAAACAATGAAAATAATTTGTTCAAGGTGAGGGCATTAAGAAAGAAGCTAGAATAAAAATGTTTGAGAACAAAGGCTTTTAAGTTTAGAAAAAGTTGATAAGATTTAATATCTCTGAAAGTCATTTTATTGCATGAGCAATAAGCATGCATTCTAAAATAGCTGTGAAAGCCCTAGAGAATTGACTTAAATCATACAATACCCAAAGAAGAAGAAGAGAAAAAGATTTGGGAGAGCTGAAGGAGGTGGGTGGAATGGTGGCAACTTATCCAGTATAAAATAAGGCAAAGTGGAAGGAGGAAAAAAGTAACAGATGAATACATACATGCCCTTATATGTTTGTCCAAATTCATGAAACCACAACAGCAAGAGTAGTCATGATATAAATTATAAACTTCAAGTGAGTATAATGTGTCAATTTAGGTGTATCAATTATAACAAATTTACCACTTCAGTGGGAGATGCTGATAATGAAGATGACTATGAATTTGTGGGAACAAGGGCATATGAGAAATCTCTTTATCCTCCCTCTAATTTTTCTGTGAACCAAAGACTGTTCTGAAAAATTGTCTTAATAAAATATAAAATAACAAAAACAATGAACAAACAGAAAGCACAAAATAAGAAAGTAGAAACAACTCAAATATAGATGTACAAATAACTTGTTTTCCAAATAGGAGGAAAATATTATCATATGTATTAAAACAAAGTCCACATACATACTGCAAGAGACTCCTGAAACACAAGAATACAGAAAGTAAACAGTTAATAAGAGAAACAAGAAAACCAAGTCCGGGATAAATTAAATAATATGCCCAAGGCCATAGGTTTCTACATTCTCTTTTTTTTTTTCTGATCCCAGCATCCAGTTGCTTTCCATCATGTTATGCCAGTTACTGAGGATAGGAGCACTATCTTATTCATCTTTGTGTACCTACCATTCAAAATAGCAACAAAGCAATCTCTGCTGAATTCATGAAAACAAAATTATAGAAGTGTGCAATCCATCAGAAGCATGTTGAGCATTCTCAAAAAAAGCAAAAATGTTTCATATAATTTATGAAGATTGATTTGTTCTGATATTTCTAACATAATAAATGAGCTTTATTTCTCCCTAGAGGATAAAATCAAGGCATAGCTCAACCTCAAAAACATCTACATGTGTGGTCATTTATAAGGGACAGCCATGACCATAAAAGATGGCTTTCATTCATTCATTTATTATATATATATATATATATATATATATATATATATATATATATATATATATATATATATACACATATTCACCTAATTTGTGCCAGACACCACACAGTCATGTGGATACAATGATAAATAAGACAGACATGATGCTTGTCATTTTTAAAAGATTACAGACTAGTTATTTTATAGTGAAGCTCTAATCTGAAGTATTTTAAACTTAGATTTGTCTAAAAAGTTTAAAATGTATTTCTAGTAGATAAATTACTAAAATTACTTTTAGGAAATTCCTTGACCACACGCAAAAAAAATTCAGCAACTCTCAGTTTATTAGCTGAATAATCTTGGGCACATCACTCAGTCATATCATTTTCTATTCTGAGACTCAAATTTCTTTCCTCAAAGTTTAAAAATAATCCCAACCTCTCATGACAATTATCTGAGATGATGTGCCAGCCATAGTAATGTTCAATAAATGCCAATACTATTTAGAACAAAATTGTTACTACAATACCTAAATTTAATATGTACCATATCCCATTTGTAAATATTAAGCATTATGCAGTCCAAGAGTCAGGTTTCAGAAAAAGGGAGCCGTCTGGATGCAGCAAGACTGATATTTATTAGAAACAGGTTTATTGAGGTCCAAACAGGAATGTAATGTATGTATATTTATTCATACTATGTATCTATTACATAGATGGTGCACTAGAAACTATGATTTGAATAATCTACTGGCATTTACTTGTAATAATGATCCTATTATATTCTGTATATTTAACACATTATTCAGGGTATTGTCTCCCACCCCTAAAAAGGCATATGAAAAGTTACAAAATGCTATTTTGACCGTTATCTCCAAGCTAACTCCACCTAGGCAGATGGAGAAATGTATTATTGGATATGCTACATAAAACTAAAGACATTGAAATTAATAGAGACCTGGTTGCCACAGAATACAACTATACCTAATGGGCTATTAAAAAATGATTAATGTATGTCCCAGTAGGCTAGCAAAAACAAGCGCTATGAGTATGCAAAAAAAAAAAAAAAAAGAAGTATTAATTTGATCTATCATGGCAACTAAAAGGACTAGTCCAAGTTACAAAGCACTGGCAGTGGGAAGAGGCTATAGAAATGGTTGACTATATTAACATGTAAAAACAATACCTTTTAAAGAGAAAGAGCAGAGTGTACTGGAATGGTTTTAAATTTAGTCTTTCTCCAGTAGCTCTATGTTTCAAAGTTCAGTGCAGTTTTGCCTTTGATTTGCCATGTCAGTGTGATGTAAGCCAGTTGCATGAGAAGAGAATTAAACCGTCCCTTTTGAGAAAAACGTTAAACTCCTAAGAGTTGGGATGAAAGATGCTTCATAATTGTAAGAATTTATTAATTATTATTATTCAGACTCATTTTCCAGTACTTTCCATTTTACATGGACAGTATAAAGTCCCATCTCTGTCTTCCAGAACACAAACTAAAGGTTCTTGAAATATTAACAAGCTTTGTCTTTTTACTACTCTGTATTCAGGGCCACCTATGAATAGATTATTTCTTCACAGCAGCTATAAGATGAGCCATTAAATCTCTCAGAGAGTTGTATGCCCTGGTAGTTGAATGAAACATTTTAAAACTAAGGTTCTTTTTGTATTGTTTTCTTTAAAACACTCTCTAGTCTCATCTTGAGTATTACTGATTATTTATTATTATTACTGCTATTGTTACCTTTTAGGTTCTCTTAGTTAGATAATGGATATTTCTACAGTCGGAAACAAGATAAAATAAGTTGTGGAAATGACAAATAATTTGATCATGATGTTTGTCAAATTGAAAACATGCTAGTTAAAATCATCTTTGAAAGAGATAACTAGAGATGGTTTAATACATTTGATTTTAACTGGCTATTTTAAGAATAGCAAAGGTCAATCAGAAACTATTTCTAGCACTATAGATAAGTACTAAATCCAAAAGTTCTTTCAATTATGCAAGTATCATCCGTAAAGTAGCAAAAGAATCTCCTGAAAAGGGCAAGATAGGAATCAGGGATGGTTTCTTGAAAAGACCAAAATGCCAAGCTTTTGAATGACTCCATCTACAAACCTAGGTTATTTGTCTTACATATACACATGTATACTGTATACTGTTATGTATTCACAGACAGAGGGGGGTGGAGTCTGTTTTGTTTAGTGCTCCTAGGTGCTACACACTTGATATATTTATCTCATTCAATATTCACACAAATTCTAAGAAGCAGTTATTCACCTAGATTGCATTTAATAGTCCATGATAAAACTAAAAAAGGTTGCAAAATTTGCCTAAAATCACATGTATAATAAATGATAAAGTTAGAGTTCTACACATAGATCTTATGAGACCAAACCTAAGTTATTTCCACTATTTTCTTTCATTCATTGATTCATGTTGAACACTTAGTATGTTTCTAGTTGTATACTGAGAAAGTCAATACCTCTTATAGAGGTCAGAAACCCATTCTAAAAAGTCTATACGAATTAGAAGTGTCTGTGCTACCAGAGAATGAGTACAGATGGGGATTTTTCAGAACAGATGTTAGGGGAAGATGAAAATGAAACCAAATCTTCAAATATGAGTAGGTGTGCCCAGGTAGATCAAAAGGAACAAGTTTTGCTTATGGACAACATCATAGGCAAAGTCAAGAGTTGCCTGCAAATTTAAATTTTGGAAACTTTAAGAATGTAAGTTTTAAAGAAGAGTATGAGAAGTTGGGAGAGAGGTCACAGGTTGCTTAAGTTGGTGATTTAAAAAAAAAAAGCATTTTCTTTAGTTAGGATCATGAGAAAATTCTCAAATATCCTTTTCACACAAAGAAGTAGAATATTCATGGGAGTGTGAAATATGTATGAGAAACAGCAAATAAAATTAATCTTCCATTAAAACTGTTCCAGAGAACGAAGTCATTGTCTTGATGGGCAACCTAGAAAAGACAGAACTTTCCCTAGTAAGATTGGATCTACTGACTGTGTCCACATTCTGTCTCCTCACACTTATCATCAGTGTACCCTGAGATTTTAACTAAGACTGGTTTGACTTTGGGGGAGTCACAGTATTGAGATCAATATCCATAAAGATGACAGGTAGGTAGGTAGATAGATGATGGATGGAAGGATAGGCAGTAACTTCTAGACTCTAAATCACTTTCTAAATAAAATATACAAAGAAAAATTCTAGTCCAGCATATAACACTACCTACTCTGTCTCATGCTCTAGAGCCAGCTCCATGTAGATTGTCCAGAACAGCCTGCAGAGTTTCCTTTTGACCTTTTGGTTTACCATTCATGTTGGTAGGTGATGGAAAGAATGAAAGAGGGTAAGACATCATGATTAGGATGCTCTCAATGTAACCCTAGATGGGATGAAACTACTGACAGATTGACTCAAGTTGGCAGTGGGCTCCCTGGGATTCTTACCAGAAGCAGTTGCAGCACTCTCTCTAAACACCATGATTGCCAACCTCTGATGAGATTCCCGGGGGCCTGACCGGGAGAGCCAGGCGCGAGATAGATTTCACATTAATGAACTGCAGCTTCTGGGTTTTTAGGTAAATCACTGAGTGCTGTGCTTCATTCTGGTACTGGGTGGCAGGGGGATGCAGAAAGAGCTGCTTTTTCACTTTCAATTTTCCTTTTAAATCTGCTGTCCAGAGACATCCAAAGACAGACTATGATGAGCAACAAATTGACATAACAAATTACCCAAAAAATATATTCATTATCATATGATAACCAAAAATGAGAATCAGGCCACCAATCATATTAAATTCATGCAATCTCGGAAGGATTGTTAAATTCACTTTGAAAACAACAAGATTTCTCCTTTCCTTGTCTTTGTTCCCTTTGTTCCCATCTCTCTGTCTCTCTGTCCTGCTCTTTCTGCTCCCTTTTTCGCATTTCTGCTTCTTTATCTTTGTCTTTTCTCTGTCACTCTGCCTGCCCTTCTCATTCTCTCTCTTACTGTGTGTACTCTCAGTTTCCCCAGAAGACCACCACCATCGTACAGGATATATTCAGGTTTACATCACTGGAATAATGACTTCATTTGAGATTAGCTGCCAGTAGGCTCTTGACCAAAGCTGGACAAACTCTTTCCGGATCAAGTTATTTCTAGAAATAACATGAGCCTCAAACATCATATCTTTTTATGACTCTAAAAATGGAAGGAAATAAACAAACTCCTACAATGAATTTTTATGTCAAAAGATAAAGATGTGGATCAACCAATCAACCATCGAGCTTTCCATTTCTTCCAAGCAATATTTCTTTGTGCCCAATTTCCTTTTGCTTTCTTTGGAAAGGAGGAAGTTAGTGAACTGCCAAGTACAGACATTGTTTCCCACACATGGGAAAGACTTCCTTGAGCTCACACATGGCATATTAAAAAAATAATAAAAAATTTTCTTAAATTTGCCTCCTAAACTTTATGAATGGACTCATTATACATTTAATTCTGTACTTTCTTAAAAACAGATTTGTAATGAACTATTTTATGCCCCTTAAATAATTTAAAATCCCAAAGATACAGTTTTCAGCAAAGCCTTAGCATACATATTGGTTTCTGCTGTATGTAAGATTGTACTTATTTTACATATTCAGGCACAGGTATATTTCAGTATTTTTATATTCTCTGCACTGTTTTAAGGGTCCTATTTATTATCACAGGGTCATCTCACCAGTAAATATTTATGGGCAGTTTTATTTCTAGTTTAGGGTTTGAGTACAGTATCTTACGATACCTTAAAAAGGGATTGTTGATTTGCTCTTTTAGTTTTTGATAGTGAGCATGTTTATGACATGAGAGATTTTTTTATTTAATAATTTACAAAATTACCTGCAGTAAAATCTTCACCTGTTCTTTTGTTTTTCAGCACCACAAAATTGGAATTACATATAAAATCTTTCCTCTAGGAGATTTATGCCTACCACGGAAAGAAAATCTCCACTTAAATTTTTATGAAACATTAAAATTATGGTCTCCTTTCACAAAAAACAATACAAAGGAGCCTTTTGTTGGGTGAGAAATACTTCCAGTATTTGAAGACATCACTCTTTGTCTTCCATCCAATCTTTATTTTCCTGTGGCAGCTTCTTTTTGGCTTCATCGATTCCCCTATTTGTATTTGCAGTGTGCTAATTTGTCTTTCATTATAGAAAGTTCCAAGGGCCAACCACAGGGGCTAATCCCAGTCAGAGAAGAGACTTCTGTCTAACTGTGCTTTTCACAGTCTAATTTGAAGTTGTTACATGAAAGGACTGATGACTGATTGTTTTCTTTCCTTTACATGGGAATCACTACCCCATCCTTGAAGAAGGCAATGGCCCCCACCTGGAACCCCCAGTTTAGCTGCATAGGAACATAAGGAACCCTCCCTTAATAACCTGTCCTTCCTGCAAATTGGACTTAGATCTCTCTCTATTGAATTATGTGTTTTAATAAAGGTCTTATGTAACATCCACAGAACAGTTATCAATTAATTATCCATGGAAATTTAGAGGGTGTTACACAGTGGTAGCTATTATATCCAAGGCATTAGACATATGTTACATAAAAGATGCAGTCATCTTGAAATTATATTGGCTAGGTTGCCTTTTTCCTAGAGAATATTCTTTATTTTAATAAAAGTTATGAGGAGATGGGAATGTGTTCCATATGGTTTAAGGCGGGCTTATACATGCTAAACCCAGTCAAAAGTTAAAAATTCTAGCCACTGTGTGAGAAATTACTTAAATTCTTAAGATACACTTGCCATCTCTGGATTGAAGATTTTGGGAGCAAACAGAAAGCTCAGAGTCCTGGCTCCACCCAATTCAACTCATGGATTTATTTAGAGCCAACTACAGATTCTGCTCAACAGGAAATAATCTGAGTCCCTAAAGGGCAATGCTAAGGTGAAAGCTTGGTCCATCCCCGCAGTACCTGGATGCAGGGGCCACAAAGAGCAGAGTAGA
Organism: Uropsilus gracilis; assembly: GCA_004024945.1. Taxonomy (NCBI): domain Eukaryota; kingdom Metazoa; phylum Chordata; class Mammalia; order Eulipotyphla; family Talpidae; genus Uropsilus; species Uropsilus gracilis. The sequence goes on from PVHY01000848.1 coordinate 19,022, forward strand.
CTGTGGGATGGGAGACACTAGATGGAAGCCAGCAGGGGCCCCTGATGTGACTGACAAAAGGAAAAGAAAGATGGCTTCCAACTTCCAGCACAGCAGGTTCGAACATGGCAGGGCCACTGTGACAGAAAGAACTAAAAAAAAAACCCAAAAATGTGCTGACAGGTTTAATAAGACATCTCACTCATCTTCTGCAGAGGACCCATGAAGTTCTCAGCTTCCGAATGATTTTCCTACATTTGGAATGAGAACTGGCCTCGTTCTGAAGCGTACAGTGGTATTATTTGTTGTGTTATTTTTTAAGTTAACAGGGATAAAAAAAAAAAAGTCACCTTCCTTCCAGGCTGAAGGAATTAAGAAGCTGCATGAGCTATTTCTGAAGTTATAATCTAAAATCCCAGAAAATCAAAGTCATTACAGTGGGCCATTGTTCTACATTGATTTCTGGGAAAATTGCCTCCACAGTTACAGTTTAATTAAAAAATACCAGAAACCAGTGACAATGTTTTCATTTCACTATTATTCATTAAACGAATTTGAATTTGGGAAGCTGAGGATGGGGATTGCTTGAGTCTGTGGTATCCTGAGCCTGTGGTTCCCCAGGCAAAAATAGCGAGACCTAGTCTTAAAAAAAAATAAAATAAAAAGAATGTGTTGACACAGGTGAACCTTGCCAGACCCACAATTCCAAAGGTAGAGGAGTAGAAAGAAAGAATCCCTGTGGTGGAGAGCCAAAGCACTCGAGTCACCAAGGCTCACTATCCCTTCCTGAAACTGACTGTAAAAGACATCTACCATGACATGAGCGTTGATATTCTCAGGTGAATGTACCTGTGGAAGACTAGGATACTGTGCAGGCCCTGCCTTTCATTTCTGAAAGCCAAAGTTTTCTCTTAAAACACTCACCAGTTAATGACGGGTTTGTTGGCATGCCCCTATAATCCAAACCCTGGAAGGCAAGAGGCCAAGGATCACTTGAGTTCACAGGTCGAGACTACCCCGGGCAATATTTCGAGACCTAGCCTCGAAAAAGCAGCTGGGCATGGTGTTAGGCGCCTGTGATCCCAGCTACCTGGGAGACTGAGGCTGGGGATCGCTTGAGTATGCGGGATCAGGACTACCCCGGCCAACATAGTGAGACGTAGTCTCTAAAAAAAGAAAGACAAAGAAAAAACTCACCAATTAGAGACCTGACTCCACCCAATCCTGCTACTGAAGTAACTTGAATCCCATAAATTTTGCAGGAAGAACTTTTTAGCCAAGGACCAATTTGCTCTGTCAAAATTTTGTTCACAGTGATTGAAAAAAAAAAAAAAGTTTAAATGGGACTTCAGATAGGTACTTATTAGTTTTAAAGGAAACCCAATTGACTTGTCAAATACAAAAAAGAATCACATTTGAAAAAGAAATAAATCTGCAGAATGAAGAGTATTCTGAAGGTAAATAGGCTCCATTCTGGTTTCATAATCAGATTAGCTCTCAAATGACAATAATCCCTAATATTATTGTTATAATCATTCTACAATTGGAGTATTAAAAAAAAAAAGAAAACTCTGGAAGCTAGGAAGATAGCACTATTATCATCTTACAATACAGAAAGAGTTGAAGATTTATCCAAAGCAAACTGGATTATCATAACAATCTATTGCTAGAAGAAAATGTCCATATTCTTAAACCCATAAACCTCTATTCAAAGGTACATCCATTATACAAAAACTTATGCCAACCTTTCCCAAATGCAAAATTCAAAATATAATGTCAAACTAAGGAATAGGGTACTTTTTCCTTGCTGAGTAAAGATGAAGATTATCCATTAACATAATCTACATCCCTTTGTATGTAGGATTTAATGTGTTTTATCAGTTACATAGTGGAATGACCTAAAATTGACATTATAACTCAGAAAATAGCAATGTTCAGAGGCTGCCCCAGAAAGAAGCTGATAGATTCTTATCTATGACATTTAACAAAGATTTGGAAGATGGAAGGAAATTACTGCTTATATTAAAATGGAAAAAATAATTAATTGACATAAAATTAGAGGAAGTCAGAAAAGAAGCATAGCTCAAGTAGATAATGAATTTGAATAATTTGGACTACCAAAATAACCCATATATTCCTGGCAGCATTAATTATTCAGATTCATGTTTTACTTTGAGTTTATTGAATAATTGTCAAATTTTATACCTATTTTTGGTTTATATATTGATGGTTGATATTTATAACATTTAAAGCTTTATTTTTGACAAACTTTAAATTTTGTTTTCTGATTCCAGGATTAAAAAACAAATATACTACCAATATGTAAATTATCCATTCATCCTTTATTCTGCACTACAGTTAATAATACTGTATTCCACATACTATAACATCACTAAGAGAGTAGATCTTATTAAGCCTCAGCAGAAGATAAAACAAATTATATAGCTCTCTCTATTTAAGTGAACAAATTATAACTACATTCGTTGTGGTGATCATGTCTCAATACATATACACAAGTAAAATGATGTCATACATATGAATTGATGTCATATTACATGTCAACTATATCTCAACTTTAACAAAAAATAAATACACACCATCTAGAGGTTCTAGAAGAGAATCCACTTCCTTGTATTTTCCAGCTTCTGTAGGGGGACTACATGCCTTGGTTTTTGGCCCCATGGTACCCTCAAGGCTCCTGCAACCTTCTGCTTCGTTGCCACATCACTTTCTCTGGCATTAACCCTTCTGTCTCCTTCTTACAAGTATTCTTGTGGTGACACTGAACTTGCCTAGATAATCCGGGACTATCTTCTAACTCAAGATCCTCACATTAATCACTTCTGCGAAGTCTCCTTTGCCTTGTAAATCAACATATTCACAAATTTTAGGAATTAGGAGACCAGCATATTTTAGGGGATACTAAATATCACCTACGACTTTTGTTGATGGAAGAAGGTTCAAAAACAGTAACTCAATAGTTTTTGTTCAAAACCAAATCCATACTTTGAAATTGTTTCAAAAGGCACAAGTATATATTGCTAAATGTAATTGGTTTCTGTCTACATGGGCCTTTCTAGTTAAAATTTAATTATTACTACCCTTAGGGTTGTCTTTCTTTAATTTTTCTTTTTATTTCTTCTTACATACCTATTAGTATTAACCTAGATCCCTTATACTAGAAGTTTATAGCTGGGAATGGAGAATAGGATTTTAAATTCTATTGCTAAATTCATTATATTCCTTCATAAAATGGCTTCGGTTCCTAATACCCTCATTTTTCTCAATAGCAATATAACTGAATAGCAATAGCGGGTAAATCAATGAACAGAAGAATTAATTGTATCTGAGTTACAAGTGTAGCTCCCCTACTTAGCTAGTTGTATGTTCTCGGAGAAGCTACTAAATCTCTCTAAGCTTCAATTTTTTTCCCATCTACATGTTGATAATAATACTTTTGCTGTAATCATATTAATAGGTTGCTTTGAGGATGAAAAATTCAGTACAATATCTTGCATATAGCAAGGAGAAAAAAATCCCCATCTTTATTTTACTTATTTACCTTTGCTCCTGTGAAATGAGACCTACCTGTCTTAAAGCAACCAGTTCATAAAAAGTTGCAGTGTCATGCATCCCAACCCACACCATACTTTCTGCATTTCCACATCACTCAACCTTGGCAAGGTCATCTTGCTCCAAATGTCATCATGGACTTGCTTTTATAAACCAAGCAGTCACGTGCTACCTGACTGTGGACCAGGGGATGAAATATGAGAGAACAAAATCTTTCCTGACCTACACACACTCTATTCTTCCAACCTCATGTCATTCTACTCCTCAACAGCATGACTCCCTCAAGGTTACCTGAAATCGCCAAGAGAAAAGAAGCAATGTCTCTCCTGCACTTGGCAGCGTGGAGCACATAGATCTCAAATACTTGATAAATTAAATTAGCTTCTACTTGGACAAATTACTTGTGTCTTACTTTTCATTTGATCATTTTGTTCTGCTTCCATTCCACACTGCTATGTCTCCTTCTCTCTGGAGCACAGACATAAAACAGACTGGCCCAAACACTGCCTGTCCCTTACTCTCAGAAAGTTTTTCTGACCAGTCTACAATGTCTGTTCTCAACTGCGTCTAAACATCAACATTCCCACTTCCCTGGGACTTAGGAATGTAATGTGTTTTTCATAACCTTTTCAACTCTGTGAAAGATTAATTGAAAATCCCTTGAGGGCAGACACTGTGTACCACTCTCTTTTACTAGTACATAGCCTGAACATGTCATACGCATTTGATAAGAGCTTCTGGAATTTCCTCACTCCAAGCAACACAGACTGCACCAGAACCTTAAAAAATATGTCTATGATTAGTTATATTTACAAGCAGTTTGATCATTTTGACTGAATCGACAAAGTTATTTAACCAACTTGCTTTTTCAAAAATATCACTGATGATATACTGACTTGATGATACAAAATTCAATTACAATTCATATTTACAATTTGCAGCCAGAAGTGATATACAGTAGGGGACATTCAAATGTTGGGGGACCAGTGACATATTCTGTTTGCATTTTATAAAATGTTTGCATCAAGTCTTGGGGTTTCTTATTGTTTCTTCCATAAAGTAATCACTTTGAGGTGTATGTAGGGGCTGGATGGTTATAGCAAATGGCAAACTGTGTTAATGGGAGACAGGGAGGAACTTAATTATTCTCCCAATTTCCAAAGGCAATGATGTATCACATTAATACTTTTCCTTTGCTTTTTCTGCACGCTAGTAGGTGAAAGTGAAATGATGTCCTAGTCCCCAGTGTGTTCGCAAAGGTATCATAAATTACATCTCTGCATCTCTTCAATGGAAGAGTTGTTTTCTCCTGATGCTACTTGTCTGGACAGAATGACATGGGCTTAAAAAAAGAGTAGACAATGTATTGCTAAAATTTTATTCTAGGAGTATTTTTTTTCTTCAATTTGGAGATTTTCCTTGAATGTTTTTGACTCTGCAGGGTTGATGGTTTTTACTAACAAACTCTTGTAAGGAAATGATCATTTTTATTAGCATATTCAATTTTAATAATATTCTCTGAATTTCTGAAAGCAACACACCTGCAAATTTATGATACTGTAATTGGAAGACTCAACATTTCATCATCAGAGAATGCAAGTTCCTAATGTGGCTCATAATGGCATGTGATTAAGGCTAGTGCTTCTGTGTCACTGCATGGTGCAAATGGTAGGGAAGTCAGAGGAAAGGATCCTTCTTGCTATATGAGCCAATGGAGTCAGTTCTCAGAATATCAGACAAGTGATATTAGACAAAATCTGAGTGTAGGTTATATAATTATCACCCAGAATCCTCTAATAGGAATAGAAATAGAAGTTTCTAAAGTAATATAAATTTGTAGACATGAAATTTTTGCTTGAAATCGAAGCATTAGTAGAGCCTATAATGTTAAGTATAAATAGCCAGTTAAAAACAAGGATTTTGTGGCGGAGGGGTGGAGGGAGGGAGGGGGGTGGATAAAACAGGAAAGGATAAGGGGGAGAGTAGAGGGAGAAAAAGTATAGAGAGCAGGAGAAAAGGAAGAAGGGGAGGAGGGAGGAAAAGAGAGATGAAGGAAAGGAGGAAGAAGAAAATTAGTTTTGAGAGGTTTAAATAAAAGTAATTCTGGCTATTAAAATTATGCATCAGCTAGTTTTCTATGCTTATTTCTGTTTATTTTATTATATAATGTTATTTTAAGAAAAAAAGTATTTTTTGTAAAAGAATATTAGAAATTGTCCATAGTATCAAATGTCCATAGTATTTTGCATGATACTCAAGATTTTCATTTACTTGCTCAAAGCAACAGTATTAATTTTTAACATAATGTTAAAATAAAATAAAATAAATGTTGATTTCACTTTTCCACAATATTTATTAATTTCAGATACTTCTTTTTATGTATCAGATATGAACTAATGGTTCAACTGTTATACAAGTTGTAAAAAGAATAGAGGAATTCCTTTTTAGGAACATTTGGTACTTTATGGCTACTAAGTATCTAGATGTTAAGTAATACTAGCTGAAAGGCTAGAATGACAGTTTTGTTGAATTTTATTACTTTATCGTGAAACTGGTAATGAAAAATTTGGCTTCTATTCTTGGATCTTCCATACCACCCAACCTGATGGACATTGGAAGAACAATTCAACACCTCCATTGCCTCTGTTTCCCTACCATTAAAATAAAAATGAGAACTGCTAATAAAAGGACAATGGATAATAAATATGCAAAAGACATGTTTATTTAACAAGATATATTGTTACCCAACTGTCTTTTTGACCTCCAATTAAAAATTGTGCCAAACTTGTGATAAATATTTTATATACATTGTATCTTCTATCCCTTAAATAAACTATAGTATTATCATTTCTTTAGAGTTTTAAATTCTAACCAATTCAGTGTATGCATCCCCCCAAATCTGCTCATTTGTCATGCAAGCTAGCTGGAATGATAAAAGCAAAGGCTTAATGCTACTCCACCATATTGAAGTTGGTCTCTGCTGTCTGCCGCGGCAGATGCTCCAACTCCATCTTTCCCTCACAAGCACAGAAACCTCATCTCATGGTCCAGGATTTCCCTGTCACTCTGAGATAGCTGAAGCAGCCACATTCAGGTTTATGAAATCCAAAATGTCACAGAGACTTCTATTCTTATGAGCCAAAATTCGACCGATATGAGGTGGAAATGAGAGGATATATTTTTCTCCATTCTTGTTGACTGTCCATACTTTTGGGGGGCACAATAGTTTCATTCAGATTCTCTGAAGATAACTGTGAAACAAAATGATCAGTTTATCACAAAGCTGTGACTAGTTTGGTAATTTACTTCCATATATTTGTTCTCCTTTTGTTGCTCTGTCTTCCTCTGACCTCACTTTGACTTCCCTAGGGTAGCACTTCTATAAAATATCGATGCTTAAGTTTTTGTTTCAGATTTTGTCTTCTAGAAAATCCATACTAAGAGAAAAAGTCATCACTAACAGATAAGCAGGCCTGATGGAAAATCACAGAGTCACTGGCAAAAGAACCGTTTGTTAACTGCAGATATGAGTGTAAATTGGTAGAACTACTTTGGGAAATTATTTGGCAGTTTCTACTGAAACTGAACATATGCATACCATGTGACCCAGCGATTCTGTTCCTAAGTGAATATGCATCTGAAATGAGTACACAGGTTCATCAAAAGGCACATCTAAGAACTTTCACATCAGCATCAGACCTAGAAACCAAAAACTGAAAATAAATAAAATATCCATGCTTGGTACTACAATTAGCTTATTTGTAGGATTATATAAAAGAATATTACATAGCAATGAGAATGAACAAACTACTACAACATGCAATAACACTGACTAGTCTCAAAAATATTGAGAGAGAAAAAGCAGACACATTAAATTTTCATTGTATTTATATCAAATTCAACAACAGGAGAAAACATGACCTTAAATTCATTGACCATAAAGAATAATCATAACCCTAGGATGGCAATAGTCATGATGGAAGGTGGCACCAGAAGGCCAGTTTGATGGCTTTAAAACATTTGTGTTACTTCATCTGGCTATTAAATTAATCAAATTATTAAATTAATGAAACCATGTGGTTATGATTTTTGTACCTTTCTATGGAGATAGTCATACTTAAAAAAAAAGTACTTAAGCAAGTAAGTACTGGTGAAGATGTAGAGAAAAAGGAACCCTTTTATACTGTTGATGGGAATGTAGACTGGACCAGCCCTGGTTTTCCTATGATGTTCTGCTAAGTTAAAAAGACCAAATGCAAACCATATAGACAAAAAGAGTGTTTGCCTAGAGGGAATGGAAATAGGGAGCAATGCCAAAGTGCACCTGGCTTCTTTTGGGGTGCTGAAAATGTTCTAAAATTACTCAGTGGGCATGGCTGCACAAACCCATAAGTACGCTAGTCATCTTTGAAGTGTGTACTCTAAATGGTAAATTTTATGGTATGTAAATTTCCTGCAATACAGCTTTATTTTTTAAAGGAAAAATCAAAGCAAACAAATAAAAGAGCTGTTTGTAGGGTGTCACAAAATATAAATCATGTCAAGAAAATATCTCTCAGATCACTATCTGACATAAATAATGGTGTAGACAGCCTGTCTACACAATATAATATTAAAGAATGAGAGTAATAACAAACAGCCCCATAAAAATTCCAGTATCTTTCCTTGAACCAAAATGGGCCATACTTGAGCTGCAGGAACATATCATTGTAAAAGCTGTTTCTTAGGACGATTTCTTTCTTCTTCAGACAATTTCCAGAGCAGTCAATCATCCATGGGTTTACTAAGTGATCCAGGCTACTCTCATCCAGTGTCTTGGGCATTTCAATCTATTGTTCAAACTCTAGACAATGAGGGTAGAAAAGAGAAAAAATGCTTAAAAAAAAAAAAAAAAAAGCAAATCTTTACTGCCTGACCTCAAAAGGGACATGCATGATTTTTAGTTACATGACTTCACCCAACTGTATAAATACTAATGAGTAGTTTTCAGTGGTCCTAGGAAGAAAGAAAAATTTATATTGAAAAACATTGTTCATATCTACCATAATTTGCTTACTTAAAAAATATATATATTGAGGTAGTATTGGTTTGCATTGTTGTATATATTTTAAAAGTTTAGGGTCCCACAATGCCTCAATTCTTTAGCAGGATTTCAAGGGCTACTTTTTTAGTTTGGCTTTATCTGATGGTTTGTTTGGCTTCTCTATATTCCACAAGCAAGTGGAACCGGTATTTGTTCTTTTCCTTCTGAAGTATTTTGCATAGGATAACCCTTTTGACTCCATCCATATTGCCACAAATAGCAAAAGGCTTATCTTTTTTGATTACCAAAGAAGTGTCCTATTGTGTGTGCATGTGTGTATAGATATATGTGGGTTGTGGCTATAGATCAAGAGATATGCCTTAGCTAAAGGAACACCTTTCTCTTTCTCTCCTCTCTGGCACTCTAGAGATGGGTACTGGCAAGTCTCTTATCTGTGACAACAACCCCTAACCCCCTAGGAATGCTAGTCTCACAGATCACCAGCAATCTCTTCCATCGCATTCCTCTTCTGTCTTCTTCTTCTTCCTCTTCCTCTTCCTCTTCTTCTTCTTCTTCTTCTTCTTCTTCTTCTTCTTCTTCTTCTTCTTCTTCTTCTTCTTCTTCTTCTTCTTCTTCTTCTTCTTCTTCTTCTTCTTCTTCTTCTTCCTCTTCCTCTTCCTCTTCCTCTTCCTCTTCCTCTTCTTCTTCTTCTTCTTCTTCTTCTTCTTCTTCCTTCTTCTACTTCTTCCTCCTCATTCTCCTCCTCCTTCTCCTCCTCCCCCTCCACTTCTTCCCTTCCTCCTTTCGTTCCTCCTCCTCCCCTCCTCCTCCTCCCCTTTCTCCTCCCCCTCCCATCTTTTTCCTCCTCCTTCTTTCCTGTGGGTGGCTCCTAACACATATATAGATAGATAGAGATAGATGTAGAACACATCTTTGGATACAGTCCTCTGTTCTGGAAGCATTTAGGTTGCTTCCATAGGTTGACTATTGTCAATAATGTTGCAACAAACATGGAAGTGCACATTTCCTTTTGAATTAGTGTTCTTTGGGTAGATACCTAGAGAGGAATTGTTGGGTCACATGGCAGGTCCATTATACTACTTTCCATAAGGGTTGGTCCAGTCTGCATTCCCATCAACAGTAAAAGAGGGTTCCTTTTTCCCCACATCTTCATCAGCACTTGTTTCTTGTCTTTTTAACATATATTTCACAAGGATGAGGCAATATTTTAAGGTGGTTTTGATTTGCATTTATCTGACAATAAATGATGATGAACATCTTTTCATGTACCTGTTAAACACTTGTAAGTATGTCTTCTTTATGAAAGTGTCTACTTTTCTTTCCTGACCATTTTTTGAAAACCATAATCTGTTTACTGTACATATGACGTGATAATTCTCAATATTTCATGTGAAAAAAAAATGTGTTCACAAGGGATATAGTAAAATCAAAATTGAAATGTTTGAATTCATGGAGCAACTTATTCCAGTAATCATTCCCAGGAATCTGCTTACTCAATTACAATTATTACTCATGTCCCCATGTCACTTGGGAAAGTCATTTCAACCTCATGGGCCTTGGTTTCATCCATATGTGTCCTTAACTTTTCTTAACTTTTATCTCAAATGCATTGAGAATCATGGAGTCCTACAAAAGATGGCCTAAGATTTCTTCCTTGGTCCTCTACTGCCATCTCGCAGTCAGCCCTGCGACAAGTAAAGTCCAAAATTTGAACTGTAGGATGCTATTTATTCTTATTTCAGAATGCTGAGATTGCACCTGCTTGAGTTTCTTGCTGTGTTACAGCAAGTGATTGAATGTCAAAGAAAAAGTTAGCACATGACTCCTAACACAGAAAATAGTGCACTAAATTTTGTCATTTTCCCTACTGTTTTATTATCCTTACCTGTTGAGAGAAAGGTGATTAAACAGTGAGTGTTAGCTTTACTTGCAGAGTTAGAAGAAACAGTGCATATTGGTGGAACGGCTCCTGCTCTATGATTAGCTAATGAAGTAAAGGGGAGAGGTTAAGAGAAGAAATAATGAGTATCCTAAACCAGAGTGTCCAGATCATTAGCATATTCCCACTGAAATGAGAGCGTAGAGGAAGAGCTTCCTATAGCATTTGTGATTTTCATCTTCATTTCCCTTTTTCTTGCCCCAATCTCTGACCTTGAAAGAATCATATTATGGTCACAATTCGAACTTTGCACCATAAAGCACAAATACACAAAGGCAACTATGGTTGCTCGTATCAGGTACTACAAAAAGGTACTACCCACTGAAGTACTTATTAATAGTACATTTAGTCCCAATGCACTAGGCTTATGCTTTTCTAAGTGAGTTAAATTGAATCAATTCCTATTGTCTTCATGCCTACATTTTCAGACCACACAATATTAATGTGGTCAAAATAGAATTATCTACCCTGGGTGATATCAGAGCAAAAGCAAACCTATTCTAAATAAGTATTACATTATGTTTTGAGTTCAGCTGTTGTGGTTTTTGTGGAGTGAGCGAGTAACACGTTAGAATAAAAGAGAGATTCAATATCACACACACTTAGTCATGATGGGCTACAGGGAGGAAGGGAAAATGAAAGAGATCTTTGAAAGCTATAAGGAAAGGTATTTGGCAAATCCAGGCAGGGGAAACACTCTAGACATGGGGAGGGGAAGGCATCAAGGCATGCAATTAGAAGAAAATTGAGGTGTCTCCAAAAGGAAGGAGGGCAGGAACTGAATGAAGGGTGGAAAATTGAACTGAGTGGTAAAAAGATTAGTAGGGGAGGAGAAAGAGGAATCAGGATGCCAAGAATAACTAGAATGACTGAAAGAAGACCGAGTCTTATTACTTTGTTCACACCGCCAGTCTGTACAGCGTTCTTTCCTTGCATGTATAGTTGGATGTACTGATTCCACATAGTGTATTCTACTATTTTCTTGAGAGTTATGAGTTTTTTTTAATGCTACAGATAAGTTTTTGTGTTTGGACTTTTGATTGGACTCTAGAAATTTCTCAAAAATTCCTCAACTTAACAATTCACCATAATGACGTGGGAAAGGTCAGCTTGTCTGCTTGACCATTTCCTTCAAGAAACGTACACTGAACAAGTCTATTTCATAAACTGCCTGAGCATCTCTTTGTTATTTGTTCACAAATTCAAAATATGCTTGACTTCATTTCTTGTGTATTACGGGACCTGGATTTGGGGGCTGGATTTTTAAAATTTGAATAAGCAAATTAAGAACATACAAAAGTTAACGACCTGGATCATAAATGCATTTTAGAAATTACAGTCAACTCTGTGTGGATGTTATTCAAGAAATATAATCTTTCCTTTGTTAAATGACTAAGAAAAAATATCTTTCTGTCATTTTTTCCTCTAGTGGACACATAATTAGCAATCAAGTTTTGTAAACCCTTCCTCCATAATCTCTCAATCTAAGTCCTTCTCATTCTCACTCATCTCTCTTACACAATAATTAAACTCCTCCAACATCTCAAGACTGTAGTTCTCACCTAATAACTTAATCACCACTGAAATATCTACACAAAAAGTTATGAAGACACATGTGCATTACTCCTCTTCTTAGAAAGGCTTTGAGTAAAAGACAAACATTACCAAAAATCCCACAAACTCATCAAGGACACAACAGATCGTTGTTCAACTTGATTGTTTCTTCCCCACATCCTTTCATATCTTCATATTTCCCCTAGCCATCTTGTGCCTCAGTTTCTTTTTAGAAAGGTTAATATCTCTTTCATAGGGCTGTTGGCACATAGCAAGCCTGGCACATAGCAAGTGCCTGGCACATAGCAAGCATTCTCTATATTAACATTGTAGTTAGTATTATTGGTAGCATTAATGCAAGGTCAGCCCTGAATATATAAATATAAAGAAGAAAGCACTATATATGGATATACTTAGGTATTTTTTTTGCTAGTGTCCTAAGTCATATTTGTCAAGGTACTCCTTCTGATCAAGCTCCAGCTTAGGCATTTTCACCTTGTGTCTCATTTAGTCTACCTCATAAACCCTTAGAGAATACCTAATTTTTAAACACCCCAAAGAGTTCTTTGGTAGAGCGAATAATTTCCTTCCTTTTTTGTTCTTGTAACAAATCAAGTACCATGTGTGAGTGGACTCAGTGATGTCAGAGGAATATTTTAGCCTAGAGCATGAAAGCTGGTTTTATCAAGCAATGAGATCTGCTTAAAACAGGTTTTTAAAAAGCTGTATTGCATAAAGTCTGCATTTGGAACCATATTTCCAAAGGGGTCTTTGAGAAGGTTTTTAGAACTTCTAACCTAAAAGAGAAGCACCTAAAATAGAAGAAAATCTACTCTGCTTTCAAGGAAAAACATCCAAAAAGATTGCAAACCATCTTTTATAACCTACTGAAGAACCAGTGTCTTAGTATATCCAAATTACCGTCCCCTTAATATAAATTATTCTGTAAGATCTACTTCTGGTTTTCCTTTCTTCTTTACAAATGAAACCATTTTGCAGCCTTTGAAATAATAATAATAACAACAATAATCCTATTTTTACTGTTTTAAGCAACTCTTTCTTAGATTCGATGGAAGTATTAGCTTCCTTGGATTGTGTGTGTGTGTGTGTGTGTGTGTGTGTGTGTGTGTGTGTGTAGGTCTTAATAAACTAATTATCTCTGTGCTTCTTCACTGAATTTATCCAGAAATTTCCCACATAAATTTCTATTTGGGAAATATTACAAAAGTTAGGGACACCTAGTTGATATTACAAATGGTAGGGACACCTAGTTAGGTAATGTTGACTTTTTACCATTCCTTCATGTAAGCAGGCCCTCTCTAGAACAATCATTAGCTTGAAATTTTCCAATGTGAACTAGAGGTTCAAACCCATATGAAAGTCTACCAGAGGTTAAGAATTTGAAGGATTGTTCCTAAAAACCGTCTTTTGATTCCTGTGCCTTATACCATAAATATCAAAGGTCAATTTTCATAGGTTCAGCAAAAATTCTTAAGACTAGAAGCAAAACTGGGCTTTACTGTTCAACTTACATTAGTTTGTCTGTATAGATTCCATGTTTCTCTTAGTTTTTTACTTTATTTTCTAACACATCAATGTATTTTTTAAAACATTTTAAAATATTTTGTTCAGCATTTGATAATTTGGTGAAAGTATCACTTGGGATATGTGACCTCTGCTAACAGAAACAGAGGTTCATTATTTATATGTTTAATATTTGCTAATATTTAATGGATACTTGGTCCATAGCAAGAACTCTGCTAGAAACTGGGAATACCATGGAGAAAAAACACACAAGTTATCGTTCTTAAGGTAAATCATATTCTCTTGAAGTTAAAAAATATAAAGAAATACAGCATGAAAGAGTTTAATTTTCACTTATACTATGACAAAATTCTTGGCACAGATAATTGCTTAACAAGTCCATCAAATTGCAGATAATGGTGAGTCCAAGTATGAGAGTCTTCAGAGAAATGATGCTGGATAGAAGCTTAAGAAGGCTAAGAGTTGGCATATGACCCTGAGCAACCAAGAAGGACTACAGAATCAGTGATAAGCAAGAGTGGAAGAGGATACACATAGCTTGAGTAGCTTGGATGAGGTCAGGTCATGGAGACATTTGAATGCCAAGGATAAAAATTTTATTTTGCTGTCACTGGAAATCAAGAGAGTAGAAATATGGAAAGTCTTGGGGAAGTTACATCTGGTGTTAATAAACTAACTGTATTTAATAGACAGTGGGAAGTGTAGGAGGACTTTCTATGGGAGGCTGCTATGATAGAACTGACACTCAGGCAGCAGTAACAGAAATGAAGAAGAAAGGATGCATTTAAGACAGGAATTAAGATAATGTGCTTAAGGTCTTAGCACTGTGCAAGTAATAGGCACTTAATAAACATTAGTCCTCTTTTTACCTTCCTTCCTGAAACAGGAATTAAGCTGAGTCTTAGTGAATTATTGCATAGAGATGGCAAACTATGGAAAGAACAGTGGGGGCTCTATGTGTTTATTGTAATTCTCTTCAATCTATGTCATCCAAATTATCAGTTCATTAACATTTTCTTTATTTCTAATCCCCACTCAATTACTCAGCTATTATTATTGATCCAGCTGTTAAGGCCTTAAGATATAAAGTATATAGAAAAAACAAAATCACAAAAGGGCCAATAGGATAATACTTTGAAAATGGTTTGAATTGAACGTAGAATTACCATTGCCCTCCATAGTGTAGGTGAGCCTCATGAAATCAGTTGAAAGCTTTTACAGAACTGATTGACTTCCCCTAAGCAAGAGGGAATTCTTTAGGTTGATGAGTTTCAAACTTCATCAGCTCCCCCCTGAAAAACAATTGCCTGCCCATCTTTCAAATTTTGTAGATGGCACCCTTATATGGACTAGTTCTTCAAAATATTTGTATGTGTGTATATGTATGTGTGTGTGTGTGTATCCTACTGGTTCCATGGAAAACCTCAACGATCATAACTAATACAATACATATCAAAGCATCAGGGTCATTTAGGAAAAGTCTTTCCTTATTTGGACTGTTTGGGGCAAAGTTTATACTGTTTTTCTGATAATCAGTTCAGTTCCATACTAAAAAATAATCCCTCTTTATAGTGATTGCTAAAAATTCTCAAGGGTTCTACTTTATTTCAAATACCTCCTTTCACTTCATGAAAGTAAATCTTCCTAGCAAAATTCATTCGAACATTTTTTTATAGCTGTATTTTTATATTGGGTGGGGAGTAGAAAAGCAAGCAGCCCCTATACTGGGCCCTACTCAGTGGCAGCTTCTTGTTCCATAGGGTTAAGGAAGACTTTGAGGAAATAAAAGTTGTTTGGAAAAATACAGGTCGTAGTTGCTTTGTATGTTGTGATGGGTAGAAGGGATAAAGTGAAGTGTGAAGGCCCCTCACACCTTCCATCTTGCCTCAGACTATGTCTTGGAACCCTGGGGCAGAGAAAGCACCACTTTCATTCCTGTTTCTTGGGTTTGTTGACAGCCATGTAGTGATAGAGAATGACAAGCAGGAAGAGCGACACGCCCAACATGTTGGTGAAGATGGCCAGCTGCACGTCTGTGATCATCCTGACCCGCTGGGCTCGTCTACTCACTCGAACATTTAACAGAACATTTAAACAGTAACATTTAGGCTGCATCAAGTTGTTACTGTTAAATATTCCTATATTCACTGTCAGGTGATATTATATTGTAATACCAATTGTGTTTTTAGGAACAAAAGAGCTTGAACTTGCAGAAACAAATTGCATCCTCCAAACTTCCAAATTTCTAACAAACTCCTCTCTCAGCTCTTTATTTTTCTTAGCGCACATTCTTACTTTTTGCTCTCACTGGCACTGTTTGTATATTAGTCAATGTATGCCAAGATGATGATAATTAAATTTCACTTGAAGTTCAAAGATGAAGTGATTAAATTTGAACTTAAATCTTTCTGAAATAGGTAGCATTCTTGTGTTTCACAGAAGGAAAAATTCTACTTGACTATTAGGAGGATATAATTATCTTGTTCAAGATACTAGATCTTTCAAGAAACAATACAATATTATTTTGTATAGAAAAAGGGTAATCAGAAATTCAAAGCAGGTTTTCCTTCAATTTTTTTACATTTTCAGGAAGTAATTGCACATCCCTCACACATAGATATTTGCTATAGTCAAAAGGTAGAAAATGGCAAGGAGACTACTATTTACTTCACTCTGTGCAGAAGGAAAAAAAAAGGAGCAATTCTGATGTGTCTCATATTCTTATGTGACAGGAGGAAAGCTGATGAAGCAATCTAAGCCCCAAACGTTGCTACAAGAACCCCGCAGTGGTGGCTGACAATCCTTTTTTACCCAGGGACTACAAGAAACAGGAAAGACTGACTTCAGAGTCTCTCCAGTTGTAATGGTTTTTCTCCTGATGTGGATCTGGACACTTATATACATGAGAAAGGTGACAGGAAGAGAATGATCTTACCCAGAATTGGGCATGTAGGATAAGGTACCTAGACAGGCAAATTCAACTATCCACATCAATAATCTAATTCAAATTCACCTCCTAAATTGAAGTGCTATTTAATTTCCTATTGCACTGTAACTTTAACTCAGCAGTTTCTCTTATCCTATATCCAGCGTTGATTAAGGAGTATGAATGCAAAAGTTAAAGTTGCATTACAAGCTAGGGCTGTGCATCAGTGCTGAAATGACAATCATCCCTATTCTCAGTGTGAACTGGGAGCAAGCGCTAATTAAAATTATAAGCTAGAGAGAACATGCGTTGAAAAAAAGAAGCCGTCCCTAACCAATAATTCCAGGGATAAATCATACTTGATTTGCTAACATATAGAAGTGTCCAGGAACTATGATCTACAAATGTCTTGAATATGGTTCTAATCAATCTGCAGAACAATAATCAGGGAGGCATATAATTAGAACAGGCTCATCCGTCGGCGAGCAGCACATAACATTGTCTCACCTTGAAACAGGCAGAGCATCCTGTCTCGAGGTAAGAACTAATCCCAAACAGGCAGTTTTCTCATTTGAAATGCACCCTGACAGACTTGGAGCATTTTGGGAAATGCATTTTCAGACTTCAGAGGCATCCTGGTAAAGATTCACTGAGCCTTCTGCTCTTTCTGTCCTCTCCTTTTGCACTGACCCTTGCCACATCTGCTACGTGAATGTGCAAAGGATTTTGATCCGAGATGCCCTTCATGACAGCTCCTAAACCTCGTTGGCAATTTGCAATCAGTAAGGGAAAAATAACAGACAGGAAATGCTGAGAAAAAGAAAAGTCAGTCATATGCTTTCCCAAGATACTGACCTCCTCTGACAGTTCCTGGTTTCACCACTGCTGTCTAGGTAGGAATAGCAAGGAAGAACATGAATAAGAACAAAACAAAGTTTTGAAGACTTGCCTTGTCAGGGTTTTCATATGATTTCCATATTGATTCCACAGAAGAGACCAATGCAGTCAAGTAGGTAACAGCAATGTTGAAAGAACAGTATCTAGTGTGTGCTGAAGGTGGCTTTCCAACCTTTGTCTCTAGCTTCCATCCTGCTCTGGCTAAGATGCCATCTCCCTCCACTCTTGTCTTCCTTCCTCACCTTAAAAACACCAGGGTCATTCCTGACTGAGCCTTTTTACTTGCTACTTCTTATGCTCTGGTCATTCTCCCTCCAGAAGATCAAACAAATACCTTGTCTTCACTATGCAGATTGCTAGTTCAGACAAGACTTCCAGTCAGGTCTTTCCCTATATCACAGTGTGACCAGTTTTCTTCCCTCAGTATCCTACATCATTTTATGTGTTACAGCTTTTTATGTGTAACACATTTTATGTGTTACAGTATCCTACATCATTTTATGTGTTACAGTCTCCACATTATATCAGACACATTACTGATTCAGTCTCACTGAACTTATCATTAATATCATGTGAATTCTTTTTAATGCCTGTTTGTTTTGCACGTGTCTTTGCATCACCCTTGAATTATCTTTCTCTACTTTGTTCATCGAGCAAACTTCTATGGAACCTTCAAAACCTAGATGAACACTACTACTTTCTCAGTTTTCTATACAAAATCAATTCCTCTCTCCTTTGTGCTCATAATAGGTTTTATCTTACTGCTTTTGAAATTATCTTTAAAAATGTGATTTACTTTCAAGTCATAGCTTTGTATTATTATAAGACACTTAACATCAAAATCCTCAGCTTTCCCACTGACTGGATTTTTAATCTTCAGTCAATTACTTCACCATACTAAACCTTCATTTACAAAATGCAGATGATAATAATAATAATTATATAGGATTGTTATGAAAATCACAATTGTTTAATGAAATAACTAAATAAAATAATCATGAAGTGCTTAAATATTGAACTTAGCAAAAGGCAGGTGATGAGTGTATGTTAGGCATTTCATTTTCATTATTATGAACAGGGATATCTTAGTTCTTTCTCTGTTCTGCTACCTACATGAAAACACAAAGTATCAGTCAAGAAATACTGATTACAAAAGATGAAATAAAGGAAGTAGAAACTTCTCTATTACTTTGTTGGAAAGAATAAGAAGGCAGAAAGAAGGAAAGTAGAGAAGTAGAAAAACTGAGTGACACACTTCTCTGCACAAGATAAATATTGTTTTAACTAGCTAAATTAATATTCCACTAGGCGACAAAGAGACCATTTCCCTTTGCTCTCATTAACTTAGATCACATCATGGCAGAAAGCAGACACTCCCTGGAGTCTCCAACCTCACAGGCGGAAGTCTGAAGGCTGTGGTGCATTGTTCACAAAAGTGTTACTGATATATCCTGGCCACAAGGCTTGAGGAAGATAACGACAATCCAGTTAAACTTCTGATGACTGATTATTTTTCTGAAAGTTACAGTGAAGAGATGTTTATGCTATTCACAGTATCTTCCTAAAAATAAAGCTACTAACTACTGAGTGCCTATAATGTGCCTGACACTGCGCTAAGACACTTCACGTACATTACTCTTAATTTTCACAGCAACCCGTGGCAAGGTAGGCTGATTCCAATTTTACAGAGGAGGAAACAATTTGTGTGAGAGGTTAAATAATTTTCCCAAGAGAGAGCCAACACTTGCACCTATGTCTATGTGAATCCAACATTTCCATAACCATAATATTTCTGCTTCATTAAATTATTTATATGACTATCTTATATAAAATGAAGACTAAAGAATGGGGCTAAAGAAATAAAATTAAAAGTAGGATTAAAATACTGGAGATACTTGTGACACTACCATCTTAGTGGTGCCTAGAACTGTGGTACCATCTTTGCCAACTATGAAAAAAATGTAAAGGAAATTACGGGGACTTGTGAATTTTTTAAGGAATGTGAGGAACAAAAAGAGATTGATTACACTTAAAAAAGTGTAATTAAGGAGACATTTAAAAATAAACAAGCTTACATTCTAATAAAGATTAAAGTTTAAACTAAAAATTAATATCAATCATTAGGTTTTAAAGAAAAAGCCTATGAAGATGACAGGAAAGTCACAGAATAAACTATACAGTCTATTGGAAATAAAAAAAGACTAAAATAGTGAAATAAAAGATACATAAAGTTTTTCAAACCAAACATCTTTTTAAATAGGAGATAATTCAGAGAAAAATGAATCTCTTGAAGAGGAGGAAAATACACACAAGAGTGTAAGGAATGATAGGAGCCAGTGACCAAAGAGAGCATCATTGATGCAGCCTTCAGGTGCAGGGACCGGGGAAGAGACAGAGTCCATCTTGGACAGGAGCCCACAGCATATCATCTCCTGTCCCCTCTGTGTCCTCCTTTCCTTGTGATAGAAAATGAGCTGTTCCTAGAAAGTGACCTTTGGTCTCTGTGTCTGTGGTCTTTGGTGCTATGTGACAGCTATGGGGCCCCAGGTGTGGGGTGGTGTCTAGCAGGACAGGAGGCCCCCCAGCTCCAAAATACAGAGTTGAACAGAATTAACTCAGGTATGCAACTGAGTTTTGGCACCCACCCCCCACTTTGTAGTTTAGCAGTTGAAGTACTAGGTAGTTTTCTTACTTGTAATAACACTTATTCTTAGACAGTCATGAGAACTAACACCACGAATCATAACTCACTACGATGCCTTCTTAATAGGCTGAACTTTCCACTTAGAGGGGACCCTCTCACCACACCTACTCTTCTGAGCTTGCACTTGTAGCTTCCGGGCTCTGCCAGACACATTTCAGAAGAAAACAACATGACAAAATCAAAATTCTCACTCTTCATTTTTCAGAGGAAAAGAATTCATCTCCGGTCAAATGTTAAAAACAACCTAGATTATAAACTTGGAAAACTCTATTCTGATTTTTTTCCCCTACTACAAATTCTTTATGCTGACTTTTTGTTTAAGTTATTTCCAAACTTAATGAATAGACTTTATATTTGACCATCATCCAACTAATGGGCCCAGCCCGCTTCTGTTCAAATTTTCTTTCTTTCTGAGACAGATTATCCTTTAACAAGGATATTTTCTTCTGAAACACCTTAATTAAACTGACCTCTTTCAAATTCTCTACAGTAGTATGTAAGACTCAAAACAAACAAATCTTACTACCAGCAGAGTAAGAGACTAGGAAGCATAAACAATATTCCTGGAATTCAGAGTAAAACCAGAAGTGGCACATACTGGTTAAACCTCAAAACTTTGGAACGAAATAAACATCATGCAGGCTCAGCCACTCACAGTCTGAAACATTCAGCAAATTATTTTTCTTCTTTTGCAAAAGTACCCTTCTCAGAGAACTGCTGAGAGGATTAAGTACAATAAATCACCCATCATTTAATAAAGAGCCTAGCACATTTGAAGTACCTATTAAATGATACATGCTAGCACTTTTATTCTTTTTGCCACATGCAAAATTAGTATGGGACAAAATCATTTCTTCTGAGGTATCTCTTAGAAATTAGAAAGCACGTCTTATTTTTGTAGTTCCTTTAAAGAAATTTACTCTGTGCTAGTACTATTTTCATTCAAAAGCCTTCTATTTATTAATATTGGTATTTCATTAGAAAACAGACATGGATCGTTCATCTAATCAATATCTCTGATATCTATCATTATGATTCTAGGGTGTTCTATATAGTAACTGTCCGCCTTTCAAAAAAAAAGAATATAAAAAAAATGTCATTTATTGCCTAATAAATTCAAACAGGAAAGCCATGTTACTCTGTCTGCCAAAATGCTTTTTAAAGCTTAGTTCTGACATGATTTAAACATGCTTATGAAATAACATTTATAAAACTATTCAAAAACTTATCATTTATCATTAGACTTTTAGGCTCATACACTGGGTTTGCTTCAGACTAACTATGCCTTTTGAACTTCTGACTTGACTTAAAAATCCTTATAAAAAACATTCAGGAAACTTCAAAAATGGTAATGGCTAGTCTCTTACACTACACAACACTGGTTTAACCTAAACTAGGCCTTTTAGACATCTGTAAGACATTTTGATGTCACAGTGTCAGTAAGCTTGTAATAGAGAAATGTGTGAAAACTCATGAGGCAGTCTTTGTTTCCCATAGCATGTAAACATTTTTGGTGAGTTCAATTATACTGCATTAGTTTTTGTTTTTTTTTTTCCCATTTCAAAAAGATCTATAAATGTCAACATACATAGCAGCATTCCACTATGCATTAATTCAGAAAGGTTTTACCAGTTAGAACAATTGGCTGTAAAATCAAAATTTCCTCTGAAGATGTGAGAAAGTATACACTCAATAAGCATTAATGTCATCAGGAAAAGGATAAAGACTCCAGAGAAGACTTATTTAGAGATGAGGGGCAGTCTAGTGCCAACAGACGAAAAACACTTTGTACATTTAATTATCCTAATTACATAATCACTGAGAGATTCTTATTATGCCTTTAACAGAGATCTGTTTCCCTTGACTTTGAAGCTCTGTGACCACAGTGCCTTGAGATGAACTTGGAGAACATTCAGGAGTTTTTATCAGTTCCATTCATTTGAAACAAAGCACCAGCGATATGTATGAAGTACATGTTAAGCTTAAAATGTGGCATTCTTGTTAAACAGTCAAGTCTTTTTGCCTGGTGCATTTTGCTACCATAATGTGTTGATAATAGTATCATTTTGACTCAAGGTGCCAAAACACAAAGTTCTCATTCCATACCATTCAAAATGGTAAATTCCTAACAGTCATGAATTAATCTCCAATCCACTAGTATTCACTGATCCTTTATTGTTAATCTTTCCAGTCTACCTTATATTTCATTTCAGGACTTGAAATCAACTTGGCTCACTAGCAGGAAGCAAGTGGTACAGCATTTTCACAAAAATACTAGTTTACTACCCTGCAAAATAATCCTCACTTATATTCAACGTGTCAGTAACTTTACATATGGATATTGGAGATGTAATTCAACAATTTAATGGAAACAGAAATAGCTAGAACACAGTATCCTGTGAACTCATGGTACTAAGTTCTATTTGTAAATACTGTCTTTAGAGAAAATTTTGGTATCAATAAAATATGGAGAGTACTTTCACTTTAGAAATTCAACTTGTATACATCCTCTGAAGCTTTTCTATCTAGGTAATAAAAAAAATTTACTAAGCTAAAGTTTTCTTACAATACATCCTATTCCACATTTTTAAAAGGTCATTTTTTAAGACAGGTTCAAAGTTGAAGGAAAGGCACATTTTCTCTTTTAAACAAATGGACAGAGCAGGTACACTGAATATATCACTAAAACAAGTTAATGGGATTTTTCCCTTTGGCAATGGATTGTGCATGTTTACTTTATTTTGAGGAAAAGGATGGTGATGGCAATTTTTTGTCAAATAATTGTTACTGTAGTTTTTTTTAGATTAAAAACATATGAAATTACCTCTAAAAGAATGTGGGTGAGTTGAAGCTGACAACATATCACAAAATTTTTAGATGTATATGGAGCCTTTTCCACACCCATCATTTAAAAATCTGTAAGATGAGTAAACAAGAAATGTAAGTTATAGTTCTTTTTGTAATGGGACAAACACAAGACTAGATTTAAAAATTTAAATGTCCATGTGGACTAATTTCTTTAAATTCATACTCAAAAATAATGAGTAATTTTCTTATTATTAGTAGGTCAGCTGAGTATCCCTGAAAAGAAGTATAATAAAAACTTTACAATAAAGTTCAGTCCTGACTATCTAAATAGGATGCAAAAGTTATATATCCAGGAGTAAACTGGGTAGAACCAAAGAAACTACTGTTAAACCAATAAACAGAAGAATGCATCAGCATTAAAAAGACAGCCAGTAGATGAATAACCTTAAAATAGGAAATTACTTTGCACTACGATGGTTCCTTCCTGAATGGAATTAAAACTTTTACACATGGCAAAAAAGAAAACTATTTAAAAAATGACTATTATTATTATTTTTTTTTGGTGGCAGAGATGAACGGTAGCTTCCAAATTGTATCCTCTTATATGAGACATTATATACTTTTTCTAAACAGATTAAATATTTAGACACTTACCTGCATGTTCACATCATAGTTTTGAGAACTGCCTCAAGAGAAATAGGACTAATTGAATAATCAATACCACCGTTTTTGGAGGGCAAGACAGGTAGGGGAAAAAAGGTATGGATATGTGGATAATTCACAACTTACCAGGCTTGACCTTGGTTAGCATGTATACAGAGAACATCTCACACAGTATCTTATAGCTTTAGGCTTTGCAGTATCATGCTTGATATTACATAATCTGGCAAATAGTTTTGAAATTCCTGAAGAATTTAATCAAAATATAAATGCCTTTCTCAGAAGTAAGTCTATTTGAATATTAAAATATCTTATGCTCAATCTTTGTTAGGTATTAACATATCTGTGTGACACCCCTCCACTGTAACCTCATTAAAATAATGATGTTATTAGGTAGCATTTACTTTACTATACCCACATTTAGTTATACACTTAATTTTTTTCTTATTACTCTTAAAATTCAATAGGTTTGATTAAGAGTATCTGCATAATTTGGTGGAAGAACTAATTTGGTGGAAGAACTTGAGAGAACTGCAGATCTTTAGAAGAATTTGGTATAAATGTTTATGGTATAGGCAGGACAAATATATTTGCTGAGATTCAATTATGCAATTTTTGAACCTATCTGAAACCTTTCCATGATAACAAATATTGTCATTGGCAGCTGCTACCAGGGATATTTATAACACTAAAACTGTAAAAGTATGCTTTAAGAATCTCTTCTCAACTCTGCTGGAAAATCAATTTCTTTATGATGCCCAAGTTCAATTATAGAATTTCCAGCTTCTCTTATTTTTCCATTTCTTTTACTTCTGTGCAACACAACAAACAAAAATACTTTCAGTATTAACCTTTTAAAACTTAGCAGCTAGATTTCGTGTGTGGTAATGGACAATTAAAATATAAATATGTTCTTTTCAGCATAGGAAACAGGCAACTTACTGTATTTTCTCACATATATCAAAAGGGACCTAACTATACCCCGGGGGACAGGAATAGAAAAGACCAGTGTGTAAATTACCATTATATGTCATACATAAAAGTGCACATTAGCTACTTGAAAAAATTCACATTTATTTACTGTCAAACCGTGTTAAACTTTACACTGGATATTAGTGATGGGCTCATTATTAACAGGTTTACACAAAGGGATGAAAAGCAGAATTTTGCTGAAACAATTTACATTTCATTAGAACTTTATCATAAAATAAATTAATTACTAAATATAGGCAGAAGGAATATGGAAGAGTAATATTTGTTTTATTTTATTTTTTAAAAAAGAATAGGCACCTTTTGTTCTCTAGAAAGTTTTTGAGAAGTGCCCAGTGCCCAAATCTTTGCCCTCTGTTCAAGAATAAACAGAGGGTGACACACACTTTTCTAGATTTTACCACATTTGTGCAAGGCATGGCATAACTGGCTTCAAAGAGTTTTCTCCCCATAAAACACGTTCTTTTGGCAATAAGAAATTTAAATGTAAGAATAAAGACTAACTTGTCAAAGCAGAACACTGTATACAGTGGAAAATAAGTGGAAATGGGTAGAACTTACCATGACAAAGTGTAAGAAAAAACATTTCATAACATATGTGCAACCAAGAGCTTTTCACAATATTTTCTTCAAACTCTTTAAAATTATTTTAATGACAATTATATTTCAGTTGGACACAAATGTATTTATTTTACCCTAGCAATAGAACAAAATATAATTTCTTTAGCCATTTCTCATGAGAATAGTTCATTGTACAGTTGAGGAAACATATGAAATAAGGCCTGTGGCTTGATTGCTAGTGGTTAAACATGTTTTCAATCTTTGCCTTAATGTAAAAGATTTGCAGTGAACTGCAAACTGATGCAGAATATCTCTCCTGCTTTTCCAAGTCTTGTCAGGAACAGTAAGGTACAGTAAATTTGTCCCACAGGATTTAAAGCCTACGTCTTGTATATAATACAATGCAGGCCTACAAAAATGGTGCAGCCATATTTACAAATTTAGTTCACAAACTGCTGCTGCAGTAAAATGGCTGGAAAGTTTGTTTTGCTTGTTTCACAATTTTTCTAAGCAGCAGCAGATTCTTAAAATACCTGGTTGGCATCTCTTTTCTTTGTAACAAATAATTCATTTTAGTATACTCTGTATATACAAAGTTTTTGCATGTTTTATAAAAATTCACAGAACTGCGAGGTTCAGTCATCTTTTGTACACTGGAGAACCACAGGTCAACAGAGCTGTCTCTTCGGGCAGAGTTTGAGGGAGCTGCACCAGGCCAGTGGAGTCTTTCTTTATGAATACTTGCATGTGGCCCATGGAATTCCTTAGCTGCACTATTAAAGACTTGTTACCAGCTGCATTTGTCCTTCTCTCACGTCTCCTTCCGGAATACACCCTTCTTTGTTAATGGGTATTATGTAACCATCACTATTGCCCCTGCTGATCTGGTAGCACATCTGAAGCTGCCGGCCAGCTCCAAGATTTGGCATGCTTTTATAATAAATGTCCTCATTCTCACTCCTCCTGGAGGGAGAGAGGTCCTCTTCTATGTCGGGGCTGCTCTCCTGGTAGGGAGAGTCTCTAAGGTTGGGCATGCTTGTGTAGAGAGAGTCTCTGTTGGGGGACTGCAGGTGGTCCTCAGCCTCGGCGGTCAGCTGGGAGACATAGCTGTCAGTCCCCTCAGACTTCACTTTCTTCTGGGGCTGGTACAGAAGGGAGTGAGTCCGCTGAGGAATGAGCGGTGCCTCGAGTTCCTTGTGATGGAGCTCCAGCCCTGGGTTGTCACCGTGCATTAAAGATGAAGCGTCCGCTACGATAGCATCATCTTCGCTGCTGCTCCCTCCGATTACAGGTTTGACTGGTAGTGTGAGCTCCAGGTTGTGGGTCTTGCTGCTGCCCCGTAAGTTGTTGTGCACTAACTCTGAAATGATCATTTTTTCAAAAGCAGTGTCATTCAGACTTAGTCCACAGTCCACGACTTGCACGCTGTCATTATAGTCCCCTTTGCGCAGTGAGTAGCTGTTGTTGAAATTACCATTTAGCGGTAGAGTATCCATGGCACTTGTATCCCTGGCATTGTTCAGTGAATGTCCTGAAACAGAAAAGGGGGGTTTTTCATTACTGCCTCTGTTCCTCCCTAAACAATCTTTATTTTTTTAGTACAAAACTTTTTAATGTCGTTCAGGACAAAGTTGTATTGAAAGCTAACACTTGAAAAGTGCCAGGCTTTCCAGCATTCCCAACTGTAAACAGTTACAACCCCTTACTTAGATAACAGGAAAAAGTGTGAAAGAATAATACTGTTTTCCAGGGAGGGAAAATGACATACAGAATATTACTTGATCAATTTCGGGGAGACGGTAGTTATCGATTTTTGGTCAAATCTCTGACACTTACAAAGAAGACTTCACTCCATGCCCTTGCATAGTTAATGCAAAGCAATTCATTAGTGACATTTACATTTTAAAATACGAGACTATGATTTATAAAAATAAAATTAACAGAATTTGTCCTAAACAACACTAAATTAAAAAGGAGTAAGTCACATACAAAAACCAAAGGCAAATGTACAACATAAACCCACATAACTGGCAAGCAACTTATTAAACAACATTCTAACATTTCCTTTTTCTGGAGATGAAGTAAAAAAAAGAATGAAAAAAATGGACAGATACAAAGAATTCATGTTAAACAAAGACAGCCATCTCTCACACTGACTGCACCAGGGTCGCACAAGCACCATCCAAAAACACGACAGACAGCAGGTGGGATGACTCACTTTGGACAACTCACATCATGTCTGTCTGCTCAGGCTATCTGGCCTAAGAGTAGCTGATATATAAAAGAAAGTAAAATGATTTATTGTAACATGATGAAGAATTTCTAAGCTTCTCAGCAACTTAGTCAGAGCAAGGGTTCAACAAATTAAATTACCAGCAATAGCAGCCTTTTATTTTTCATTTAATATTTCTTATTATTTTGAATTTTTTGGTAATAAAATACTCTAATCGCAATGGCCCCAGGCTTCTAATGGTCAAAGTTTGCCTGCAGCCCTGCAATCTGCATCAGTCACAGTGACAGCACCGAATGAGCCAGCAGAGTCTACTGGACGAGACTGGCCCACAAACACCATGGGCATGGAGGTTAAACGCAGAAATGTTAGAGATTTCTCAAGTATGGGTCACAGAAATTAAACCAAGAATAAATATTAACTATGGAATGGGAAAAGGGTGTCAGCCTTGGCTAGTATATTCGTATCTCTAACGGAATGAAAGACTGGATAAATCTGCTGAAGATATGAAAAGAGGTTTAGGAGGAAAAAAAACATGGTGACATGCTCTCTTAGAATCAGAGTTGTCTTTTCTATAGACACATAAACATGTAAACTAAGACAT
Source organism: Uropsilus gracilis (assembly GCA_004024945.1). NCBI lineage: Eukaryota > Metazoa > Chordata > Mammalia > Eulipotyphla > Talpidae > Uropsilus > Uropsilus gracilis. The sequence goes on from PVHY01000848.1 coordinate 47,036, forward strand.
CACAGTGCTTCTCAGGCAAATGAAAATAAAAGTTTTAGAGAAAATTAAATGGTCTGCACATGGAAAGTTAGGTTATTCATTCTCAAAATCCTAGAGAAAAAAAATCATTTATCTACAGATAGGTCTGGAAAAAAAAAGAATGAAATGATGTTATTGAAATGAAACTGACCACTGTGAGGCTGCTGCATTGTATGCAAGGCTTGGAGGAGTTTAGGAAAAAATTTTATTCTTGGAGAAAATAGAAAATTTCCCTTTTTTAATGCTCACTCCACTCTTAAAGCTGCAGATTATCCTAGAAAACCTCAATCTGATTAATTAATAGACTGTCATTAGCAGAAAATGAGGGTATTTGATTTGTTGGTGACTCATATTATTTAAAAACGAGCACCCAACCTCTACATTTGAAAAACTGACAATTCAGTTTGCATCACACTCCACATATAACAAAATGAAGTTATGAGAGTTATTGGTAAGGCTTCCTTCAGTTTGGTTGACATAATTCTCTAGCTTTATAAATTCATATATGCACCAGTCTTTATTTATAACATCTACCACTAGAAAACATTCGCCATCTTAAGTTATAGGTGATGCGTGCTAGCATTTGTTTCCTCTGTAGAGTTCGGTTTGTCATTTTTTTTCTTGTTATTGTTGCTTAATGAAATATAATAAAATATATTGGATAACCCAAAAGGTGTTTTCTGTGATATACTGCAGATTTAAGCACATCTTTGACTGGTTTTGAAGAGGCAACTTTTTCTGCCCAAGTTCAGGTAATTCACTTGAAGACTTTCACAGCCTGTAGCAAGATTACTGTGGGAATGCAGAAATGATAAGTCAATTATTAAGCATTCTGGTCGACAGTACCTCAGGCTTTAAAGAGCAAATTATTTCAGCATTGCATATACTTAAAGTATGGGCAGCATTTGCTACAGACCTCTATTACTGAAAACAGACAGCACAGATATGATGTACTGTTTGAATTTGGTGACATTTTAGTTGCAAATTGTGAACCACTTGCCCGCTGAGTCTACTTCATGACTGCTAGTTATGTTTTAATTGTGCCGGTTAAAAATCATGCTGAAAAAATTTACATTTGATAGGCAAAGTTAAGTTTTACTCCCATACTTGTCTCTCTGTAGGTTGCTAGAGGAAAGCATAAGGAAAGTAAGAAAAACAAGAGAATGAAAAGAGAAGCTGCAGTTAAGTTAAAAAAGAATTTTAAGAAGAAAAAACGGAAACGAAGTTCTTTGTTTAATTTAGTGGTAAATATCAATCGCAAATAAAGATTATAAGCTAGTAGTAATTATGCAATAACTTTCACCAAAAACTTGAATATTCTGTTAATACTAAATATAAAGGCTTAAAAAATAAGCTATTAGAAGACACAGTAATATAGAATGGGTTAGTGACACTCCCCCTCCCCCCTATAAAAACATTAGATATATAAAACTGACTGATATTAACTATATTTTCAAGTTTTTTTTTAAGAAAAAAAAAAACTACCACAAAGCTGCACTATACTATAGTTTGGTTACATTGATCAAGCTGGATGTAGTTTTCTACACCTAGACATCCAAATGATCTTTATTAGCTAATTCATTCCAGAAGCAAATTCTGTCAGCAAGCTTTAGAGTCAACTGAACAGTATATTACATAGATAGGATACCTCTAAATGATATAAATCTTGAAGATGGGCTCTCGGACCATGTGATGTCAGTCCTGTAATAATATATTAAGATTTATGCCACCTGTGTCAAAAACATGGATAATTATTGGTAAATACTGTCATGACTAAATTGTCACTATAATATAGTGCAGTTTTAGAAGCCTGGCATGGGCAATACCATATATCCTTGTAAATTGAGAAATTAAGGGGGTCATAATAAATATATGACAACTTGAGTTATTCTAGAAATGGGCAAAGATCAGAGCTCTGTTTAGCAGCAAAGAAAGGTAGTTTTATTTGTAAGTATAAGCACACCTGGTGAGTTAAATACAGGAGCTGAAGGGGCATTGCATACAACTGTTTCAGCGAGCAATGTGTTATAGGGGTTGTTAGTGCCGTGGGGTCGAAGAAGAGGGTTTGTTAGTAGGTAATTGCCAGTCATTCCTAAAGCAAAGAGACAAAAAAAATACATCAGTTCTCTTATTTTAGTGTTACAGTTGCAGCAAAGTACTTTTTGTATTCATCAAGGGTAGTGGACAAGTTGGCAATGGAAAATCTGCTGAAATTTTCTGACTGTATTTGAACTACTAATTTGAAGGAGAAAGGGGAGAGGGAAGTTAAATTTCAGTAATTCACAGGTGCTTTCTAAGTCCCCCAAGTAAACACCTGCTGAGGATGACATTTACTAATTTATACAAAATCACTGTTAAACAAAAATGGCAATTAAATGCATAGAGATCAACATAGTTTCAAGATGTTACTGCTTAATATTAAAAACCTACCCACTACGGCCCAGAAGAGGGAATCTCAAACTTTCAGAATTTACAGGTGTGGGATATCCCTCATGAAAACATCTGTGTTAATACCAACTTTGAAACAAGCAGGAGGCAAAACAACTTTCACAAACAGGTAAAAAGTATGACACATTGCAAAAAGCTTCTCTTAGTAAATGCAAGAGCACACATGCTGGAGGTGGGGGGTAGAAGACTAGGTGTAATGAATTATTAGACCATCACAAATTCTATAGAACCAGAATTTTCAGTCTATAACCTTATTTGCCAGGTTTCAAAAATGAATCAATGAATAATTCATTTCATTTTTAATAGTAATCTTAAAAGAATAAGGTAAAACATTGGAGCAATGGAATAGACACACATCTCAGTTATTCTAATTGACAAATTACAAACCTTTCAAACTTATCAAACACATATTTTGCATAGCTAATGTAATTTGATGAAAAAGATTTTAAAACCCAAGTTGGTTTTGATGCCGTACATACTCCTTTTTTCATTTTAAACCAGAATCTCATCAGAACAATGTCAACAATGAAAAATGTCTTTAATACTTCATTGTGATAAAATAGAACATGTTGTATTATATCACAAATCAGTACATTAAAAATGAAATTACCTGGATAAATTACCTATCTAAGGGTATATATACCATTGCAGATGGTTTTTCATATCAAATTCAAATTTACTAAGTTTGCACTCAAGAATATGTGTGTAGGTGCCCTTGTAGCAGTATCTTCCTAAATTTTATTTTCACCTTCTTTTAAATAAAGCATATATTGATATGATAAAATTAATGTTGCATTTACAGACATTAAAAACCAGCTATTCAAAAGAAAAAATTTGTAACTTCTCGTGTATTTGATTTATGAAGATTTAGTTCCAGATATTTAATTTTTACTTTTTGAAAGAAAAGCAAAAAAATTTGCAGGAATTTTTACTATAAAACTGGTAATTCTTAATGTAAATAATAGTTACTCTATTATCCAAATTTTTTTTAAAAAACTTTCATAAGTGTCTGTTATAAAGATTAAACTGACTTTCCTAAGGAAACATTTTACTATGGCAAAATAGGTTCTCAGTATTTTTTCCAGCCTTCTTCTATTAATGTGGTGTATTATACTTATGCATTACACTATAAAATAAAAGGAATTTATATGTACTTTTATAAAGGATAAAAGTTAAGTCAGAAGATTTGAGAGTTGTATAAACCCATTTGAGAGAAAAATCCAGCATTTTCTCTAGAATTACTCTAAGTTGGCAAAAGATACAAAATTTATATTGTAAACTCAAATTTTCCTAGTAACTGACCTTGATTAAGTGTTGAAGAGCTATTGATGTCACCTGAGATAAAAGAAGATTCAGATTGTTTTCTCACAGTGTCATTCCACATCCTTCTTATACGACTCTATCAATATAAAATAGCAAGACATATGTTAGTTTCCCCAGGTTTACCTTATGAAAGACGCATAAAGATTACCCTAAGATTATTACTTAATTGTGTAGAATTATTGTGTAGAATTATTACTGTTGGCCTTTTCAAAGAATTTGAGTTGATTCTGGTCTAAAACTAAGGAAGTCTATACCCAGTTTTGTTGCTTTTCTGTTATGGGGTATTTAATCTTCCACTTGTAAAAAGTTTTAACTGCCTTTTTTTAAAAAGTGGAAATGACTGATCACTAAATGTGATAACCCTCACTATGAGCCCAGGGTATCAATTGATTAGGATATACTTCTGAAAGAAGTAAAATCTCTCATAAAAGGATGTTCATACCTTTACCAAAAAAAAAAAAAAAAAGCATCCTGAAGAGATCTTTAGGAAGAAATGAAAATCAAAATACTAAAAAGCAAGTATTTGCTACCTCAATCATTATAACAAGGAGACAATTAATGCATCTGAACAGAACATGTCTCAATAGGCCTTCTATAAAGCATGTTAATTAAAGATGCTGTCAAATTCTTTGTTACCTGCGTGCCGGAGGAATAGCGAGCACTGGTTCTGGTCGTTGATGCCTTCACTGAACTATGGGGACTCTCAGTCGGGAGGCCGCCGCAGCAGTAGGAGTGTCTGAAGCACTTGCCATATTCTTTCCGTACCTGATATGAGTACCAGAAGACTGAGATTAGTATGAACACACTTGCTTCTTTCTCTCTCACCACTCTCTGTCTCAAATGAATTACGCAGTGGAGACAGCACAGGAAAGTAAGCTCCACAAATACTTTTCTTGGGGATATAATCTGAACGTCACAAAATCAAGTCCTACTGACACTGCTGAAATAAGCAATCAGAAAAATATCTGTCTTTTGACCAGTAGGTTCTTCCAAATGTGATGTAATCCATAAAATTGCTTTGTATGTTGCTATTATTATGATGCAATATTATATACATTAATACGATAGCAGTATATTAAAAGTCTTATTCTAGCTATATACTTAATAACTCTAATTTTACATTTCATGCTGAAAACAGAAAATTTTAGTATTTCCTTGTTTAATCATATCTAACCACTCATAATTCAATCATTTAAGTTTTATATGCTTCATGTCGTTTTAGGTAGGACAATACATGAACTTCTTTCACTGGATTGCATAGTTTCGTGGGTAACCTCTGTATAATGACAAGACTACTTTGGCATAAGAATAAAGAAGAAAAGCACTTTGGTACATATGCCATTAATTAGGATGGAATGTTTTCCTCATTTTCTGATGTGTATAGCTTTAACATTTAGTATAGAGAGTCTAAGATGCCTATTCACTTCATTAGCACACAAGGGAACTATTTATGCAATTTCCATTCACATTAATGAGTTACCCATGTAATTTCCCTTTTCCCCTGAAGCTTGGATATATGAATAGACAGACAAACTGTTAGGCTAAAAGAAAGTTTAAAGTAAACTTTAAAAAGTGAAGTCCAAACAATTGCTAAATAATGGGCCTTTGCTGAGAGAGAGTAGAGGATTGGAAAGAGTAGGGGCAGGTGCTGGGTTCTGGTCAGCTATATCATCTTATAAACATTTTGAGTTGTGGGTCAGAGCTAGCCTTTGAAGTTACAAGAAGGAGAAGTTAATTTTCCGAATAGCTCACACAGTTCTCTCAGAGACTTTTTCCTCTCTCACAATTCAATGCTCAGTATCTGCTTGCAAAGATCATGACTTGGACATTATTTCTTGCAAAGTGAGAGAACCGAAATCACTGAATGACCTTTTAAATCTAAGTGCTCTTGTATTTCCATCTTTCCAGATTTATTTAAATTACAACTATTAGAACAAATAACAATGAGGTTGAACTTTTAAAGCATTTTCTTTGCCTAAATATGCTTACTCATTTTTAACAAAATTGTTTTATATCTTATCTATAATAATTCATCCTGGCAGCATCCAATAGATCATGACCAAGACTAAGCGGAACATGTTCAAAGAAAATGTAATTGTCACTTTAAAAAAGCACAGCGAAATCTCTGATCAATTATCACATATAACTGAGGAAATCACTTCTTCACCTCTTTTCTGCTAAGTTTATATACAAAACACTTGTTAGAAATTGTGAACATGCGATTATATGTGTGTATACAAAATGCTCAGGCATATATAAAACTAAAAGCAATTATTTATAACCATATAATTTTTAGGAAGGGTTATAACCATATAATTTTTAGGAAGTTAAAGTTCAGTTTTATTAAATAACACAGGATACCTCACCAAAAAAAAAAAAATTGTGCATTTAATGGCTATTAACTGTGCTGAAATGCTGTATAACCAAGACAATGGCAATCAGAATGGTATTTTATCCAAATAATACCCTCCGGTGTTGGTTTTGCCTAATGCCTATATTGCTGTGAATGTACATTATCTGTCAGTATTGAACATTCCACTGTCATTATCTCAAAATTATAGCTTATTCAAAACTGAACGAAGTAACAACACTATCATCTTGTCAGGGCTGAAAACATAATAGTTTTCACTTTCACAATTCTATTTCTCTGTTCAATTTAGTGACCAACTAGTAATAACAGAATAAAAAGACTACATTAGATATGCAGACAGGGTAAGGATGATACCTAGTGAAACACATGGAAAATTTAAACTTTAAATGGCAGCTTTATTCTTAGGTTTCTATCTTACATTAAACTTTTCTATCTTCAACTTTCATTTTTGAATCATTTTTGTAACTCCACTTAACATAAAATCAGGAAAGAATAGTAAGATATAAGGTATTAAATTATTGTTTTATACCTTCAAAAGTATACAAAAAGGAAAATTAGAACTAATTTTTGTATGCCTGGTGTTTCTAAAATTAAAAACATTTATCCTCATACTTAATTTTACCTCAGACAGCTGTATTACCTTAAATAAGCAAAAAATAAAATTATAAAATTATTTAGCTTTTATTTTGTATATACTTTGCAAAAAGTATTTTTGTATCCACCCTCCAGCAAAGAAGAAATTCAACAAACTTTCTTTATAACAGTTCCAAATTGAAATCCAAAAATGATCGGAATTGGCATATTTTATATGGGGAGCCTGAGTTTCCAGACAAGCATTAAAATTGCTTTAGAATAACATATCCTATTTATTACTATATGCCAGTTATAACAACATTTTTTTCATTACATCTAATATTTAAGCAAGCAAAGACCCTCGTTGTTTTCACTTACTTTCTTTGGGAGAGCACAGTGAAAGATGAAAATGAACACTCCCTGGAAAGCATTAAAGATGGTGAAGAGATATGCCATCACAATAGTCTCCTCATTAATAAAAAGCAACCCAAATGACCACGTTAGGCCAAGAAGACATAGAAGAGCGAAAGCGCCAAGCACCCAAGACCTGAAAAATAAAGTGAGTTTTATTATCAGGTTCAAAGAGAAAACAACACACATCACACTTAAATATTAACAAATCAGGAGTAGCAGTTGACTTTGTCTACATTCATATTCAAATTCAACAGCACTTGGGCTTTAACCTTTCATTGACTAAAGAAAGAACAACAGCATTTAGTACTGCAGCCTCCAGTGAGAACAGCAACAGCAGGTATGACCTTTTCTTACTTCAGAATAAGCAAGGTATGAAAACTATATTAAAATACAAGGTGCAAAACGTCCCCCATTGACTCTATCGTCTTTTATATGCATTTTGGTAAAAGAAACTCAGGAGTCCTTAATGAGTTTACTCCTATATACTTATTCCTGTGGTGTACTCATGACACTGAATAATGTGACACATACAGAAAGGTTAAATGGCAGATAATCACTTAACACCTAATCTTCACATTCTAATAAGCTAATCTTAGGTGAACCTAAGGTATTATAACTAAAGCATGAAGAAGCCTAGCTGAAATGGGACAAAAACATGAGAACAACTTCAAAATAAAATAAATTTGGAGAGATTTCATCATGAGTAGCTTAAGGAGAAAAGAACTGGAGAAAATAGGACGGAATGAGAAGGATTTAAAGTCAGTGCATTCCATGTCTAACTAATGATCTTACTTGATAAATGGCTTATTATCTTCATAGCTAGAAAGCATTATAAGCAGAAAAGAGAAACAAAATTATTAGACAGAATTAAAATAGAAAGTAATAAGAAGCATTTATATATTTTATAAATTAGTCAAAATTAAGAAAGTCAAAATGCAGAGGCAAGCAATTAAAAAATAAAGGCATATTATAGTTTAAAGGTATACAGCAAATTAGATATTCCAAAATAATTATAAAAATTAAGGGTAATTCAGGATATTGACGGATTTGCAGAAAATATAAATCATGCCATAAATTTGTTAATGTAGGGTTCTACCTTACCCAGGTAAGTCCGTATTATAGTAGCCATCACAAACACGGTAATTACTGGTGTAGATGAGAAGACAGAAAGAGGAAAAGGAAGAAAAGAGAGAGATGCTAAAGATTAGCTCTCTCTCTTACCATGCAACATGCAATGAAGCTGGCACTAACCTATCTAAAACATCTAATTTTAAGAAAAACTATCCTTACTATAAATCTGCCATTTTTACATTAAAAATTAAGGCTCATTTAAAAAATAACTCTGAAAATGCTTCCAAAACATGATTTAATGAAGCAACAGATTTAAATTTTTTGTTAATTAGAAAGCATTTTTTTCCATTGACAGGTTATTGCATTTTATTCAACACTGAGATAAAGTAAACATTTATTTAATCATCATGAAAACAACAGATAATCTCCCAGTTAACAATAGTAATAGAGTAAATTCTCTTAGGAAAACAGGATTAGAAGTGGAAACTGCTCAGAATCCTTAAATCAAAAAGTCATTTAACAAAACAAACTTAATATAATCATATCAGCCATGCAAACAGGAAGATCACTTAACTGCATTTTACATTCAAATGAAATTGCTCCAGTGGTATGGAATTTCCACAAAGTCACTGAAACAATTCCTTGGCTTTAGATCAAAACAGAAATTGTTATCTAATTTTTGACCAATGACTGTGACTCAGAAACAGTGAGACTCAACCTTGATCAGTAAAACTTCATTCTGAATTAATTTCTACAGTTGATAGAAGACATTCATGTATTCCCTGTGGAAAATACCTTTCACTTAGTTTGTCAAGCACTAAAATTAAAATACAAAACACTTACTTAATGTTTTCCAACCTGCTAGAATCTGGTTTCAAAGTGTTTGAGTGCTTCACCATTTTGCACAATGTGATCACCAGGAAGATAATATTTAGCTGTCATAACAAAGAAAGGAAGAATTAGACCACTGTGAACAAAGAGGAAAAAATGAGCAAGCTTTTGCAAATGTATCTAATGAGTTAATGCAGTTAAATATGATTATCAATGACATGGGTACATGATATACACTGATAGAGTTTTACTTTACAGACGCAATGATCAAGTTGGGTCTAAATAAAAAATACGCTGGTGATGTATGCTCAATTTTTTAATAGATCATTTGACATGAAATTGCAACCTCATTAAATCAGGATCATGTGGTGATGATTAAATAAATTAGAAAACCTAAATTAGTTTCTTCAGCTAGAGGTACTCCGGGGCCTAAAAGCTAGCTAATGGAAACATTGAAGTGAATTTCTTAGGAGGAGGAGCATTTACATCATGTAGCTTAAAATGAAAATATGGTTGGATTTTGGATCCCAAGACTTAGTTAAAGGGGTAACCTTTTATTTTGATTGATTAAATGAGCATAATGATATTTACATAGCATATTTGTAAGGCAACTGTGAAAATCAAATGAAATAAAATGTATAAAAATTCATTTATCATAAAAATCAGGTAAGATTTTAAACTAAAAATATGTATATTTTTGGTATCTATTAGTGATCAGCAATTCTTTTTTCCTCGAATCTTTATATTGCTTGGATGTAGGTAAGTTTTGAATAAAGACTGTTGTGAATCTCTCTATACATTCATCTATGCAAAGAATTTAGTTGCAAATAAAAGCAAACAGGGGATGCTGGAACCTGATGTGGAAGAAAGGTTTGGGAGATCAACAGAAGTGAACTCAGAAGAAAGGAACTGTGAATTGACTGAAGAAATATAATGGCTTGTAATTTGCATTTGCTTCTTCATACACCTGGCAGAATGCCAAGTTGTGGGGAGCTATCTTCCCCCCCTTTTTTTTTGCACTCTATAGACAGAGCTAAATAGTATTGTGTATGGATTTTTTTTATTTTCATGTCTTATTTGCTTCGAATTTTACTTTAGAAAATACAAAACAAAGTTAATCAAGACCCAAACAGTACACTCAGAAAACATCAACGATAAAGACCTACTGTATCTGGGAGTCAAAGAAATTCTCAGTATACTGTTACAATAATGTGATCATTTTTACTGAGTCACACCACCATCTGATAAAATGTTTTACTCATACATCACTATGAATTTCATTATTGAGAAAAATACTACAGAGTAGGTAATACATAAAGTTTCCAAGTCCTTCCTAATGATGAATTGTAGAAAAAGATTGAAAGTTTTAATCTAAGCCACTTATCAGTTTTTTCTCTATTGAGCTTTATTATTTCTCTTAGATATAAAATTTTCTCTTACGGGACAAAATGAAATTAATGGGCCTGATATAGGAGATAGCACTGTATCACTTGATGTTAATTACTCAAGGACAAAAGAAGTTCTTTGTTTAAAAAGATACTAAAAAATAAATTTCTTAAAATATTTGTTTGGAAAAACTAAGTATTTTGTAAAATATTTTGCAATGGCACATTTCATACAACAAATATTTGTTGATCTTACTTCTTTACACAATGTATTGGTTGTACTGAGAGCTATATACAATTTCTGCCTTTGAGAAATCCCTCCAGTTGTATAGTCAACATTTGAGTTCCATTTTAAAGAACTATGTACTATGTATCTGTTTTTAAAGGCAACATCAACAGTATTTTATTTTTTAATTTATATAGTTCTAAGTTTTAAATAGTTAAATTAGAAAATTAAAAGTATCCTAAAAACAAATAAACCAAAACAGATGCAAATAAACACAAACTGATTACAATTCAGGTAAGAATGGCTGCTCTATTTATGAAGTTAAAATCCATTAAGTCTTTCCCCCTTTCTTTTTTAGTGTTCTAATCAAGTTATTTATTACTTTTCTGAATTTAGGGTTATCATCCCCCTTCTTAAACAATTTTCTGAAGCACAGAGGGCCACAATTTGTTGTTTATTATTTCAAAGCATGTTAATTATCTCTGCGGGAATAAAATAGTAGTGGTGGTAGTAGTAGTATGAGTCCAGGAAAGAAGACACTTATAACCCATTACCAATATATAAACTATAGGAAAATGAACACTGAAAAAATGTGGATGTTTAAAGTTATGCTATGAAAAGAAAACCAGCAAGAAATGTATACCCCATGCAAACATTTTCAATGAAGAAAATCAGGTAAAAATCAGTTATTTAAACCTAACATATTTCCTAATACATAGATAATATGAAATGAAATTGTATCATATAAAAACAGAATTAAAGTTTATATATGATTTTGATTTCAAACCGAGGACTAACCAAATTAAAAAGTGCCACAGAAAACATCTCATTATTGCCTCTCCTTTCACCCCCATCTCATTCTAATGAGGTTTCTAACATTACATATATTTAATGTTTCTGTTTACAAATATTATAGATTCATGATATACAAAGTTCAGAGAATACAGAAAATTAGAGAGAAATGAAAAAAAAACCACACACATTTCCCCTAATGCCATTTCCAGAGGAGGAAGGCAGCTCTTGGGTACCCATTTTACAAATGTGACATGTTAAGTATCTTATTAAAGATTACTTAGCTTCCATAATGTCATAGTTCTGAGATTCAGTACTCCCAAGGTCTAATTTAATTCAGTGTTTTCAAATAAAATTAGCCATTTATTTTGGGTAAGAAAACAAAGATTCTAACAAAGCCAAATACATACTGGCTATATATAGATATATATTTTTTTTAAAGTTCAAATTCTGTAAAGAGTAATTCAACTTAGAATCCTCAGATGAGAAAATAAATAATTAATGTATAAAACGCAGCCTCAAAGAAATACTGAATGATTTAAGAAATGTTTTTCAAGTGACTTTCATCTCATGCAATTTGCCAGAATAACTAATTTTCTATTTCCTTTATAAAGCAATTCTATTCCTTAATTGGCAAATGGTGAAAATGTAGACACTCTTCTAGGCCCATTAGTCATATTATATGTTTGGCAACAGTTATATATGTTTACTCAAACTCATAAAATATGACACACAAAAAAAGCTGCTGTTTCTCTGATACTTAAAATTAATGTCTCAAAAGACATTTTAAAAGTGAATCTATTTTAAAAGAACTTAAAATAATAGGAAAATAATTATAAAACAAAAGGATTTTACACTCAATCTAATTCACAAATGTTTGTAAATTCTCAAATTTAAAGAAACTGAAAGCAAAAATTATAGCCAATACACCAATATTCAGGTTACCAAGGAATTTATAACTAAATGCAACATCAATTTAACTTTTGATATACAACTTGTAACAAAGCAAATCATGAGACAATGCTATGTTAATTGGATAAAAATGCCAACATTTCAAGACAACTATGGAAGAAAGCATGAAAGAGACCGTGAAGATAAATGTATCTAAAAATGCTAAATCTAGGCTACTTTCTATAATTCCACAATTAAAAGTTATAATTTTCATTAATACATATTATACACTAGTCCTATTAGAGAATTAAGATATTTATAATTTAGCTATTAAACATTTTAATAGTACCAACAACATATATGAGCGAAGTATTTCCTACAATTACGTTTGACTATCTACTGATATGTAAAGTTATGCAAAGAAAAATATTTTAAATGCTCCCAAAGCTCTATTATCTTCAAAGATCAAAAATACATAACACATTAACTTTTATTTTCACAGAACAAATATTGTTGCAAGATCTCTTTTTGAGTTAATATTATGATGAAGATTATGATTTGTGGAGTAAAATATTTCAATAGTCATTTTAAGAACAAAAAAAAGGAGTAGAATATAACTATGTGAAGCAGAACAGAAAATGCAGGGGCAAATAGAAACATCCTTGATAAAACTCATCCCATATAGTCACATGAAGATTCAAAAAGTTAATTTCAAATGAAACACTAGTGCCTGCAATTTAGGTTTTCTTCTTTGCATTTTCCCCATAACATAAATGACTCTTTCCTGCCCTGCACCTTTGTGGTTTTTAATCTTTTTTTCAGGCTAAGGTAAATGATTTCTTCAATTGTACTTCTCAATTTATTTCCCTACATGTAGCATGCTTTTAAAAAATAAAGAAAATTACAAAATTTTTCATGTAATTCTCCCACTTCTTGACAGACTGTGAAGACTCACTACTCATGCAAATACATTTGTACCCTTCAATTCCGAGGCAGTCACGTTTTGCCTGCTTGCCCTTTTGTTTGTTCTTTCTAACATAAATAATATTAAACTTAAAATATTTTGAGACAGGTTGAAAAATGTTCTGCATCTAGGCATACAAAGAATTGCTTAAACGTAGTAAGTACACGTTGTCACTCAGTAATTCACTAAGAAACTCCTATTAAGTACAAGCTGGTAAGATAGTGTTACATATTAAATGTCAACTCACCAGTCTAAATGCCCACACTGATGATTAACCTTGGAGATGAGTCAACTCATTCAAGAGTTCATGTGATTTTTCACTCTTGCTGTGATTGTGTGTGTGTACACATGAGCAAATAATTAGATGAAAAGCTAAACTGAATTTCACACACGGGAGTAAAAACAAAATCAGAAAAAAAAAATCTTTCTAATTCAGCAAATCTTCCTAATTCCGCAAGTTCTCTTTCAATTATGCCAAAACAATAATTTCATAACGTTTAAATAACCTGCCAATGAAATTCGCAGATAAGTCATCACTATTTAATGATATGCTGTAAGTAAATCAACATAGATGAACATGAAAATATGAAGTTTTTTTTTTTTAAGTACCACAGATTATAGGAGCATACAGTTTGTTTTACAGCCATCAACATGCTCAACTGAATAACATCCGTCTTAGCTTAGCAGCTTAAAATTCATTCCACAGCTTGCAGTGCTGACATGGATATGATAAGACAGAAGAACAGAAACACCACTCTTGAATAACCTAACTGAACTGCACATGTTCTGACCCTTTTTGTCCTCCCTGGAGCTTTTGCTACCTGGCAAATGCAACTCTAAAACTGCACTTGTATCTCCAGATCTTTGCTGTTAGCCAAGCAGAAACCTATTTCTCCCTGGGACTAGCAGCCAGAGAGGTGTTCTCTGAAGAAGACTTCTAAATGAGTGTGTGAGCTGAACTCTTACTGAACTGAATTAATTATTAACGATGCAGATGGAGCTGTCCAAATGATAAGAACAGCTCCTGACGTGTCATGATCCAAGCTTTCATTAAACCATTTCAGGCATACTAATGGTTTCCCGCTGCTCATTACTTACAAGCACTTTTCTCATAGATATAATAACTCTAGTGCCTGTAGGCAAGACATTCTATAGAAATACAGAAGTAGGAAGTTTTATCTTTCCTTATTTGTCTCCATAGAACATTATTTAAAATGTATAATTATTTAGTACTACTAAGGTACACTGTTCTAATTCAGGAAAGTTGAAAATGCAAAATTCTACTTTCTGGCAATTTTAATAGGTAATTTTGCTATAAGAGTATTCCATAAACGGACTATATACTACTTGATTTATAGCATTAAGATATGTATCAGAACTGATTTTTAAATGTCCTACATCACCAGAGGGATGCATATAGGTAAAAATATCAATATTCAACAAACCTGTGCTGCATAATCTTTCCAGATCTCAATTCAAGTTACATACTACATAATGTTTTAGACACCTGTATCTTTTCTCTCACTGTATTGGGATGATTAAGAGGACAAAGCAATTATAGAAGAGGAACTACTCCCAGCACCTATAAAGAGTCTGCAACCCACAGGGGTTTTTTTGGTTCATTTTTTCCTTAAGTTGGGAACACTTTCCCCAAAGCCCTTCACATCTCATTTAAATTATTTGCTATAGGATAATAAGAAAGTGTGCAATATCATAAAATATCCTTTACCTCTTTTTTTTTAACTGAAGCTGAACATTCATGAACACTGTTTTTCACAAAATGGAAATGTTAATATCCTAATATCAGTACTTATCTTCAAAGAAAGAAAATAAAAGTGCAGCACAATGAAACATGATACTGTCGTAGACAAAATCTTACTAAAATAGCCTGTATCAGTTTCTATATATCAATATATTTGGCATAGGGCTAGAGGTAAGTGGGGGTGGGGTGAAGAAGCCTGTTTGTAGAAGATACACCTTTCCCTCTCGGTTGTTTGTCATTTAATTCAAGGTCAGCTGAATATGTGTTACCATAAGTAAAGCAAGAATAAAAACTGGGGCAATCATCTGTATTGAATAATTTTGATGAGAAATCAGCTTTTCTAGGAGCACTTGAAATGTATTACAGCTTCATTTAGTTCATATGGGTATTCATTTTAAATTTTTATTTCGCTTGGGATAAGCTTTGTGTAAAATAATTCATTTTAATGATAAAGTCCACACATTTGAAGTAGTTTTAAGTTTCCATAAGCCACTAAAAATTTTTCTCAATTTTTATGAAATCCTACTTAACAAGAGAAAGCTTTCATAAAACATTTATTTAATCATAAGTGTATTTATTTACTTCACCATTGACAGATGGAAAAAAAGTTTTAGAGACAGAAACTCCTTAACTAATATTCATGGCAAAAGTCATAAAATATACTGTACAAATTAGTTAAACTTTACTAATTATCAAATTACTTTCAAACCATGTAATCTTAACATGATTTATATATCAGATACCTTTTAGAAAATGACATGAAATTTCATCAAATAAAATCAGAAATGAGAAAAAGTAATTTTTAAAGCACAGAGGATTTTCAGAAGTAGTACTAAGAATTCATGATATTTAAATTGTACTATATAATTTTATGCTACAAGATAAACATATTGATAAACCATTGAATACATAGAAAAACAATGAAACAAACAAAACCTGTTTCAATCGCATTATTAATGCACCAAGTTAATAACAAAGGGAAAACAGAGTTTGCTTACCAAAATAATAATAATAACTGGTCCAATGAAGCTCCATATAAAATAGTTTTCAACATGAAGCCAGCAACTATTAAGAAAAGAGAAGAGTATGTATTCAATAGTTTCAATGTATCCTCTATAGCACAGGAACACAGAAATAAAAATAAACCTAATAAACAAAACTTATCTTTACATTTATCTTTGAAACTTCATTTATTGTGGCAAGAACAAATTTAATAATTATAATTTGGCTTACACCTTCAAACAGTAGAAATTTACTTCAATCTTCTGTTTTTTTTCTTTAAATCTTTGTATTTGACAAAGTATACAAAATTATTCTTATATCATGAAAACAACAGACTCTACCACACTCCAAGGCCTAATTCTAAAGACCGTTGACTTTACTAAAAAATATGAAATACATAAACTGTTTTATCCTTTTAAAGTTTTTATGCTTTAAAAATTTCCATTTCAGATCTGTATCTCTGAGCTAACCTTATGGACTACAACAGAAGAAATACACTCAGATATTGTGCTTGTTGCAAAACTTTATAGCAAAATATTATAACTCAACAGGGAATACATGACTACTAGGAAAAAATCAGAAACACAGAACTCATACAGTATTAGAGTAAATGATGCATAAACTTATTAAGATAGATTTTACTTAGTGGTTCATTTTTCATATAACATTGAATCCCCACTGAACTTCTTTCATCATTAGTACAGTCAAAAAAAGCTTTCTTTAGTCCAAAGAAGATTCTTTGTAACTAAGATTCTATGTAACTAATTTTATCAAGGGAAGAAATAAACAGATTGGGAGGCAAGTTTATACCTCTAGAAAATAAGATCCTGAGAAACATGGCTACTAGGTCTTCCTTCTGTAACTTTCCAGAAATATCTATATATTCTTATAAATGAAATACAGTGACTTATTTTAATCCTTTCAAACTGCCTGATAAAATATTATCGAAGTAAAACATATGGGATAGAATGTGCTGTCACAATTCAGAATGGAAGTTAGCTAGAGGGTCCGCTGCACAAAGAGAGCTAATGAAGCATTAGCTTAAAACTGAGTAGTTAAACCTGTCAGAGGCTTTAAGTTCTAAAGAATTTTTACTTAATATCTTTCTAAGGCCAAAAAGTTATTTACTTTTTCAATTTGTTTCAGGTCAATCTTTTGTGTTAAAAAAGAAAGTCCATAATTTAGAATCTGCCTCATCAGAGGACAAATCCTCTGAACCTAGAAAATTACAAAAGACTTGATTGTAATTTGTGCACGGCATGCCCATTCTCCTACCAATAAAGCTTTCAAATGCTATTTTAGTCTGTCAGGCACCCTCACTGACAGCTAACAGGCTTTAAAAAATTATTCACTTGAAAAACACTCAGGTCACTTGCAATTACTTACGCTTTCTCTGTTCCATAGCTCTTATAGTCAATAGCAGCTGAAACTCCAACCACTGTGGCAGGAAACAAGTAACCAGCAACATAGTAGTATTTCTTCCTTGAATATTCACTTTCAAAAACTTCAATTAACATTAGATAGAGCTGCACACCTTCTAGGCACATCCAAGCAAACGCAGCCAAAAAGAAAAAGTGGAGAAGTCCTGCAAATATTGGGCATGCAATCTATAAAGGAAAAGAGGGGAAAACACACACATAGACACACACAGAAAGAGAACAGATGAATACAAACAGTCTGCTGGGAAACTGTATAATGTTCACCAGTAATATTCATTGTTATCTTTAACACATATCATTACATAGCGTACACTAATGCTCCTTTAAACTTTTTTTTAAATGGAAGAACACTAGAAACCTTTGATATTTGTAATTTAAAGCTTACAAAGCACGTCAGGAATTTCATCAGTAAGAGATTACTATTTTTGGTGAAACTGACTATAAATAAAAGTTACATAATTTCTCTTCTAGAATTACCAGCTATTATATTTGAATATTCTACTTATAAATGATAATTTTAGGACATATTTTTCCCAATATTTTACTTTTATACCTGAATTTTTTAAAAAAAAATTGCTTTAATGACAAATACTCAGACTCTAATATTTCGGGTCATATCTAGAGCATTCTTAAGTTCATCACAGTGCAAATGAACACAGGGTGAAACACTAACTAAGTTCTATTTCTGACACTGAGATCTCATGACGATGAATAAATTGCTCAGACGAAGACATGATCACAGAATTACTGTGTAAGCAAAATGAAAGTTTTTGAAAGGACATTTTCATTTCAGCATCCCCAGCACACCCCCATTAAAATTATGTGTTAATAACAAGTCGGAAAAATGCCACTGTACCTTAATACAATCAATTAACTCATAATAGTATTACTTAATGATTAGGCTGTCCTTTCCAATATTGCAAATTATCCTTCAATATTACCATGTCAATTATATCAAGTTACAAGGTCAAATATAAATACAACATTATGTGTGGATTCACACCTTTTATAATAATTCTCAGAGATCAGAGGTCAATGAACTGAAGGACTGCTTACCATGTATTTTGTTTTATCAATGCCTATTAGAAAAATAAATTCAGCAATGAAAAGGTTGATACACAGGTTCTTGTGAATTGTATTGCGGTCACTTTGGAGACCACGGAAAAAGCAGAAGGTGAAGATGCAGATTGCCAGGCAAACAAGGGAGATGACAATTCCCACCCATGTGATGACTGTAAGGAGCAATTCGTGAACTCCATCCTTGTACTGAAAATAAAGGAAAGGTATGAAGAATGTTAGCACTCTTGTATTACACCAACTAAAGGTAAAATAACTTTCACATGTGGTTAGTTCATCATTTTAGTACTAAACTCTAAGTATTCTTATGTGTTCAAACAGGAGTTATTAATAAAAAGAAAGAATGATCTTAGAGTTCAATAATGTTTTCTAGATTTTTATATTCAAAGCATAACCTTTCAAAATGGAAGATTTTACAAAGAAAATATTACAAAAGTCCAACTATTCCAAAATAATAATTGACATAATCACTTACACAAGCATATGGAAAATAATTATGAGAGGGAAAATGGACATCAATTCATAGGATTAGAAATAAAGGACATTTTAATGACCTTTCAGACTAACGTATATGTCAAGCTTTTTTTTCTTGGGTTTTTAGATTGATATACTAAGAATCTGATAAAGCAGTGTTAGAATGTTTTTATCTTCTGGCTATTATGATCACAAGAAGGACAATACTAAGAAACAGTCTAGAAATCATTGAATGGTTCAAAATCTTGTAATGCAAAAGTAATCAGAAAATTTAATGTGAAAATTGTAAAATAAGATTCAAACAAAATAGGAGGACATGGAGACTCTCTCTTGTATAACCTATCGTTGTTTATTTTTAAATTCTAAACTACCTCTTCCAAATACCTGCATGAAGAACAAAAACTTAAGTCTGGTAAGCATATGTCCTTAAAAAGTAAGCATAAATACACTGCCAATACTTCTTAAAGACAAATAGAAATTCACATTACTTTGCTTTTTAGTTACGATAAGCACCCAAAGGAAGGAACTAGTACACAAGCTGTTTTGAATCTCTAAGGTTTTTCTCTGCTTCTAATTAGAAGTGCAAATACTTACTGCAATTTCCCTGTGGGCCATGAGAATTGCAAAATTGGTTAGGTGGCTGCATGCACACGTTGTACGAGTTTTATTAGTGTCAACCAGCTTGCAGCCCTGGGTAGACCAATATCCCATCATAGTTCTCTCTGAGTAGTTCCAGAAGGAGCAGTTTGCATTGAAATAATTGTCAGGCTGGGAAATAAAATGACAAGATAAAATTAGGATTTTACACTCTAAGATGGAAATAGCAATTGTTTAATATGTGTAAAAGGTAATTTAGATTAAACTTTGCATGTTTCGGACTATAAAGTTTTTCATCAGCAAAATTGTAGACTATGTTATACAAGGCAGATATCTAACTTAAAAGGGGTTTTATAGTCCAAAACACTCTACAGTATACTTTAAATTACCAAAGACCCATTTCACACAATTACAATTTCCATCTTATGATTTTACATACTGATAGTACATTAGAATAATTATATTTTTCTTTTCTGACAAAATTAGAGCCATTAATTTGTTCTGAGAAAATTCTATGAGGACCAATGTTTTAAAATCCATTTTCACTTTTGAGCCCATTTTTGCTCAAAGTGACATGTTAGTGACAATTTAATTCTGGCAGTTTAGTGTAGCAAGGTTCCTAAAAGTGTGAGTCAGCTAAATTGAATGTAAGAAATGAATAGGCTACACAAATTTACTTTTCCTTGCCATATGCTGGAAACCCACTTGGTTATCTGCAGACAGTTATTCACTCTACTTGTAACAATAGCCAAAATTCCATAATATTCCAACACACTGTGGTTATTTATCAACTTGCATTCTAAAACACGCAAGGAAATCACGTCTTTAATCTTATTTTTTTTAAAAATACAATGTTTGATAACAATCACATCAACTGTGATCAGTAAGACCAAAAACAATATGCCACATTAAAAAGGCAGCATCTTAAGAGTTAATAATCAGCTATCCTGCTGCTAAGGTAAGAGTTAATTTTCATTCTAAAACAAATTACAGTCATTTACATTTTCCTGTTGATTACTGAATTAGCTTTCATTAAGAATACACTTAAGTTCTAATAATCACTGAACCAGGCTCATTTAATTTTATGTTCACAGACTTAAATAAACTTGTGTGTCTGACCTAGTCCAATATTTAAAATTCAAATGGAGAGGTCTTTTCTTTCCTCTGCCATTTCCCCTTCCCCAGGTCCTCAACTCCAGCATGACAGTTTTGCTTTCCTTCCTCACTGGTTTTATAACCTTCCATGACATCATTAGCATACATAACTTACATCAATGTGTGGCAGAGTAAAAAGCACGGGATCTGTCAAGTATACTCGGCTGGATTCTTTATTGATTGAAACTGAAATGACGTCGGAATTCACTGCAATGGTGCTATTACGACCAATGAAATCGGCACCCAGCTTTATGGTTGCATTTTCTGTACTAAGGAACTGTCCCAGACTCCGGTAAATGATGAACACCAACTTCGCAAGCCCTAAAATGGTAAAAATAGTCATGTGGTTACACAGGTAATCTCTCATGGATAAAATGATGCAATAAAATAAGAACAAGATGGAAAAAATCCTATGGGACATTTATTTAGATTAAGTATACTGAAAAAGAGTAAAGGATTAGTTCAAATCTGCTTTTAAATGCTAAGCTGTGTTTGCATATTAGGAGTCAAAGACATTATTTTAGAATAGGTTTAAGTGAACAACAACAACAAAACAAACAAAAAAAAAACACCAAAAACCTGTCAATTCTTAAAAGACAGTTTCATCTTACCGTTCCTGCTGTTCTGTTTGACAGTATTTGCAGAGAGTTGGATTGAGCTGCCCGCGCCTTTCATGCCCAGAGGAAATTTAAAGTCCTGGACCTGCCCTTCAGTACTGAGTACTGCAACCTCCAGAACTAGAGGAGATAAATGGGGGGGAAAAGGGTATTCTTTAAACTACAAAGTGGCAAATAATAAATACATGGAGATCATGGGTTTCTTTTTTTCTATCTAAAATCTTTATTGTTAGCTTTTCAACAAAACTTGAACAAGCAACAAAGTTATTTCAAGAAACTTGCTACTCAAAAAAATTTGCATACCAAATTTTATACATTTTTCCATTTTATATCTCTTATAATAATTTAATGTCAGACTTTTAAGCCTGTAAATATAAACTGTGTGATTCATAACACACAACTTTTAAAGTTTCACTTAAGTCATGAAACAAAAAGTTTAAAATTACTTTAATTCAAAAAAAATGTCTGGCCTTAGGTTAAACCTTCAACTATCACTTCTCACTGGTAACCATCAAACTTTATATTTTCAAGTTGGGCAAAACAGACTCCTTGGAAAAATTTCACTTGTTGATGGTTTTTGTAAATGATTTTTGTAAATTACTGGGACACAGTCATTCTCAGAATTTACACATGGCTGTTTTAGTGCACAGTGACAGTTAATGAGGTTTAACTTCGGTTCAGAAATTAACGGAAACACTGACAACATAAATGGTGCCTTGGTAATTTCAATAAAGGCTGAAGTGCTTTATACCAATATTCACTTTTTTTAATATGGAAAAGGATTACTGTTTATTCTTAAAACAGACAATAGCATGAAAGAAGAAAATCTTGGAATTGCATAAAATGTCTTTAATATAGATCTACACAACAGTTAAATTCATTCAACATACTTTAATTAAATGTCTTTTATATGTAACACTTATTAGACTAAATTTTTTCAAATAAAAAGCAGAATCAATAAAGATCTTAGTTGAGAACTCAATAACTAACTTTATACCAATAAAAATAAATTTATAAGTAAATTTAAAATAGGCAAAATTTCCTAACAATATTAAACTGCTAATGTTAAATTGCTATGTTTATTTCAAGTTTAGGAAGACTAGAAATTACTGATTGCAAAATTATAGTAAATCTTAAACAAATGGCTTCAGAAAATATAAAAAGTTGTTCCAACTCAAATCACAATTTAGTAACCTTGATGCATAAAGACAGTACAAATAAAGAAATTATAGAGTAGTCTCACTTGTTTAAAGGATGCAAAAACTTTTAAGTAATCATATACAAGCTTTAAGTATAATGTTCTGAATAAACTGAGTTTAACTCAGAGACATGCAGAAATTAATGCATTAGAAATTATACTAATGCATCTTACCAAATAAAGAAATTAAAGGAAAAACATTAACAAAAATGATTCAATAAATTTCAACATAAATTCAATGTAAAAATTCTCTACAAAATAATAGGAGTAAGAGGGAAATTCCTTGTGAAGATAAGTTTTTTTTTTAACTAGCTAAAGTTTAGCTAGTTAAACTTAAAAATAGTAATGAAAACTCTAGTGTACCCATTTAAAGGTCTTAGTTAGCATTGTACTGAACACCTAATGAAGCAATTCAAGACAAAAGTATAAAAACTAAAAGGAAAAAGCAAACTATTACATATAGCAAATATGACACAGTACTCACAAGGGAAGACAACATATGTCATATATATACTATCAGAAATAAAAAGAACTAAGCAAAACTGCAATCAGTAAATCAACTACTCTTATATAGTAACAATTAGAACATGTAATTCAAAAGGCACATTTACAATAAAAAAACAGTACCTCAGTTATCTAGGTATAAACCAAATTTTAAAAGTGCAAGATATTTTAATGGGAAAATACAAAAGTTTACTACATGACCTAACAACAAAGAAAATTGCATCATGATTTTATCTGGGGAACTCAGCAGGTAAGTCTGGTACTTGTTTCAAAATCTGTTATGTATAAAGTGGTGGGTGAGGTGAGGCTTATAAATAAACACACTGAGGTGAAGCTACTCCTCTGAAATTTACACCTGTTGGTAAATCAATTACAAAAAGAGATCTACAAACTTAGTCTAATTCTAACTAAAAGGGGAGCATAATTTTTGAGTGTACAGATCTTGATCAACTGATTTTAAACTTCAGGTGGAAAATACATGTCAAAAAACAGCCACGACAATTCTCTAGACACTAGGTTGTAATGGCTTCTTCAGTCTAATAGTAATATGCAAATTAGTAGTATACATATTAATACTTTTTAAAATAAAATTATCAATACATGACAGAGACCCTAAGATATATAAAAACCTGATGTGTGACACAGATAGCATTATAAACCACAAGGAGTGTGCAATGCATTAAAGGTACTGAATAACAGATTATCCATATAGAAAAATAACAAATTAGTACCCTTCCTCACTTTTCCCCTTCTTTGTAAACAAGAATAAATTTCAGCTGGAGTAAAGACAAAATTACAAAAAGGTAGAGCTTTATCATTTCTGAAATATGTATACATTTTTAATATCTCAAAGTAAGAAAATTTACTGAAACAGTTACCAAAAGGAAAATATTTCTGAAATAAGATACTGAAAACACTAACCCTAAAGTAGACTAATAATTTGAGTTCATTATTCTGTAAAACAAAGCATATTAACCCGTTAAAAAAGAGAAGTCAGAGATAATCTCTATAATCAACATATTCAAATAATTAGTGTTCAGAACACCTTCTCCAGAGAGAAATAAACAAGTTGTTGGACAACAGCAAATTCACAGAAAACTAAAATACGCAGTAAATACATTAAGTAATCAAAGAACTGCAAATTAAAACAACGTGATCAGTTCAAACCCATGAGATTAACAAGATGGATGTCAATATTAGTGTTAGGATTGATGGTATCTATGAAACTGCTAACTGGTAAAACTGTTTTAGAAAGCAGTTTAGTAGTATTTGTTCAAGTTGAAGATAGGTGTGCTCTCTGACTCTAGTATTATATTTTTGCCTTTGTGATTGTGTATGTGGACACACATAGGAAAAAAATACATATGTTTGAACAGGAAGGCATAAAAGGACTTTCACTGCAGTTTTATTTATCAGCAAAAAAAGCATAAACCGTAAAATATCTGTTGTCAGCATAAGGGAAAAAAATTGTGGTGAACGTTTAGTTCGATAAAATGAGCCAACTAGAATTGCACATATCAACAAGCATATGAATGAAAAATATAATGATATCTATAATGTTACATCTTCACTATTTCAAACATGAAAACATATACATAAGTATTCCAAAACATTTTTTTTAAAGCTTACCGCTACTAACAAGAAAATCAAGAATGATGACCACCCCTTTCTTAATCTGATTAGGAAGGAGGGAAGATTCAGGAGATTTATTGTCTATGACTATTTTTTTTTCCAACACCTGTAGCAAATCTGGTAAAATACTAAGAAGCAACTCAGCCAGGTAAGCAGTACACAGATGTCAATGATACTCTCTACATATGCCCTGTTCCACAGATTTCCTAAAAATGAAAATCATGGACACACAGAGAGCTTCATTCATTCAACGCCGAAGGTATGATTTTAATATATTTCTCTGTCCTATTTTTCAAACTGATCATAGTGGAGTGGTTACAATGAGTACAAAGGAGAAAAGTTAAGAGAGCATTTAGGGAAAACTATAGCCTCTAACAGTAACATCACAGGCTCCATCAGCCTGAGCTTCAGTAAAACCAACACAGAGCAGACTGACAGCAGGAAAAGCAGTAAAATGGAGACTCCAACTTGATTTGTGGTGTTTTACTTTACCTTGAAAGTAAGAACTTTATTGATGTGAGAAACTTCGATTTTGGGGGTTTAGTTCCCATAATATAAGTAAGTTCAAGTTGGCAGAGATAAAATCATGCTGGCTGTTAAGTCTCTTGAAAAAATAAACATTTCAGAATTATATAATAAATGGATTAGAGTAACAAAACTTAAACCACATATCAATCCTAAGGTCACGCAAAAAATGCCAACCAAATACTATGTGCATCTTTCACACAGTGTGAGAGAAAATCCTTGGGAGTATATTTGCTAGGGGGTCTTACACCTGACCTGATGAACCCTCTAATTATCAGGATACTCAAACAAAATGATAAAAGTGGGGGTGAAGTACGGTAAATCCAGTAGTTGGGAAACTCTACAGCAAAAATCCAGAATGTGGGAAACTATATAGCATATAATCTTAACAACAATTTTTTCTATAACTTAAGTTAAATAAACTTACTATAATCTGATTAATGTCTATTCTATACACCTTTTCTGAATTTCTTTTACATACCATTTATGCTTGGGAAACTTTTTTTACTTTATTAAAGAATACCGTAAAATTCATTTGAGCTCATTACTGAATTATTATCAATAATTCTAAATCAAGCCTAAATTAATATTTTATTGTACTTCTTTTATGTTCATCTAAGATCATCTAAAGTACATACTCATCTCTCATTGCCAGCATTTAATTTCTAAGTTATGCTTCAAAACTATCTGCAACTATTTTGTTATATATGAAGCATGGATATACTGCACTATGGGACATGTAGTTCACTGACCACATTTTTACCTGAAGGCAGTTGTGTTTAAACATTTGGCTCAATTTTGTATGCCTAAAATATTTGACTGGGAAAACACATTCCAGAAAGTAATTTAAATTCATTAGGAACATATTATATAAAATGGAAAAGCATTTTCCACAGTTCCATAGCAAGCATTTTCATTACTTAAGCAATCCATATTGTGGCATTTAAGTACTCTAGCACTTTTTTCCTGTAATGATTTTTCAGTTGGAAAAAAAAAAAAAACACATAAAGCCAACTTTTAAAAGACATAGGATAGATTTTGGCTTTTGCATTAATTTTATGAAGTGTGATCAATACTATCCTTTAACAGACAAAAATAATTTAACGAAAGACAAATTTGGCACAGGGAAATAACAGATTCAGAATGGAAATAGCATTTTCTTAAACTTCCATTTTCTAAATAAAATTACATCTCACAAGAGATTCACATACCAATATTGTCTGTAGGCATTGAGACCCTGGTGGGTTCAACGAGATTGTCAGCCAGGACAAAAGCACCTTCTTCCAGTGTATCAAGTAACATTGTTGCAGTGTGTGCTTGTTCAGACGAATTCATGTGCTTCCACGATTCCAGAGCTTCAGGTCTCAGAAGGTTGTCCACTGTGTCAACAATTGCCTGCATCCATTAGAAAACTATCATTACTTTTGACTGCATCTACTACCAAGGTGATTTTCAATCACTGACTAGTGACAATTGTAATATTTATCTGTCACCATGATTTACTTTTATGTCAAGATGGAAAAATACCTAGACAACATTTATCTGGTCAAGTTGAAATATATCTGACCATGTCAAAATAGGACTAACTGAAGATTAGTTGACTGTTATTTGATCATGAATAGTACATATAAAAGTGAAAATTTTAACTTATGTACTATCATGATTGTTGAAAGGAAATATAACACACAGCATCAGCACATGAACTGAGATACTCTTACATGCATGGTCACCCTGAAAATCTCAAGACTTTGAATGTTTGAAACAGGAAATACTCATGTTTCTGGAGTAGCCTAATACTTATTCTTGAAAACTTTGGAATCTGAACTAAAATATTGAGTTGTTTATAACATTGTCCACCTACTACCAACAGGAGCTAAGAAGAAGATGATTTCAAGGTTTATAAATTATCTATGAATATTTCCTCTACCCCAACTCCCTGTTTAGCTAAAAAACACTTGAAAGTGTATCTTAATTCATTAACAATGATTTTTTTAAAGGAATCAAGAGAAAAATCAAAATATTTTAAGACTATGTTAATAATTTAATGAAAACAGGATATCAGAATAAACCCTTCATAAACATCCAAGTTGTAAATATTCATATATAGATAGTTTAGTTTATTACCATGCAAGATAACATTAAATTAAAATATAACCCAGTCAGTTAAGCAATTGAAAGCAGGCTTTTGTACTGATACTTTCAGCAGCTATACACTGATTATGGCTAAGATAGCTGAAGTCATTAAGTTTATTTTTGCTAACCCATTTACCTAGTTATAATGTGTCATTAAGCCATATAAATTGCTTTGATCTATTGAGGAAAAGGGTTCCTACATTGTACAAAGAACAACAACAACAACAAAAAATGCTAGTTTTAGGCATTATATTGAAATGAGCAGGGGAAAAGTTGTTTGAGGCTACTGTCAGAGTAAGATTAATTAGCTTAATCCATCTTAATATCCTCGTTCTGTCTGCCTTGTGAGCCACCATGACCTTCTTGGCAGGTGGAAGATACTTCCAAGTGGCGTTAAAGGCTTTTTTCACTCTCTAATGGGAGATAGAATAGTCAAAATGCTCACACTGATACTGCTGCAGCCATTAACTAGAGTGGAACAGAAATTGGTCTGCTGAGGCCAGATTCATTAGTCACCAAGAAATACAGACTGAAGCCTCTAATCTAAGTTACAAATGAATCCTCTGTCACAAAGCGAGAACTTGCCTCATTTGCATAGTGTAAGTCAGCTTCTGATTTGTAATTTAAGGAATTTTATTAATCTTATCTGAACAGAGAAGCTCATTTGAGACAGACTGAAAATGACACTGGTCAGAAATTAAGGTCATGCTGAAATTTACTAGGTATACACATTACTCGCTGATGGCATTCTTTTATTAATTTGAAACACTCCTTATTTATTACCATTTGTACTCTTCCAGTGGAATCAAAGTGATCATTAGCCTAATCATATTCCTGAAGTAGATTCTGCCAAAAAAAAAAAATGCTATTCTTTTCCAACTGATATATGTCCTGGGCAACATACCAATTATTACATTTCACACATTAACTAATAATACCTTAAAGGTGAACTAAAAATTTGAGTATGACAAATTCTACACACTTCAGCAGTTATTACTTTGCCCCCATTAAACAAGCTAAAAGGGGACTTTCAGAATCTTATTACGTGAAAACTGACTTTTCTTGCTAACTCTTCTTGCAGAGTTCTCAAGTCCAACAATACCTATTATTAAATAATGAGAAGCCATTTTGTTTTTTTAGACCTTGTTTACCAAAATAAAGGCTTTTGAAAACCTTTTTTCTACAAAACTACAGACGTTTTTTGTTTTATCATTACATGCATCTGGTTTAGCTCTTCAAGATTTGATTTATTAGGGATATGGATCCTCAAATGAGCAGAGTTGGAAAACAACTATTGCCTCTAAAGGCACTTCTAAAATTCAGGCTAAAATAAAATGATATTTGGTATGATTGTTTTGATCTATCGTACAGAATTAGCATGACATAATTTCACTGTTAGACTCAGCATGTTTCCTATTATTGGCTATAATAAAGAGAAAAAAACAAGTTTACAAAGTTTTTGAACAAAACAGTGACTTTCTATTCCTATTAGCTTGATAAAAACCAGCATAACATATGATAGAACTGTTACATAACCTTAATTTCATTTTTAGTAACCTATCCGCATATCCAGCTGATTTTAGAAATAAATCTTTAAAATTTTAGGACAAAGCCAATTTTATCTAAGAGTATATACCACAGAGATCAGAAAGCAGTGATTTTTTTTCATGCACATACATTATGATCATACAGTCTTTGATATGATAAACTGCCAAGAATATATCATAGCTGTTTTGCTCAAGTTGTTTTTTAATCCACAGAGATGACAACAGGAAGCAAAGTGACTACAGTATTATTTTCCAATTCAAAGGATATTTCATTAAAATTCTTGTATCTTTAAGTAAATGGTAAAAAAAAGCAGAAATTATAAAAATAAATTTGCTATTCTGAAAGTAATAGACCTATGAAAAGTCAATATTTGTACAGCTGATATGGGGCATATTATGTAATTATCAAAGACTGAAATATATTGGATCATGCAGCAAGATGATAAAGCGTGGCAGGTAGCCGAAGAGGGGAGAAAGCAGGGTGGTAGTATAGGAGAGATACCTTAAGATAAGCCCTGCATGTCTTCTCTCGCTTTTGGAGCTTTTTAGTAAAAGAAAAGAAAATCAGAGGTTAGATTTTATCTGCTGAAAATGACGAAGGAAAAAATCCTCAAAAACCAAACTGGTGTTCCTTAGCTCAAAAGTTTATCATGAACAGCAGTTCTCTGGAATTTTGTGACACTACACTGATTACCAAGATTGCACATTTACAGGGGTTTTTTTTGTTGTTGTCTTTTACTTAGTACACTAGTCAAAGTATTTTGACATAATTAGAAATAAAGTATGTGGTCAAAGGAAAAAGAAGTCTAATTTGTGAAACTTTATAAAACTATTAGTCACAGATTTTTTTAATCATATGGATCTCATATAAACTCTTTATAGCATGTTGACAACAATAATCAAATTTCTGTTATAGTGGGAAAAATTAATAGCATTAATACACTACACTCCTAGAGAAGAACACACCCTCCTCCTTAAACCTGACATTGGAAACCCTGCTTCAGTGGCTGACATTCCAGTGTGTTTTACAATCTTGCTGTAACTCTAAGGGCTGAATGTGCCCACACAGAAAAGTATGTGTGCTGTGTAACACATAATCTCTCCAAGCACAAATAAATTCATTACGAAGTATTGACCACAATCTGGAGGATGAAGTGTGTCAGTAAGATCTTCAGGTAATTATTTGGAGGAGAGTAGGCACGTTGTTCCTTTCTCAAATATAACTTAACTGTTTATTGAGAAATGAACCAAACTAGAAATTCTGTTTCTAAGGGTGTATTAAGGGCCGAGAGGTTTGGCAATCAACTGCTAGATTCAAAGGGTGTCATACAAAATAGCCAATTGAAAGGAGCAGAAAATGCCTACATACTTTGTTAAATGTTCGTCCAGCTGAATCCTTCTCACTAGGTTTCAGTTCCTGGAGTTGTGCATCAAGGATGTCCACCAACTGCTCCATCAATCTTACTGAAGAACTCACATCACCAGCAAAAACTGGCCCTTTGGTATGTTTAGCCAGTTCATTGGCAAGAACAGCAGCATTTTCCCCACTTCTGATCTGAAAGGACAGTTAAATTACCTCGGTTAGGATTTCTTACTCTATTTGTAGCTTCTTTTTCTTCTCCTGAGTATTTTTGTTGTGACAAAAACATTTGCAAATATGTCAAAATCTGCAACTAATTGAGACCAATAACTTTCTCTTCATTTCAGATGATTAAAGGTTCTTAGATCTTCAACACACATAAGAAATTCTTAGCCAGAAATTTAAAAGAAACAAAAGGAAAAAAGAAAAGCCAGAAATCCTTTAAATTTTTGCAGCCAGCTCTCTCATTTTACTGTAACCATTTTAAACTGCTATATAAAAATCATATTTATTTATTCCAGTGATCCAGAAATTTAAATCAGAATGCAATCTGTGATTACTATGACACTCAGGGTTATTATCTACTGCTTGCATCACAGAAAGGTAGATAGGGAAGGACAAACTAAAAATGTAGTGACATTACAGTGTTACTATTACAGATATTAATGTCTTTTAAAGTCATTTTTAAAACTTATTCTATTATAATCATCTGTGATATAAACATCTGTTTGCATTCTGTGGGTTCACTTGCAAACTTAATGATATTTGATTTATTAGGCCAATGCACTATTTGTCTTACAAACATCAAAAGAAACAGAACAAACTAAATATGAATGAAATTAAGCAAGTATGCACTCATTAAAAAGCTGAACATAGAAAACAGCATGCCGCCAAACATATGTAACTTTAAAAAATAGTTTACAGACAAAAACTATGCATAATTTTTTACTTTCATACTGAACAAAGAGCAATGAAGCTGGTTTTAACATACAAAACTAAATTATTTATGTTAGAAGTTAAAGCCCTTAATCACAAATGTGCATCATATTAAAAGGTTCCAACCAACCTTCTGAGCCAGCTGATTTACCCAGTGTGAGGTACAGTTGCTAAGATCAGGGCCCTTAGGGTTCCATGTTCCAGTGGAAACCATGCAGAGATACGAGGCAGTTCCTACAACAGATGTAGAAAACAACAGTGAAATTGAAACCATTTTTCTGTATGCATTCGGGAAATCGGCTATGATGAAACTACTCTGTGTGTTAAATTTTGAATAAACGCTAATGGAAGTGGTTGACAATAACTGACAAAAGTAGGGTATAATGCCATTGTAAACAGCAAATACAAAGTCAGCAGAGAAATATCACATATTTGCAGCAAACAGAAAGCCTTTGACTTTCTTGAGACTCATCCAAAATAATACTTGTAATATGAAAGGCAGCACTAAAGAAGCCTCACTAGACTCCTAGGGCAAAAATCCTAGTTTTGACATAGGTCTTTAAAAGAAAGAGAGGTAAAACTCGGTGGCTGACCTTGAATGGTATTTACACTCTAAAAAGCTGTGTGAACAGATGTTATTTCACCAAAGCAAAAAGCTAATTAGAAGGGTAGTTACTGTGTATATTCTCTTCTCAAAATTACTTCAGAGTAATTCAGAACCTATTTACTAAATTTGTCTGTATGTACAGTATATAAAATCTAAAAGGTATATTTTAGAGGAAATACCTCTTGTTCCCTTGGGACACGGTCGTTCGACCATCATTCCCCTTTGAGTCTGAGGCCACCTTATTCCCCTCGCATCTAATGTTTCACAGAATCTCTCTGGGAGGGGAAAAATATTTGTTACAGGAGGAATTCTAGTCGTAGACATTGCTGGAGGAGGTTTTGTCCCTTTGCTTCCTTCCTGGGATCCAGCTGTAGTTGTGCTCGTGGGGCCTTTCTGTGAAGTAGTGCTTGCGGTTGATACTGTGGTTTTGAAAGGCTCAGCTGAAGAAGTTATTGTCACAGCTGTGGTAGGCACTGTGGAAAAAAGATGAGTATGTTAATCTTAAACACACAGTCACATTCACATATAGGTAACACGTGTGCAACGCATGCACACAAGCACACATGAATCAAACCCCACCCACCCTACTACTCCAAAACTGACAAAATGAGAATCACTGAGAACATAAGTCGGGTGAGAAGAGAAGAATAAACCTCTTCATTTATTCCAACGTATCTTGATTGCTAATTGGTGGTCAAGGCTTCACTGTAGATCTAGCCATATGACTCTGGGTTAGATTTACTGTTCAATGAAATATTGAATGATACAATTTAAGTGTAATTTCATCCCATGAGAAATGAAGTACTTTTATAAAAAGGTCAAGGTACATGCGAAATGCATTATCACTACTATTGAATAATTTGTAAAAACTCCTTTCTGATATAAATATTCTATAGCCAACCAAATTTAAACTATCCACAGAAGTCTGAGAATTATAATGTATAACTAAGACAACAGAAAATTTCAAGTCACCCACTCTAGATACTGCAGTAAAATAAATACTGTGACATCTTTCCACCCAGCAGCCATTCTTGCTTGAGAGATTTTTGAGTATGCCTGATTAGATCCAAACAGATGATAAGCTTGGCATGCTTGTGCTGTTTTAGTAAGGGAACAGCTGAGGCTTCTGCATCTTTATGTTTGAAAACATAGGTGTGTAAAAGCAACTAGCTCTGCTCAGAGGTTATATCACAGTCTCTTTTCCAGGTAACAGGTTAAATAAATTTATGCCTGATACCAAAGCTACTCTTGTATTTTACTAAGGCTTAAAAGAGAGTAGAAAAGTAATGGTAGCTACACATTTAAAAGTGGAAATATTAAAAAAAATAATTCTTAGAAAGTTATTTTTAGTGGCCAACATTACTTTCAATTGTTTTAATCCACAGGATTAAAGGCTTGTTTTCTTCATTAATTATCAGTTAGTTTAAACAACAAAAATTCTGTCAGCAAATCTTTGATATTGTCATTAAGACTGTTTTATTTAATTAGATGATCATGCTGAAGTTTCAACCACATCTGTAAATCACATGGCTACAATGATGTGAAATTTATATATTAATAAATTTTTAAAAATAAATAAAATAAAAATATATATAAATCACATGGTCATAAAACAGTGTATAGTATAAGGACTAACTTAAACTACTTCAGCATGAACAATTATCTTCAAAT
Organism: Uropsilus gracilis; assembly: GCA_004024945.1. Taxonomy (NCBI): domain Eukaryota; kingdom Metazoa; phylum Chordata; class Mammalia; order Eulipotyphla; family Talpidae; genus Uropsilus; species Uropsilus gracilis. The sequence continues at coordinate 80,579 of PVHY01000848.1, forward strand.
ATTTTATAAAAATTAACTTATTTTATGTTTTCTATATATATAAGAAACATTATGACATAAAACTGATTAGGAAATAAGTTAATATTATCACCGACATATTCATACTTTTAAGGTCTGATTCATAAAGAGTTGTTTATAATATTCAATTGACCCAAAGTATTCTAAGTTTATCAGTATCCTCAAGAGAAACTTTTTAAGCCTATGTTTTATTTCCAGGGCATAATTTATTGACCAGATGAGAGATGCCTGTGTACATCAGTCAAACATCATGCCTAGCCAGCTGTTGTAGAAACCTATTCAAACCTGTCTGTCTTTTTCTGTAAAGCATTTCCCTGACATCTTGTTAAACCTCTGTAATTTTCTTTTGATTACAATGCAGGCAGCCTTTCCGTGCTTTCTCAATTAACATTTGTCAAAAGCATCACAATCTTTTGCAGAAGTGTCAAATGACTGCAAATGAATCAAATCTTAAAGGAGAATGGAAATTGGAACAAAATGAGAAAAGGGTCGGGCAAAATGGCTTAGTGCTGCACCATCTTATGTGGCCCCAGACATTGTACTAATTAGTACATATTTAATCATGGGAATATACAATAACAATACTATCATTAGTCATGTTAGCTAAACTTCAATAAAGATTCACAATAGTTAAGTCAAGGTATATAATAAAATGGACAAAAATTTGATGCAAAAATCCACACTCTGTTTCAATGTGTTTTTGACCATGTATTCTCAGATCTTTTCACCTTTTGGTTATCAAAAAAAAATCAAATTCTCAAAGATAAATCAATGAAGAATTGAAATAATGAGAATAAATGTTAAAGTAATCTTCAAGTAGCAAATTTAAACACGGTTGGAAAAAAAACTAGAATTAAATTTTTTGCAAGGCTGACATTTAGCAACTTCAAAGGTGGGCATTTTTTTCTAAGTTGAATTAGAAATGCAGGAGTATTCCAAAAATTAATACTTATTTCCACAAGTGAAGAGATGAAAATTGGCAGGGCATCTGATAAGGATAAAACTTACACATAATCAGCACTTATTTATAGGACATCATTTTAATCACCATTCACGGGTCATTGGATCAACTTATTTCATTCTTGCCACAACCCCACGATGTACCCACTGTAATCTTCCTTTTACAGATGAGAAAAACTGAGTCAGGGAGAAGGTTAACCAGTTTGTTCAAGTTCAACTGTTCTTACTCTTAAATGCTATTATTCGACATTTTTAGGTAAAAATACTTTTATAGACTCTAGGAAAGTACGGCATCCGCAAAGCAGCTTGCCTTATTTTGAAGCATTTAGCTGATGCTATGTTCTTGTGTATGCTGAAAGAAGAAATAATGTGGAATGGTAACATACTACAATGATAAACATAAAAGTTTATGGGGTACAAAAGGTTCAAAACTTAAAATGATCTTGTAAATAATGGCAGAAAACACACCAATTTTAATCCAAACTGTGTTTTACTAAGTTACATCCCAGGGTTATTAGGATCCCATAGTAAACATAGCACTCTGTTTACCATCTGAATGCAAAGGCCTAAAATTAAGCCAATAAAATGGTAATAAACATATTTAATAGATGTCCATGAAGATTTTGACAAACACATACAAAACAATTGCATATATTATGGTACTATTTACTAGAAACTTGCAATTACTACATTTTTTCAGTATGACATCATTTAAGGGTAATATTTGTTTATGCTAACACTAGTATTTCCCTCACTTAGGTCTAAGAGCTCATCGTTTTTTCACTGAATGAACTCCAACTAGAGTGTAAGGTAAATCTGGATTCATTAAATTGACTTTTTATTCAATATCTAAAAAATACTATCATGAGCATTCATTATTAGTGGAAAGATGTATCAAGAGGGAGGTATTCTATGCTAAATACTCCCTAAATAAATAAACTTAAGCAGTTCTCTTGCAAAGAAAAAAAAATTCTCATACTACTGAGTGTCATACTTTGTAAGTACTCTAATCATATACTCAGGAACTGTCAAAACCCAAGACAATATTTTTAGATAAAATCTGGGATATCAAATTTGCAGACAGATTAAGTAAATATAAAGCAATTCAGATTGAAAAAATAAAAAGAGAGTTAAAAAAGGTTTTTTTCTCAGCCCATTCAAGAGAGGGAGAAGAGCAAAGACAGACCTAGTTTAAGGAAATGGACACAGAGATAAAAATTCAAAAAGAAAAAAATAAATAAAAACTGATACATTTGAAAACCCTGATCAAGCAAAGAAATGACACACTTGTGCTGTTAGCAATGAAAAGGCTTAAATTACAAAATAAAGTATTGAAGCTAAAACATTATCAAACCACAAGCAAAGAAAAGGTGAAAGGGGTTAATTTTACAGCACAATGTATGCATTGGTCATATATATCATAGCAAATCCAGTACATCTGATGTGGTGAACTCTAGTCAAACCACTCTATCACTGACTTATGACAGGCAAAGACCTTATTTCTCTGATTGTTCAGTTCTATCAGTTTCTTAGATCTTGCTTCTGGAAAGCTGACAGTGGCTTATTGGTTTGACCTAAATTTATGGGCCACAATGGTTCTACAAGGCCCATCAACATGCATAAAGATACCAGCACATATCCTGGATGAGAGACCAGAGTCTCTAAAAGCATATAAAGATAAATTATAACTGGAGAGAGCATATGGATCCAACAGCAGCAAGCGAAATTTAGATCAGAAAAGCTTTTTATAACAAAGGTTTCAATATGAATTTTAGTAGTTAAGAATAACTAATAATAACTAACTAATATAGTTACCAATTATGTACAAAGATTTTCATCAAAGATTTTCATTTTTCAAAATGTTACTGTAACTGCTTCTTCCAAAAAGCATCCAAGTTATCTAAGACTTTTTCATCTGAAATGGATCCAATTATTTAGTAGAATATGTCACATGTGGAAAATGACTTTATTACTCATCTTGTATTCAATAAAGTACTTTGTCACATGTCAACGGGCAATGATTCTTTGTTAAGTCAAATCTGTACTCAATTTGCATTCTTCAGGTATTGCTTGATTGTAAATTTGCATTTTTAAAATATTTTGTCTATTTTTCTAGTGGAGGAGAAATGATTTACTACCACTCAAAGTAAATTTCACAGCTCTACTGGCAATACAGACTACAAAAAAGATTAACGCAAAAGTGAATAAAAATTGAAAGTTGTCAGTTCCTGAAGTTTGCCATTGACAAACCTAAGAGAGAAGTATAGTACTTTTAGAAAAATAAAAAATAGAAACATCCCAAATTGCTAGCCACACAAGAAAAAAAAAAAGACATCTAAATTAAAAAAAAAATCTTAACAAAATACTATCCATGAAAACGTTAATTCCCCAAAAAAGCATTTTACTTTTGAAAATTCAACAATGGAACATTATAAACCAAAAAATTCTAGACAAACATAAGTGAAGCAAAGAGACCTTATACTAAGTCAATATATCATTACTGATCTTATTTTATGAAAAAAATCATGTATTTTGATTTTATCTAATGACTAAGATTAGAAATTCAATTAAAAATGATGCTCTTGAGGTCCTGAATCTATAATACATACAATTCAGAATGTAATATATTTGATGTAATATATTTAATATACAGAATGCTATATAGGATGCTATAATACAGTAACAAATTACTCTTTTATCAAAGTATATCTTAAAACATTTCTGAGTATGTGTGGCTGAGAAAACATAAATGTATGAATGTTTACTGCTTTAACAGAAGATACTAATTTCTGTCCCAACCGTGTTGAACAAATTGGTTTAATATTTCTAAAAAAAAGTTCCTGGCTCCTAAAATACTAAGTACCTTAAATCTGAAAATTCTGAATAACACAGTAAATTAAAATACTAATTTGGAACTTCAAAACACAAATACTATTGTTCAAATTAAAAAGATCTAAATTTATATAATCCTTATACTAGGAGAGTAACAAATTAGTCCTATCAAAACAGGTAATCTTTGTTTTAATGAAATATTCTTTTTAATTTGTACTCAAAGAATTAAGTTGCCCCACATACCTGAATTCAAATGAAATACACATCCAAAGATTTAGTATTGCTTCTAAAGTAACAATCCTTCATAAAGATACTAAAGAACAAAAAAAAAAAATCAAAAAATGCAGGCAGGTCCATTTCTATAAAAATCTTCACTTCACACATAGTGCATGTGTGACAGTCAAGCTGCAGAAATATTGAACTAAAACCATCACTAATTTATCAGGGAGTAAAAATGTGTAATTCTGCATGATGCTCTAGGAAGATGTTGGATAACTCCCTCCCCTACCCCAAGAGCAGACGCCAAAACTTCAAAAACACTTATGCCTGGCATTGCACATCAAGCCTAGCAATTCTTCTGGGACTTCCTAACACATATTTCCCTTAACCACTGGCGCCAAGAAGTTAAAAGGTCTGCACATAGATTGTAATCAATTCAGAAGTCAGGTAGAAAAAAAATACAAAGCTTACAGGTCTGTAGTTGGTGTATTTTTAGCAACAAGAAAAAAAATTGACCAATGATGCTACAATATTCTGGTCAACATTTAAATGAAATTTAGGAAAAGAAAATGAACTGTGTATGTACTCTATATGTCAACATGAAATGCCACAAAATTATTCTTTGTGCTTGAACCATGACAAGAAAATAAACAGGAGAGGGGAAAAATTATTAAATCTTTTAAAAGCTAGTTGCTCACAAAACCTATAAATATTAGCAAGTAATATTCTTACCTTGGGCAGGATCAGGTGGACCAAACTCCAGAGAATATCGTAAAATGAAGTTATTGTTCCACACGTAGAGTTGGTTATCTCTAGGATTGTAATCCACTGCAGCAATATACTGGTATTGGTTGGGGAAGGGAACGTCTACATACTCTCCTCGGTTTAATCGGGTATTGTAAGTGTAATCAATAGCATTCTTGCCTGTTTCACTTTCATTGTCTTGATAAACAGACCTTACCACATAGAGGACTCCACAGATCATAAAAGCATTTGAGGCAGCACGTTTGTCATACACAGTCTCCCACGTTGCTTCAAATCGAAGAGTATATGGATTGAGTTGGCTAATAACTATCATTCCATTGTTCTGTTCAGTGGCATAAATGACCCATAAGCCATTTTCATCAACAGCAAGGTCAATATCAGTCTTTCCTCCCCATCTGTATGGGGAGGTATCATGATAGTTGGCGTAGTTAATAATGGCCTCTCCACTCTTAATTCTAGTCCTCAAGTCAAATTTCACAATATTCCTTGTTCTTTCTTTGTTAAAGAAGACAGCACCATCATACACCACAAATCCAGTACCATCTACTCGGTTTGGTAGTTTGTATGTTGTTGTTTGGCGACTGTTTTGAAAGTCTTCCAAAGAAGCATATTCTATCAAAGTATCAGTACGATACGGAGTCCAGGGCATGAAATAGATTTTATCTGCAGCCTGAAGAGGGTCCTTGCACCAAGCACCTGCCTTCTGTTCAGCCTCATATATACTTGGTGAGTCCACAATTGCTTTCAAGGTCCCAGGGCACACAAAAACTAACAGTCATGGAAAAAAGACAAGACATAAAACCCAGTTAAAATTTTGCAAAGGCACACAGCAGCATTAATGATCACAAATCAAAAGAGAAAAATTCATCTTATTAATATTCAATTTGACCAAGCATATATTTAAGACAAATACTCCATAAGTTTTTGTTTTCCATAAGTTATCATAATCAATGTGCCAGTGTACAAAGTGGCTGGGGTTTATCTTTACAAACACAAACCTAAATGAAGATCACTCATAATTGTGCTGACAATTTACATGTTTTGTTATACATTTTCATCTTATTATTCAGTAGTTTGATCAGTTTAAGACTTTTGAGTTTTGTGCACTATTGTGCACAAAAGTAGTAGTGCACACTACTTTAAGCCCAAATTTTGTACCCTTCCTCCCCTAGTCCCTTTATAAGACCCCAAAAGCAAAACACTAAAATAAATAAAATAAAATCAATGAGAAGGATATTTAAAAACTGTACACTAGTTAGACTAAAAAACAAAGGTGCTTCCACTGAAGGAACATAAATATTCAAAAATGTAATTAGGAGCAGAGAAAAGTAAATACAAGGAAAGCAAAGATGAAACGACCAGGAGACCCTGTAACCATGGCATGCTATGGAGAGGGTTCTGGAAGCCAGGCAAGATGACACTTTAATAATAAAATATCCAACGGTGTCAGAAAAAAGAGATAAAGGTGAAAAGAAACAGAGAAAGGACATTCACCCCACCTCTCCAACTTCACAATATTTACCCCATTGTTAGATTTAGCAGTCAGATAATTTCATTGTAAACAGTTGACTTCTTTATGAGGTGCATTTATGAGATCCTGTTGATATTTTTAATGTCAGGACTGTTGTGGGGGAAGGGAAGGGAGGAGGTAACATCCATAAGGCACATAACAGGGAGCTGGGGTTCAGACTGTATACGTTATTTACCTTTTTGCTCCACTTCTATTTTAAGCATTGGAAGAAAAGTAAAAGAAAGTGCAAGGAAAAAAAGAAAAAAGATTAAAATAAATTGACTATTAGTCTAAGACTGAATTTGTAACAGAAGCTAAATATAGGAAGAACAGAGCTGCACTACTATGGATAAAGAGAAACACACAACAGGAAAACCTAGCAGGAGAAAGATTCTAAAGTTACATAAAAGAACATGGATCAATCATTTTAGTAGATTAAGGAGGCAATACAAATATGTTGGCATGTTGCTTCACTTAGTGTACCTGAATAAATAATGAAACTCTTCACTAATGCATGGTATACATACTCTTGCCTTCCCAAAGTCATTCAGCCTTGTTATCAAGCTTTATTTTATATATGGATGCTACAGACACAAATGCATGCATAGGTGTATCATCCCCATTTAACTTATGTGAACACATCAAACGATTAAATCTAGATAAGCATAACAGGAAATATAAATATAAAACCTCAATTTTGGAATTTAGGTGAAATTTAATGAATATTGATATAATTACAGTTTTAACATTTTTTTCGAAAGTATTTATATAAGAATACATAATTATGCATTAGTATATATTTCAATTATTTTTTCTGTTTTTAAACAAATCCATCTTAACATTACAAAATGCCTCCTTATCAGGAATATATAAAATTCCTCCCCCACCCCAAGAGGGATTTTGAAATGTGGGGTAAGGCATTGTCTTAGTAAATTAGTAAATTTATTAAGTTTATATAATCTTTACAATTATAAAGCTTTTATTAAATATTCTCATATTAAACATATCTCAAAATTCTAATACTAAGTCTATTTTTTAAAAAAAGTAAGCAAAATACATACAAGGAAAAAGCAAGCACAGTAGGCAAGGAGAAAAAGGAAGAAAGAATTATGGTTAGCTTATTATGACATTGTTGACCATCATCAACTTACACAGAAAGCAAGCTAGCATGCAACAGCAATCATACCAAGCATTCAAAGCAATACCTTGACTCCACAGACCCCATAAAGGTAAATGCTTTCATAAAACAAACCTGATTAGTTGAGAAATATGAGAAAAAAAATCCTCCCTCCAAGAAGTTTGAAGAAATAGATTATGCAGTTAGAAAGAGTGCTATGTAAGATTCTTGCCAGTAAATAGTATTCAAGTAATTACAAACCATAAAACACTATTTTAAATTGTATGTAGGTTTTTGAAGTATGTTGCCTGAATTTCATAAAGTGACCAGATTAATGTCTATACTTCTCTCTCTTCCTTATTAAAATTCATTAGGGTGCACTAATACTGTATCTCCAAACTGATTACTCAAAGATACTGTAGTTGCACATTTCATTAAGATGTCGTAGCTTGATTAATTTTTTAAAATCACATAATTCATCAAGATTAAATACTGACCTCCTGAAATACCTTAGGGAAAAATATATCACACAAATGTTTTTGCCAAAGGAATAGTATTGTCACCACCACCCCCATCCAACATGGTCTGTTTAATCACTTTCAGGAAACATACTTGTTCTATAATGTGTGATTCTGACTATACCAAATAACAAAGAAATTTAGTGTTCCCGACATAGAACAATTCTAATTTATAAGCCACTAGTCCTAAAATGACTCCTCAGTGAAGAGCTGCATAATAACTACTTAGATCAATAGTGGAAGGGCGTGGTGGGAAAATGAGGATAAGTGAAATCATTAGTGTGGTGACTGCTCAGACTGCATATATACATGGCTATATTCTTATTTTTTCTTGGGGGGGGGGGGTAGAGGATGACTTTATTAAAGTAAATCAATCAAATGTAAATAATGGGAATAAAACATTTTGAAATTCTACACATTTAAAATAGAACTTACAGGCAAGTTCAATAAAGGATGTAGGAAGTATATTTTGTTTTTTGCTTTTCATGAATTGAAAATGGCTTGGGGTTTTATTTTCCAAACATTAAATGACTGTACACTTACTGAGCAAAATATGAAATAGAGAAGTCTCTATTTTTTGCGATGCAATAGCTATCATTTACATTAAAGGAAATAAATAGAAATGGTGTATAAATTATAATTCTGATGAAAGCTGAGAAGTTACACCCAACATACTAAAATTAAATAAAATCTCTGATAGACATGAATATTCAAGAGTCTACATTGTGATTTTTATAAAAACCCAAAGGCAGATATATCTGTCAAGTCATTCAAACGTCTACAAACCCAGAATACAAAAATACAATAAAATGAATGAAATTAGCATTCTTCCAAACATGCCAGATGTAAACTGCAACTTGTCTTAAGAGACATCACGTTTACTATTCTATAGACCAAACATAACTACATAACTACTGTCAGTGAAGAACTATATGAATATGCAAGACAAGAAATTGACCCAAACAAACTACAGTCTATATACTCTGTATCAGAAGTGACACACTATTTCATTTTGAATAAGCTCATCTTTATTCATAGTAATAACTTAATCAAAAATGGTCCTTTTCCCCTCATCAAATAAAATTTACTAAATATATGGTATAATTGTTATAAATGTATGATAATTTGAAATAAGAGTGTAAAAAATTCAAAACCAAATTTGCCTGTAGGATAGGAAGTTCCAGTCTGATTATTCTCCTTTATTCTACAAAAATCCTTATGATTTATTTTAAGTGTACATACATAAGTGTACATACATACATACATTCAAGTGTACATACATTACTCAAACTTTTGTTAATAATTAAGACTGTAAAGGTTATAGGATACCCTGTTCACATGTATTACAGACACAAACATCTGGCAAGAGCAAATATCAAATTTACTATATGTGCCCATCTATAAACTTTCAAAGTAAAACAAACTAGCATTTTTAATAGACTTGACTGAGCACATTTATTATATCTTTTCAGTAATAGTGCAAAGTTTCTAAAATTGTTTGAAACAGGAGGCATCTATTTGATATGTAGAGGCTCCTGGAGAATTTATGCTGGGCAGAAATGGTGTTAGTCAGGTAGAAAGAGACATATAATAAAAATTATCTGAGGGTGCAATTTAGTGTAAAGAGGACATGCAAATATTACTAAATACATAAAGGTTGTTTTAAAAGGGGGAAAGTAAAAGCTAGAGTCTTAAAATGAAAGCAAGTGAAAGGGATAGGCTTAATGAATAGAAATCTGAAGAAACAAAAGGAGAGAAAAACGGAGTAACAGATAAGGAAACATTTAATTCCACTCATGAAAACAATCCAAAAGATCCTCATCTTTAGATTTTAATATTAGTGAAAATCATGTATTTTATAGTGTGTCACTACTGTACAGTACATAGGAATTATCATTACTTCTACAATTTAACAAGTAATTAAAAAAAAATAAGCCATAGACTTATTTCTGCCTCGTGCAAAATCTAGAAAGGTAACAGCAAATTAATTACTAAGTTGTTTTGTTTGTTTGTTTTTAAGGACAAAAACTAAAAGGAATAAATACTTCTCTGAGTATAGCTATTTACAAGTTTAGTGCACAATGCACAAAACTTCTGGAGAACTGAAAAAGTAAAATTTTGAAAGTTAGATGTTCCAGAAGATATCCACATTTTTCTTTCTTAAACAGAACAAGAAATAACTTAGAAGTCTGAAAATAATATTTGCTTAACACTGTTCTTGGTCTACAGACTAGGTACAGGAACTGGCTCCAGAAAGTCACAATTCGTGGTAGCTTTGACTGATGCCACTGTTTGGAAATGGATGCTATATTCCTTTTCTAGTTTGAAGACAGAAACCATGCTAAATTCAGGTGAAAGTGACTTTACAGAACAAAATTTTTGTTAGCTTAAAAGAATACAATGTTCCTCTAGTGGCACAGGAGAGTGATTATGTAAGCCACCAACACTACACACAGGAGAAATGATATAGGATCAGTGCACTCAGTAGGTTTCCAATCCTATAAATGATATAGAAAATACTGAAAACATAAAAAGCATCCATTTAACAGGAACTCTACAGAACAGAGATAAAAAGAAAAGATAATTTGTGTGTGGCCTTTAACTGAAATCCACAAAAGCCAATTTATCAGAACTGTGGGGCGTAGGGGGGAGAAGGAGAGAGACAGAGAGAGACAGAGAGAGACAGAGAGAGAGGGGGGAGAGAGAGAGAGAGAGAGATCACAGGATATGTAGGAATGTATTACTACCATATTGGACATAAATCTATAAAAATTCAGTCTTTTGGTTTTGGAAATACTGATAGTCTGGACATATGAGTCTAGCAAAACAAGAGATCTGTTTCTGAGGTTCTGGAAAAAGCAAATTCATTATTTAGTAAATCCACTTTATTAAGAGAGTGTACAAAATTAAATTAATAAAACTGACACTAAAGAAGTTTTAAATCAAATGCGTATGAATTAAAGTGACCTGATACATCTTCTCCAATTTAAAAAGATATTATCAAACAAGCTAGGTTATGAAAATTGGAAAACATACTGAAATTTTGGCTTCTAAACTTTTTTTTAATTCAAAGTATAGAAAATAATTTATACGTATGAACTGAGATCAGAAGAAAAACTACATAGAATGAGAACAATAGTTGAAATATAAAATTTCCAATTGAATTTTAATTATCACCCTATAGAATCTTACAAAAATGGATGTTGCAAAATTTAAAATAGAAATATATATAAGATTTCAGTATATTTTATTTATTGTAAAACTTCATCACTCAATCTGGTGAAAAAATGTTCCCTTAAGGACCAAAAAAAGCACCGGCCTCTGTTACTGCAATGGTAGCTTTTACCAGGCACTAAAGTTACCACAGCAGCAGGTAGCCATTCAAGTAGCTCACGATTAAAACTGAAGTCAATTCCTTCTTAAGAAAACTGTGAGCCAAACCAATTTGTCAGCAACTGGTATTGGGCAAAAGTACAGATTTCTATCTGCCCTATTGAATAGCTAATTCAAGTTTGTTTTCTGGAAAAACACTAGCCTTAAAAGCCAAACACTTAAGAACACAGACAGACACTTGGCCAGCATCACACTATGGCTTCCTTCCACACTTCATGAAGCTAATTGGAGGCTCAAGTCTGTTAGTGCTCTGCATGCATAATGGTTTGTAGGCCATAAACATATGCTTCTTTCACATGTGTAGTCTTTCAGCATCAATGAGGAATGCTGCAGAAAGTGAAAAATATAAACTTCATACTTACTATATGGGACACATTCATATTGGACTTCAAGATATTTGTATGTTCCAGGACATGGATCAGGAAATACATCTGACCCAGTAACTACTATACACTGTGTTCGATTGTTGCACCTGAAAAACAAAACAAAATAGGATAACACACCATTTATTTTTATGAAATATTAACCACGTTGATTCATATTTTCTTTTAAAATTAGTATATAAAACTAAAAGTTCAACTAACATTAGATTGCTGCTATTAAATAAAGTTACAAAAGCTTTATTTTATGTTGTACTATTTCTGTATTACATGTCACACTAAGTATTAAATCTAAATAAAAAAGAAAGCACTATTAGGTCTGTTATTCTAGTAAACATTCCAAATAGAATTTTTGACACATTCAACATGAACTGAAAAAAAAAAAAAAACCTTACCAGTATATTAACCATATTTTAAGAATCAAAAATACAATGAAAAATGATATTATGACTAAAAAGAAATGGTGTCTTAAACTAAATGGCTTTTAAGTAAGTTTTGACAACATATTAAAATAAGGCAGAATCAGGTTTTTAGGTTTATCCTCTAAACAGCTTTGTATTTTCTACTAAAGGCACTTTGTATACCTTGAATTTCATATACTATGTTAATAGGTCACACCTCCCCTGCTATGGTCTATGTGAGTAATAGGATGCATTTAAAGCAGTCAGCACAGTGTCTGGCTAAGTGTACAAGCACTTTGGTTAGTCTTGCTATTTTCATAGAACAACATGCTTATAATGTCAGTATGGTATGACTATGAACTTCAGTTGCTCTAAAATAGTACTACCCGAAATAACATTAAAAAGAATGTCACTAACATAATGCTTAGAACACCCTATTTATTACTACTGTTCTCAGAAATTCATCAAGATTATTAGAATGATGGTAGAATTCCAGGCAAAATGATATTTAGATTGTTTGAATGTACAAATTATATTTTCTCAAGTTTTTAAAGGCAAGAACTATTTGCGTTATAATCTAATGTAATATAGATAATCTTTGCACAATGTTATTAGTATATTAGTGCTAATGCATAAAGTTAAGAAGGTAGTACATAAATATAAGAAGGCTAGGGAAGCTGAACAAGACCATTATAGTTAAATTAGTTTAGTGATTTAAATACAAGATAATCTATCAGGTATGGAAAAGTGGACAATAAAATAGCAAAATAAACAAGGAAAAACAGCCCAATTAGTTGCAAACTACCAAATGGACAGTGGGTAGAGATGATATCAGGCACCATGATGCCAAGGCAACTCAAATCCAGTTGCATCTTCCTGGAAGAGCAGCAAAATACAACATGTTCTATAGGATCAACAAGTGAAATCTGCAGGTCAAAGTACAATATAGGCAACTTCAAATGTCTCAAAAAATTAAATGAACTATAACTAATATTGCTTGTACAGATATTAAACGGATATCTTATCATGATTAATCTGTAATACCAGTTGTCATAGTTTTTAAAAAATGATGCAATTTCAAGAGTACTAGGTAATGTAAATGCTGCAGTGTCATATTCTCATACAGTATCATACTTTCCTTTCATTATTCTGTATTTCTCTTAAATTGGTTCAATCATTTGAAGTAATTTGTTGAAGGCTCTCCATTAAGGATAAATTAATTATTTTAACATGACTCACAGAACCACTTTATATTCTAACATTTTAAGAAATAGATGTATTTACTATTTTAATAAATCAATAGATGTTTTAAATAATGCTTCATTTCCTTAAATTTGCAGCAAAAGTACAGTTTTGCTTTTTTCAAGTTGTTTGATCTCCCAGGAATCCTAAACACTAATCAGATCCTATTGAATACAAGTCCTTTTATTTCCTTCCTGCATGTATTCATACCTACAAGGATGCTCCTTTTATTCATCCTCATACCTTTCAGAAACAAAAAAAATTTTAACTCCTATTGAAAGTTAAATGCACCTTTTATATTTATAATCCCTGAATACACAACCTGTAGCCACTCGACAAAAACTGTCATGTTTCAAGTGGATTTTATATGTATCAGCAATATATTTATGATTGAAATCTCAAGGAATAACCATCCGACTTGTGAGTAAATTTTTCATAAACTTCATCTTAACACTAATCTAGGGAAAGGTGGAATAGAAAGGGGCCTGTATTCAAGACTGAAATGGGCCAAGAGAGTGAAGAAGTTTCAACAAAGCTGAAAGAGGCTATACCTCAAAGAATTTAGGAATTTATTTTCTTTTTCAAAGTGAAAGAATATACTGGCAATTATTTAATTTTTCCACTGGAAGATTAGTTGAGCAAATGACTTTAAGTAAGGATTTTGAATATATTTTATATTTTTCAATGCCATCATGTTTGCAAGATTATACAAGTGTAAATAGTAGGTATTCTTGTCTTCATCATACTTGCTTGAAAGACCAATACCATAAAGTGAAAAATAATTGCTCATATTTACTTTTGTCTAAACAACTTTGTATTAGTCATCTAGCCAGAATTATGACTTCAAATTACTATCAAAAGCAATGACTATCTTCTATCAACCACATAATGTTTATTTCTTTCAATGATCATACAGCGCAAAACTTTTCACTTTTTAAGACAGCAAGTAGTACTAATTCTAGGTCTTAATGGAGTTCTACAAAGGAGATTACATAGATTTCTAGAATTCATGTATCCCAAGGCATCAAATGTTCATTTTATGTATCAGTAAGGCAAGAAATTAATCTTGAGGGGAAAAAATAGATTTTGGGGCTAAAATGGGAACCTGTCAGCAAGAAGAGGACTACAATTTTTAAAAGCACAACGATATTAGATTTACATATTTTGCAACCATCCCAATCAGGGTAAATTCATCAAGGATTTTAGCAGCTTAAAAAGAATGTCGGAGCCCTTGGCATTATCTTCACAGGATTTTAATAGTGGACAGAGGAAATCAGCCGGCAAAGAAACAGCCACTCAAATATCTCCCTGAGTTCATGGAGTTCCCACAAGGTCTCCTGAGTTCTCAGTCCCTCAAAGTGATGGCCCTCCTTTATCTGTTAGGAATGTGTGAAATGAAGAAGAAATTGAGACGGAGGAGATTGATGGCGATCTGTGAGGCTAGACCACAGAACTAGGGGGTCCTGGGAAGCATGTCCAGGTCCCACTTTAATGAAGTTGTGAATCCCTTATATACATCAGCAAGGAAATGTTACAATGATGTAATGAGGAAGGAGCAAAGCGTATTGACATGCACCAGGGAGGATGCGAGGATGCGCGATAACAAGAGAATCTACCTTTGGGGGTAACCGTATTACTAATAGCTCATATGTCTTTTGGGACATTCCAAAGAGGTTAGAGGCTGTGTCATAGGTGAGAGACCAGCTATCGACCACCCTCCAGTATGTCAGTATTGACCACCCTATAGTATGCCAGTATCGACCACCCTCTAGTATGCCAGAGGGGGCTAGAGAGATAGGAGATGTTCCTCTTCACTAAAGCTTCATTCCTCTACCAGCTTCCATGTTTCACATTATCCTCCTCTCCTAGGCCCACATGTGCCCACTTATACATAAACATACCTACTGAGCCCAGGTATGTACAACCATGAGGTGGGTGCCTATACCACAGGTGCTGGTCATATGGGTATAAATGACCCAAGGGTAAAAAAAAATGCTGATAACTCAATTACCTTACAACATATTAGTATCTTGATTAATAAAAAAAGAAAAATGAAACTTTCAGAGGACTAATGATGGAAACAAAAATATAGACTATATTCATTCTTTTAAGAATGAACAAAGTAGTACCTAGGTTTCCAAATACAGTAAATATGAGAGAACAAGAGGTAAAGGAAATATCCAATATGACCTGTTAGTACTAA
This sequence comes from Uropsilus gracilis, assembly GCA_004024945.1. NCBI lineage: Eukaryota > Metazoa > Chordata > Mammalia > Eulipotyphla > Talpidae > Uropsilus > Uropsilus gracilis. Next base: position 96,137 of record PVHY01000848.1, read on the forward strand.
AGCCAAGTTTGAAAATTCCTTTACATTTACTAATTCACTGTAAGATGGTAAAATTGTAAAATGGTATCATTTAAGAATGGCAAAACAATTTGTGACAGAAGCATAATACATTTTCACAACTATACTGCCTCAAGTTCTGCTTTTCATTAAAAATGAAATGAATGAAAAGGTACAACTAAGTCAAGAAAGAATAAGGCATTTATATTTTCAGCTTTGGGCATAATTCTTGTCATGATTTTCTCCCTCCTTAACCAGCAGAAAAAGATTTATTTATCAGTAAAGGTATGGTTTTATTTAATTGTATTAACAATTACAGCATCAGCGTATTTCGATAATATATGGATTCATTATGTCAAAACTATACTTCTCTCAGACGTTGTGCATAAAAATTGAGTATGAATGAGAACAAGGCATAAAAGAATGAGTTTTTAAATAAGTAAACCTTTGATCAAGACTTGAAGGAAATACAAATGCTGTTCATCAAAAAGAAAATGCACACTAGCTATATCTTGAGCACCTTAATTTTTAAATAACTGTTCTCACTTTTGTAAAGATGCACAGGTGAGTTAGGATAGTTAAGAACCTCTTTCTCACAATGTACTCTCACAGAGCAGCATCAACTGGGAATTTGTGAAAAATGAATTCTGAGACTTCACAGTCTCAATTTGGAGGCAAGAGCATGTAATCCATGTTTTAGCTAGATCTTCAGGTGATTTTGATATATGACCGTGACTGGTTTAAAACAAGACTGGCTTAGGTAATGTAGCAAAGAAAAAAAATGCACTCTTTGAGTAATGCTTATGATATATGAGGCAAGCACATAAAAGAAATGACAAAATTACCCATGTCTTTTCTTGCAAATTTTAGGGTTTAGTTGCTCTAATTTTAAGCAAAAAGTTACTGATGAATTCCTACTACAAAGCTAGATACTAATGAATTCCTAACGTGTATGACAAGCTCAAAGTACAATCTAAATATACCACATGTAAGTCAATTGTGAACAACAGAGGAAAAGGAAAAAGTACTTTAAAAAATTAGCAGATAATGAAAATTTCAAACAATAAATTTGGAGATAAAACTGCTGACAATCTGTAAAACTATACTATGTTCTCAAGGAGGATGTCATTAAAAGAAAAAAACTCATCATAATTATTGTAAATATTCTTCAATCTTTGATTATTATTTACCAAAATAAACTTTAACAAAGTAGCTGATTAATTGAAAATCATATGAAATTTTTAAGAGAATTCAATGGAGACAAAGTTCTTGCAAATAATATCTAAGACATTTCTGAAGTGTATGGCTTAACACCACCCAACAAATAAATGTTCAAGTACATAAACGTTTAGTCTCAAATTCAAAGTATTTAATAACTTTTAATACCCTAACCACATTTACAAAACTTTCTAACATTTGGCATTCATAGAAGAAAGTCTAATTATTATTTCACATCACTGGATTAAAACAGTATCAAAAATATCACTGATAAATTTTTCTGTGTATTTTACACTGCAACTCTCTATTACACTATTTCTACGAATTTTCTTACTAGTCTGAATATACAGCATACCAACTTCATCCTGAAATTCCATATGTGTAACCAAAATAAAACCAAAAATAAATGTATTATAACATTAGGTTCAAATATCAGGGTAAAAGTTTTATATGTGACATAAGCCTTCATGAAACTTACTCCATGAACTGTAACAGTAAAAAAGCATTAAATCTTGCACAGGTCATAAAGCTGCTTTAAATATAACAGATAAGCTGAATTTTAAAAATTATTTTAATACTTCTTGAAGTCTTTCAATCCTAAGGAGGAAAAATTCTATTCAGGAATGAAGTCATACTACATCTTAAAAGATGAGGGTGAAAAAGCATTTGGACGCTAATAGTTTATAGAGTTATTTCCAGTAAGGAAATAAGGAAAACTAATACATGTGCTTATGAGCAAAATTAAAAACATAGTATTTAAAGATAGTGCAGTTGCAGGAATTTATACAAAGGGGAGGTAAAAGAAAATTAGTGTTTGAAACAGAGGTTTTAGAATCAGAACTGAAGTTTAGTTCCAGCAAGCTGCCATGTAACTGTCCATAAACAATGAAATGAACCTTTCAAATTGCTTTCTCACCTGAAAATATGCACTCTTTTAGAAATTTATTATTAAATTTGTTATTAAATTTGCTATTAAATTCTAGTTAAATGGGAAAATTCAGGCAAATTTTTTGCAAATGCATCAACAAATATGAATTACTAACAATAAAAGTACTATTATGTAGTACCTTATAGAATATAGACATAAGTTTGCAAACCTTAAAAAGGCAAATCATTTTTTATTCCCAAGTAGTACCTATATTACACATGACTTCCTATGTATAGCTTTAAAAACAGACCAAGCTATTCATGCAAATTTGTTTCCTTTCCAACTCTAATCTGAAATTGTACAATGCCCAACAAATTGCTTTTACTCTTCTTCTGATTATCTTATGCTCATTATTACACTTTACCAAGTGCAAACTATGGCGATGAGATTCCATGTGTAATCTATTGTGAGAGGTGTTTTAATCAATAGTCTTGTTCTGCTGATTAAGCAGGGGCTTCTGTTTTGGCAAGATAACATTAGTTTCTCCAGTCATGCTCCAAAAACCATTGGGAATCTTCAGCAGATCATTAGATATGCTGCAATAAAGCTTTGGTACATTCTCTTTTCTTCCTTAAATTACTTCTTCACTGTCCCATCATTCCTCGTCTCGATGGCACTGCATTATTATTGCATCTCCCCTGAAACTTGCACTAGAGCTATGTCTCCAGGCCATAGGATGCCATTTTCAATTGAAGCTTCTACTTGAAAATATAAATTAAGAAAATTTCATTATCTCCTGCCAGGGGCCATTATTCACCACAGTACTAAGGAAGATTAAAAATGCAAAAATCTACCAACTTGAACAAATACTCCCACATTCAACAGAAAAGTTCAGTGTATCATGATAGAAACTAAAAATTACAATTGGCTGAAATTTGGAGTCCTCTAGAATTAGTTCACTTCTGTTAAGTCTGTATTTTCAGTGATGATTGTTTTGACAATTTCAGTCTCTTTGAGGCATCTGCTATTTTTTAAATTCAATTATAAAATATCAGCAATAATAGATGTTTCTTTTCTGAATTGCCTTCTGTCTTTGTTAAAACTGCTCACTTTTACGATATGAAATAAACATATTCAAGATACCAGAACATCATGTAATGATACTCCTTTCTAAAATGCCAACTACAAACAGAAAGTTCATAGGAGAAAATACCTGGAAGAGTTTAAAGCACATCCACAGACACACTACATTTTCTAAATGACAAGAATATCTATAGTTAACTTATTGCAATATGAATCTGTTCTCTGATATTAATTCTTGAACCTCAATTACTGAAAAAAAAAGAGAGAAAGAAAGAAAAGGTATCGGTCAATAAGCAAGGTATCGGTCAATAAGCAAAGTTCACTAAAGTGCACAAGCTTTAGAAAGTTAAAAACTTTACCACAAAACACAAATGATAAAGAGATTGAAAAGGTAAACTGTTAGTCTATAAATTCTTATTGAAGGTGATTATATGCCTGGCACATAACAGAATTTTAGTAATTGTGTTTGAATGAATGAAACAATGACGAATGGTTAACCTGGCTATTTCAGCTTGTAAATAAACACAATTAAGGAAAAATAAATACCAGGCATTCAATTCTACCTCAATCAGCAGTACCTAATTCTTACATAATTGTGTCAATTTGGACATAGTTTTGCACCATGATAGTCAACAATAGAGACAGATCTATTTAAGGAGCAAGAGGAACAAGAAAGTAACCTTCAGCTTTCAAAAACACATCTTTATAAACTAAGAATTCCTGGGAACCATGTACTCTAGGGACTAGTGTCCCTGTATGTTTCAGTCCAAATTTGGAATAAATATCACACATCTAGTTGATGACCTTACAACGTGAACAGGTAAGTTCCATTGCAAATAGATTTGCTCAAGCAAAGTAATCAAATAAACCCAGGGGATGAAAAGAAGTAGCACTCCAAGATATAGGGTTACAAACATTCTCACAGATCAAATAGGTAAATGGAGCTGAATATTAATTCAAACCTTTTATTTTTTTATTGTATAATGAAGTGTTCTTTTATCATTTAGACTTCTATTCTGCAGAGCAAAGAAAAGTGAGTCCTGCTTTCTTTAAATATTTATTAATGATGATTTGTGAGTCTAACTAATTGCTAGGTAAACATAACATTAGGAAGCTAAATGGTGTGTAATTAATATGGTAAAAAAGAGGTGTTCTATAGTAATGTTCCCATTTGTCACATAACTGTGTTCTCATAATCAATTTAGTAATTTTTGTAGTCTAGGAGATTTCTACCCATCATATCATACTTAATTTTTTTGGCAAGTTAGGATACTGTAGCCTAAACATCGTAGAACCTTATCTAAAGTATTTGAAAATCATTGAAGTCAAGGAAAATAGGCTAGAATATTGTACCTTCTAGATACGCAATTTGAAAAATTATCATTTTTACTCTATTGTTTTCTATATGTCAGTGTTTTCAAAAATTTTAAATATAATCCAGGTTTCTAGAAATATCTGACTAAAAATTTGTAATTATATTTGAATAAACAAATGCCCAATTTATCACTTAAAAATAAAATATATTTCTGTCCTGTCAATATATAACCAAACATAAATATGCATGGCTGAAAAAGTGTATAGTGCAACAGAAATATAAAGTCAAATACATAAAAATCAGGTAACCTGTATCATCAGGGCAACAAAAACCCTTTCAAGCTTTTGTCCAAATGATAGCCATCCCATTAATCAGGATGTTGAAACTGGAATTGCAAAAATCGATACTGTCCATAATCAGTTTGTATTGAATAAGGTATCATGAAGTATTACACTTCATTGTTACCATTAACTTACACCTCAGAAACTTACTAATTTTTCCTTAAAAACTCTACATTAATTTACTAACTATAGCACTTTGAAAAGGCAATGCTGGTTTGCTAGAATCAACTTTTTATGTATTAGAAACCTTTGAAATTCCTAGCAGTTTTTACTGGACCTTGGGGTCAGTTTAATGCAAATTAGGCTTGACTCACTCAGAGCCTTATTAATCCAGTACAAAATCTCTTGTTTGCAGAAATGCACATTCAACATAAATGTGCTTGCTTTTATTAGCAAAATAAGAAGTATTTATTTACAAAGCATGCCACTGAGACTAAGTTTCATTCACAGGGTCATCAGGTCTAACTACTTAATGAAAGGAACAAGGTAATTTAAGTGAGGATAAAAACTATAAAATTTGAAATATTTAAAAAATATTGCTTCTGTGTCCGAATTTCCAAGACCTCTGCTTTTAATAATTCAAAAAATTATTATGACCTGTATCAATTAGGAGCAATTATTTATAAAAATGTTAACCTACAACAGTTTGCACTTGCAGAAACTACCACATTTTTAACAAGGGAAATGGGAAATCGCTATGGGATGCCCTAGTTAGATTAAATTAGCAAGAAACTTGTTACCAGACCATATAAAAGACACAGCGTAATAAGACATGACCTTGCAGAGCCTTGGAGCCAATCTGTGCTGTTTTTCCTTCCTAGAACCCTTGCTAATTATCTGCAAAGTTACAGACCCTTTTGTCGTGGGTTATTTTTCTTGAAATTGTGAGGGGATTTTTGGTTTCTAAATATTTAATTAGTCTTGTTATGATATGAGAATTGTAGTACATGCCAAGCATTTCGATTTTCATACTCTATTCTTTCTAATTATCCTCAGATTTAGATTGGTCATCCCAAATCTTTTCCTTTTGTAATTATTTACTTCTTAAAGATCATTCAGTGAAGAAATATTTTCACCCTTATGGCTCTTGTTTTCCACAAATGGCTTTTCTGGTCTGTTAATTACCCGCTCAGAGGATTAGAGTTTGAAATAATGCAAAGGAACCTACAACTAAAAGGAGTTTTAGAGGGCAAAATGAGTAAATTAGATTTCTGTTGCTATTTTAAATTCACCTTAAGGATTACTCCCTTGGTTTGGATATGATTTTGATAAACAGGAAAATCATGCCACTAACATTTTTTTTAACCTCCCAAGTTGCCTGATAAAATGTCATTTTGTCAGTATTCTAAACCTCTGTATAAACAAATGGATGTCTTGTCTAATTGATATCTAACCTAATTTCCACTACTCAAGCCCTCACACTTTGTCACATCACGTGTCACATCACGGCAACAAATGTTCACAGAAAATCATATCAAAATCAAACGGAAAACATACAAATTAAAGCCTAAGATTTTTCAGAAGTGCAGTTCTCCCTAGTCCTATGTATGCAAAACTACTTACATAGTAAATACAAAATAAAACTAATAGTAAAATTATTTAATCAACCTGAAGTTTCACATTTTTGTTAAATTTACTACATTTTATCATGTGATTCACCTTATTAAGAATCAAGGATACACTAGTCTTAACCCAAAGTGAGTTTCTTTGGTACTAAAACCTTTCACAACTTGCAGAACTATTATTCCCTCATCAAACTTGTTTTCACCTAAATATATTTTTGTTATGATTGTTTATATAGTAGCAATTTATTTTCCTCACACAACTTATAAAACTGTTTAGTAGTAAAATATGTAATAGTTTTAAAACAAATGTACTGGAATGCCTTGTAGTAAAGGGAACGCAGAAGTGTGAGTAGGCAACATCTTAATAATATAAGCAGAATTAATGCATTAATGTTCGGACCAAAGAAAATATGCAGGGTTAATAAACTCAACTGGGAAAAAAAGTGCTACCTGAAAACACTGAAAGTTGTGAATTTTTTCCCACTAGTTATCTTGTTTAAACTTTGTAGCCCCCAACAAAATGGTTATCTATGTCTTCCTTACATTATTCTTTTTAACCTATAAAGGTGGATCTGAATTGAACTTAGGGGGATATTACTATCAGTATACACAACTTGAACTATTTCTCCCTTAATGTGAAGCTCTATTTGAAGCATGTTAAGTCTCTGAGATAGAGCATTTTTAGTGGTTGGGCCACTAGTCTATTCTTATGAGGACTATCATCCAACTCACAGTAGTGCCCCTTCTACCCATGCCCAAGAATAACAACTCCTAGTTATGTGCTTGGGTAAGAGGGAGAAGCACACATTTGCAGGAGCATCTGTCCAAGAGGAAGTACAAAGAACGTCACTATATAAACTATGCAAGTCAGACAGGAATAAATTCTTTTGATTACCCAGACCTGACTTGATCTTCTATTTTCTTTATAAATTAATTCGATGATCAGTCAAATTCTTCTTTGTGGTACACTTCTATATTTAGCATTTTAGTTGTAATATAGCACTTAAGTCGGCTGGGCACTTTACTATATAATTCTCATACCATGACAGGAAGGATGCTAGTTTTATATGTCCAGTTGCATGATGGCAGACTTCTTTTAAATCCATTGGAATACAGTCTTGTTTACTGCAAAAAGTGTTCCCTCAGCATACACTTTCTACAATGGAATTCTCATTCTTCTATATTTTAGTCAGGAGTTTTCATGAAAAAAAATAACTTAAAATATCCCACTGAAACATATTAGTTGACAAGTACTTTATCAAAACTGCAGAAGTCTTGTCTAGAAGTTATGACTCTTCTGTAGGCAAGAGATGAAAAAACATATTGCCTTCATTAGGCAAAAAAAAGCTGAAATCACAGACACTTGGGACACTCCTAGAAGTAAGAGCAGGTGTAGAAGGCTAAAATAATCCTTAATACCCATAATCTGAGTATAACTAATCAAATTCATCAGAGACTTATAAAGAGATGGATACTTTGTGGTTCATACACTCTCACAATTAATGGAGTCTCACCTGACTGATAAATACATAGCAAATTTCACTGGCTTATTTCTGATAAATCAGAACTAATCTTTAATCATGACAAAATATTCATAATCTAATCCTTTTATCAAATTGACTATCACTGCAGGAGTCTCATGTGTTTGCACAATTAAAAACCCCATGTTAGCTGTATATAATAAGGCATTACATTTGATGCAAATCCTTTTCTATTGAAATAAGTGCCAAGCTGACAGCAGGAAGAAGCTGATAAGAAAGCAACAAGGTATTGCTGATAGCATTCTGGATAACTGAACACCTACTCATAAGCATTCAGTTACAGCATGCTACAAAGTGGTCTTTAAGAAAAAAAAAAAAAAAAAACCACCAACAACAGATAAAGGGAAGTATCCTATTCTTGCATCTCAGTCACAAAAGCAAGAAATTATCTTTAAAAAGATAGATGAAGGATACACAGGAGGAGAGGGAAAAGGAAAGAGAGGGGAAAGGAGAAAGGAAGGAAAATTTATAGTCACCTGTGATTCTGGCCCTGCAAAGAGCAAAGGAAGACACTAACAATTGCAATCACAGATACAAAAATAAATACCTGTAGTTCTAGAAACACAGTGATGCCCTAAGTGTACCATAAACCATGCAATATTTATGCTAAAAAATCCCACAAATAAATGAATATAAAATTATGCATTACTTTACTGTTATAAAAGGATTAAACTCCTTATTGTTTCAGAACATATGAAGAACCTACAATTCCCAGGTGTTATTTTTTAGATTGACATATGGGTTTAAAGCAATTTTTAAAAATGTACTAGTTTTTTAGAACTATCATGTAACTTTAAGAAATACAAGAAACTAAATCTTTTAAGAGGTCTATCCTCTTTAGCCTAAATACAAGAGAATTCACAATGCCTAAACGGAAGAAAGTTGGATGCAGTGCATTACAGAAAGTTTGAAAGGATGAGTACAGAAGTCACCAGTCCTCCTCAGTACAGTTAGTATATTTTTCACCTTAGCAACTGTTTATGGTTTTCCCATCCCCATCTGTTTTTGCAAATTTATTATGTTGAGAGACCTGGTATCATATTGATAATTTCTGTTCATAACTCATTTTTTTCACCAGATTATATCTCCAAGGGGTTAGCTTTAAGAGTCTCTGAATAACATGCAGTGCATAATGTTGTTCCTTATCCTGAAATGTAATTAATTCCATAAGCATCAGTCTGTACATGTGTAAATACACATTCATGTCAGTTCATAAAGCCTTTTAGACTGGTATATTAGCTTGTATATCAGACAATACAATAATTATTTGGTAGCATAAATCAATGAGTGATAATTACTAGGAGCCAAATATAGTACCAAAACTACGAAAGTCAACTTAAAACTTTTCTAATGATACAATTTATCTAAGTGGTGAGTACAAGCTTTTGAAAATTACAATGAAAGCCAATGACATCCACTCCATCTTAACACATCCATCCTGAATTAGCTTCATATCAGTAACTTGTCTGAATGGCTCAGCTCTTTGTAACTTATGAAATGTTAGACTCAAGAGCTTTAAATACCTCTAACACCATGTACAGGCTCAGGAGCACAGGGCTGTATGCTGTGAAGCGGCAATGCTGTGCTACTGAAAGTTAACAAGCCTTTAGACCACAAACAGAAACAGAGTAAAGCAAGTTAAATAACAGACGACTAGCAAAACAGCTTTATTACTGAGCCCAAAACACAATGTATACTTCACTGCATTATACTTGTTCAATAAGGCATTTTAAGATCTTTACATTTTATAAGTTACAGCAAAAATCTGCGATTATCTTACTTTTTAAAAGTTGCATATTTTCTAGCTAGAGGATCTCAGAATTATTTTAATTTGAAAAAAAAAAAGATCCCAAACAAAACCTAACATTATGCATTGTATGTTAAGAATCATGGTCCAGTGATTACATGTATTTGATGTCATTATTAAAAAACAGAAACACTAGACCTTGCCACTGCTCTTATCTTTGTGTGACCCTTCAACTTTTCCATTTCAGCAACCTCCTTAATGTCAAAATGCCATCAGAACATCAGTCTACTTGTCAATCTCTATAGTCTGGACAAAGCGAATCTTTTGGGATCACTTAGTAGTGCTTTCTCTTTGCATTTAGTTAAAAAGCTTATTAACCGTGTGGCAAAGATCAATGTATTACCTTTATTACAGAAAAAGACTACAAAATAACTTTAAAATGTAAAATATTGTTTTTTAGACCTTAACTAGACAATTTTAGCACTTTCAATCTTAGCTTTTAATTGCCAGATTCCTATAATGTATGTAAACCAATACCACTAACAGTACTTGTGTTTATATTTATTATTAGCACCTTTCTTAAGTTGGGTGGGGGACACGAGAAGGAGGTAGAGGCAGAGATCTCTGAGAGCCTTACTGCACACTAAGAACTACCACTGAAGTCAGAAGGAAAGTAGATTGGAGAGGGAGATTTCCAATGCCTTTGCAACAAAAGCTCAGGAAATTCCTCTGGGAGGGAGCTCTGTAGTTGAGAGAGCACTTCAGAATTGTCTCAAAACCAAGCAGAGGATGAGGAGGCCAAGTCTTTGTACTCAGGCATTCATTGAGGATTGCCTCTGGGGAGAAGGGTATAAGATCCCTTCAGCTCATGGCAGTTCCTGGGCAGCAACTCACTGTGAGCCCATGAGCAGGAAACTGGATTGGCAGCTGGTGGAAAGTAAGTCCAATGCTGTAGGGCACACTACAAGCCACTAAGACAACACTGTAATTTGAAAGAGTTAAATGGATTGCTTTCAAAAACAGCTCTTTTAATACTACTTCTCATTTTCATGGTTTTTATTGTATTTTATCTCCTTGTACAAAGCGACATGTCAATCCTGTTTACTAAGCGATATTCAATGAGTTTCCTATAGAGCAATGAACCTTAACAGGCAGCTTTTAATTGGCCCACATAGGAAACCACATTACTATTAATTCCACAGCTACAGCATAAAATAAAACCATTGCTTCTCAAACTCAGAGCAATTAGACCTCTCGGCTATTTGGCTAACTCTGCTTCATGATACCCAATGCAGTTAATTATATTTTTTGATGTTAATAGTCTCTGTCAGTCTCAAGCATAACTTCCCTTTGATGAATATTTAAATTATATTTGAATAAAAAATAATCTTGGTTACATTTCATATTCAGTAATCATCACAGCTTAATAAAGGTCTACTCATAAAGAGTTGAAATAAGTGGCAATGAGCATAGAAAGGTTCAAAATCAACTTATCAGATAATATATTTGTAACGACCATTCTCTATCATCTCACACACCTGCTTATAGTATATATTTCAGAAGATACAGCGTTAGTCACGTAATTACTCACAAATTAATTTCAAAAGTTATTTATAAACATTCTTTTAAATTATACACACACACACACACAGAACTCCATGAATTAGCAATGAGGACATCATAGGACTGGGTCAAAAGATAATTTAATGTATGGAAAGAAAAATACTAAATTATAAAACGTCCTAGAAAAATCAGCACACATTCTCTTGCTTTCTCTTGTTGCACTGTTTCCAAGTTCCAAGAGTAATGACAAGAAGTGTTTTTATTAATGAAATTACTTTCTGATAACACATCTTACAGTATAGTTTCTTAAAATTCTGTTTATAATCTCATTTAACAGTCAATCTATATTATAAGATTTTAAATCATAAAGTATATGCATTAAAACTGTGAAAATGGGTTTTTTCAACCTGAAATATTCTACAGAAAGAATGGTTTCTATCATCTACAGAACACCTCTTAATAAAGTGAATCGATAAGTTCTTTTTTCATTTTTTCTTCCAAATCACTATTTTATTTCATTAGAAATAAAGTAAGTTCTTAATTTTTACTCCCTCCCACCATTAGATTTTATTTCGTTAAAATAAAAGGGAGACACAGTAAAATAAAATTTAAGAAGACCCAGTGAAATATCCTGAAATATTCAAAGCGATTCTATTATAAGCTTAAAAGTAGTAAGAGAATACAAATTTTGTTAGGTAAAACATCAAATTTATGGGTCCTCCTTTAAGGAGAAATAAGAAAAATCACAAGACAATCAGGGGCCAAAGTGAAGTTATTTAGGAAACAAATCATAATAAAGTGTTTTTAAAAACCAGCAAGTACCACAAGCAACAAAAGCCAGAAAATTTAGTAAAAAAATAATAAATTATCAGCATTCATTTATAGTATTTTCTTAATAATTGTCTACATAAGTTTCATAGTGTCACTTTCTAATTTTACCTTTCCTTTAGAACAGCTGATCAAAATTTGTTTTTTATTAGTAGGATCCAGGAAACAACTCAGTTATAACTTCTCAAGTATTCATGTTTGATAAACTGCTATAGTGTGTGACCCAAAAATACGGGTATTCCTATAAACTTTATATAATTCACTATAAGAAGGGGAACATCAAACTCACTATAAGAAGGGGAACATCATGGCACATCAACAATTCCATGTGTTCTATTCTCTGCTTATTACTTGTTCTCTACCAAGAATATAGAGGAAAGCAGTTCTGTTTTGATTAGTGACCTATAAGAACCAAATCTACCACTTAGTGTTTTACACATTTTATAATTCCACAGACTAGTTTCTGGCTCCACACGTTTCAAACAGTATTTATCCACCAATTGCCACATATTTCAGGTCCCATAGGATATATTCAAATTCTACAATGACATCTGGACTTGCATGTTTTGTCATGAACCATAAGGCATTAAAATGAGTAAAAGGAGTATTTCTAAATGTCATTGCTTCACTGGAATAGCTAGCAGTACACACGTGTCTGCAAACCACCTAGAGAGATCTGACTAAACCATAATTGAATTTACCACCAGTTGACATCCAGCTAACAGAATCCTAGAGTGATCCTAGTAATTCCCTTCCAACCATAAACGAGAGGAAGTGTAACACAGAAGGTAGAGAATGAATTCAAATCCTTGGAAGATTGTGCTTAAATATTATACTTTAGCAAATGTCACAAAAACACAGCTATCTCTGAGCACACTGTTAGGTGCTCCAACAATATCCTAAAAGAGGCCTGTATACATGATGTTTGAAAATTCATTAGTTCAATAACAATGACAAAACTTTGGTCTGAAAAACAACTTGAAATTAGTGACACTTGTTTTTGACAATTAGAGACTGTATTTAGTTGAGCTCTAAAATCATATCTTCTTTAGCAGCATGTGGCATGTGAAGACATGGGAGAACTGTGACAGGGTTTACACAATATACTCGATTTATTCAAAATAAATATTAAGATTACAGAATTATTCACTTTGTATTTCTTCATAACCAGATTTTTCTTAGGAATATCTGAGATTTAGCTCCACACATAATTGTGTAACAGTGAACAGTATAATAGCAACTGTAACAAAATTGCTATGGTAAAGTATAAAATGCATTAAAATATGCAAGACAAAATTCAGTGAAATGTTCTCAAAAATGTAATTATCAGAAACCACAATAACTTTCCTTATGTACTACATAACTATTTCATAGTGCCACTTTCTAATTTTACCTTTCCTTTAGAACAGCTGATTAAAATTTGTTTTTTATTAGTAGGATCCAGTACTATACAAAGGAGAGCACTGATACTGCTGTTACTTTGTTATTACTGCTGTTAATAAAGCCCAGGTTTACAATTTCATTATGTGATATATGAAAAAAATTAATAGGGCCATAATAAGTGCCATTTCATCATCAAGTCCTTTTCTCTATTCATTTAGGAAAATTATTTAAAAGTATTGTGACTCACAGTTGCTATCCTGCTTATAGGATGGAAAAACAGAGCTTCTAAGCAACTAGAGATGCTTCCTTTATCAAATTAATAGGTGCATTTAAAAAAAATTAGTTATAAATAAATTCAGTTATAATTTACAAATAATAGTAAATTCATCCAGCATAATTAGAATGAAAAATTCAAGCCAGGCATGGTGGTGCGCGCCTGTCGTTCAAACGCTGGGAGATAAGAGGCTTGGAATCACTTGAGTTCATGGGTTCGAGACTACCCTGGGCAACGTTGCGAGACTTGGTCTCCGGAAAAAAAGCAGCTGGGCATGGTGGCAGTTGCCTATAATCCCAGGGGATCACTTGAGTCCACGGGATTAGGACTACCCTGAGCAAAATAGCAAGATCTAGTCTCAAAGAAAAGAGAAAAATTCTCAATTTTATTCCAAATTATTGTATTTACTACATTATAAAATATACTAATAAACATATTTTAAGCAGTAAAACATATATGATTTCACCCACAACTTCAATTAATACATCAATTTCCTGATAATAAAAACACCAACTTAAAGTTGTATTGCATTTAAAACAATTTCAAAATCTTAAGTGAAGTTACATATTTTTCAATTTTTACACTAATAGAAAATTAACATGCACTTCAGTAGCATTTTTGCTAGGAGATTTTGGTAGGGGGAAAAACAAGGGGAAAGAAAACTAGATTCAAAATGAAAATAATGACTATACCTTGGCTTGACACTATGAAATAAAAGTTCCCTAGTCTCTATAACTGTAAGTAAATACCTATTTTAATTGTTTAAAGTATATATATATATATATAAATATATATAAAGTATATATATATATATAAAATTTTATAAAAGAATTCTTTATAATACTGATACCTGTTATGGGATATTAGAAGATTAGAGACATGCCCTAAAGAAATTAAACTAGTTACACAAAATGGCATGGACCAGTGCTTTTCAAAATTAGTTTTGTATAAGGAAATAGTGTGCTTTTGTTAGTAAGTTACACCTGTTCATGTAGTACATTTTAAGTATGCATCACTGAATTAGACTTGCTTTTTGTCAATTAGCTGTTGAAATTAACTTAGTAAATAGAAACTATTAGTTTAGCAAAAGTAGGGAGTGTTCTGAGTAAAAGAATGCAAGGGATATGACAGGAAAATATATGTGCTGTTGAAAAATCATCATCTCATCCTTAAGTCACCAATTAAATGATAAAGCTAAAATAGGTAACTCCTAAGACTATGAAAAGCACCATGAAAAGATGAGTATAGAGTACTGAAATTTATATGTCAAGTGAATGCTTACATTCACTTTATTTTTTTCACAATCCTACTTTGGTTTCAAAAATAAAGACAATTTCTAAAAATAAAACCGAAACAAATCACCGAAGTTGAAATGAGTTACAATTTCGTTTTAAAAAATTAATTTTCCTTTCTCTCATCTAATCACTCTCTGTATAAAAATAAAATGAAATGGAAACTTTTAAGGTCATATTCAAGCTACTTCCTTTCACTGAATAAGTCTAAGAAAATGCTCAAGGTCAGTATTGCAGTGCCCATAGTAATAAAAATCCTAGTTTTCTTGACCAAAGGACATAATATAAAAAGATAAACATATATTAATGGGAAGTAACAATGAAAATCAGCAAATCACACTTGCACTCTCAGCCTTCATTAGCTGGTAGAATTGCTTTACTAATTTTCATTTGAAAAGGAGCAACAGAGGACCCTGAAGGGCAGAATATTTGATGTGACACTGTTTATTATTTTTATATTTGATAAGCAGGGTCATATGGGATATTCAGATAATTTGTCTTCTAAGTCATTTTATAATTTATTAGTCTTTCTTGCACACTAAATGTGAATGTTTAATATGGTTCATGTTTATTACTGCCAATAGTGTCTCCTTCCTATAATGAGTGCTTTGGTTTGTGCCCATCAGTAAGTGACATGCAAAGTATGTGTCCAATTAGATATACCAATTAGAGTTTTAATGGTTATTTATTACTGTATCAAGGTTCAAGAGTCTATACTAGTAACCTCTCAAATTCTTGGCCAAAGAGATGTGCTTATAATTCCAGTTAGTTGTCTTAAAACAATTCAGCCAAGAGTGAGAGACTTAGTAGAAATCCATCACCTAAGAAAAAATAACCTAAGTACCTCACACAGAGAAGATGGCTTAGCATCTGAGTTACTTTTTTTTACCCCAGATGCATTTCATCTTAATAGACAAATGCCTGATAAATCTTCACTACAAACAGATAAAAGTACTTGGAATAAACAGCACAGAGGTAAAAATGTTTCTTAGGCATAGTAATCATTTAGACTTTGATAAGTAATAGGAGCACTGGATAAATTTGTTAGGCAAGAGAGTGTATCCCTGGACCAGGAAGCATTAAAATAATGCAAGAATAATATATCAATCCTTAAAATATTATAAGACATCAAGTTAGATGAAAAGAAGAGTTGGGGTTATATTTGTCTCTTTAAAAAATGCTAATTATAAGCCAGGTCTATAGGTTTGAAGTTTATTGTTAGGTAGACAAACAATGTTACCTATTAAGAGATCAGGAAGCAAAAATTAAACAACAAACTTTCACATAAGCTCTGAGTTGGATACAAAGCTTCTTCATGAAGACAGAATGATCAATGTAGAAGTCGAGAGGGTTGTATGTCAAGGAGAGTACACCCATAATGAAATCTATAGTCATGATGTCTGCCAGAGAACACTGGCAGAACTGTGACTACACTCTGATATATTTTTTTGGTTAAATTATGAGAAGCTTCCAATTAATAAGTTCTTGATGATTTTTTCATTGTGTGCGGGCACAGGTGTGTTTATGTATCCCCTTTTTTACATTTTACATGTACCTACTATTGACCAGTATGCAAAAAATAACAGAAGTATATGAAAAATTGCAATTTTTTTAATACCACAAAGACATTAACTATAGAGATTCCAGGTGTAGACAATTTGAAGTTTTAGCTCCTGTGGTGAATGATTCAACCTTCACAAAGGTTCCCAAAGTGGAAAGAGTGATACGATGCTTCCAGGCCATTCAGGAGTTTTAAAAAAAGGTAAGGAGAATATATGTGCTGCACTGTCAACAAAGTATACAGATGTATTGGCATTGGTTTCATTTTGTGTAAAGAAAGGGAGTTAGAACATGATGTGTCTAACTACTACCTACAAATAAGTTGGCTAAAATTTTTGACTGTAAGTTTTAAAAAGCTTTAGGACATGTTTCCTAAGTTGAGAGCACCAAGATCTTTCTTGGGGATATTTCTATACAAAAAGCAGGGGCGGGGGAGGTATTTGAGATGGTGCTGCCTTTGAATCAATTAGACAAAATATACTTTTTCTATAGACAAAATATACTTTTTCTATTGTATGGGAAAATAAAGTATGTATTCTTTATTAACTTCTTGAGAGCAGTATATATTTCTCCCAGAGCCTCTTTGTATAGACAAAGGTTTATTTTAAGACTATAAATTAATAATCTGAAAACTGGGCCTTCTCCATGCACACTAAACTTTTAATATTGGAGAAAATTCAGTTAATGCATGATTACATTAATATCGTAGGCCAACGTGCAAAAACTTAAGCACATATTATGAAACATACTCTACAGGAACAAACTATATTCACGAGAATGATTGCTTCATAGTAAAGAAGAACAAAGGAACAGTTATAAACTACATAGAAAGAGGAACTAAGGTAACATATTTAGTGCATTGCTTTAAGAAATTGACTAGGTAGTGCTTAATTGTTTCAAAGAATCCAATACTGTTAGCAAAATTCTAATTTACTTACTTATCAAATATTTCAGAGTAGTTGCATAATTATTGCTTGTCTTAATAAATTTCAAACGTTTCAGCTGTCTTATATTTATGTTGACCCACTATAATTACTTTCAAAGAGTGCTACAAAAAATTATCTCTGATGGTAATTATTTTTTAAAGTATTAAAACACGTATCATTCAGGAAACAATTTTTTTTCTCCTTTTCTAGAATATTGTCTGTTAATAGAGTTTTGGTTTCATACTTTTAAAGAAGCAGGAAATAGAAAATAGAGAATAACAACTATTAACATTTTCAACCATTACCACGGTCTTAATTAAAAGTGTATTTATTTGACTCTCAAGTGCTGATGAAGGGATGGGAATCCTGAAATGTAACACACATACATTTAAATGGTAATGAAATTTCTATGACTACTGTTATAGTTACATGCAGAAAAGAGGAACTTACAAATTTAACAGAAAAATTCTAGTGCTTTTATTTGCACATTCCATAAAAGGTTTTCCTACATTAAAGAAATATACCTTTTTTCTAAACTAATAAAATCACATTTCTGATGATCATTAATGAGAAAATTCTAAATTATAGTAATTTGATAAAAATCACTTTTTTAAAAACGAATACTTAAGGGTATTTTTCAATTACAAAATAGGTAATTTGTAATAACAGTAGTCATTATTTAACCTATTATTTATTCAGTTTCCAAAAAACTGTCTGCCTACTCTTTTTTTTTTTTTTTTTTTTGAGACTAGGTCTCGCTATTTGCCCATGGAACCGCAGGCTCACGTTGCCCGGGGTATCACGGACTCAAGCAATCCCCAGCCTCAGCTTCCCAGGTAGCTGGGATTATAGGCGTGCGCCACCACGCCCAGCTATTTTTTGGGACTAGGTCTCGCTGTGTTGCCCCGAGCAGGACTCGAACAGCGATTCCTAGCCCCAGCCGCTTCATAGGCTGAAGCTTTCAGGCACGAGTCACCGTGCCCGGCTGTCTGCCTACTCTTAATGAAATAGTAAATAGGACAGACGATAAAAAATTATATCATACATTCACAGAGGTAAGTGTATATACATATATAAAGCTACTACTTATTTTCAAGGCTCATACTATTATCTTTTTCGTCAATAAAGTGTTCATGTTTATATTGTCATTGTTCCAATTAAATACATAATGAAACATCTTTTCAAAAGGGTTTTTAACACTAGTTCTACAGTTTACACTTATTACTATGACACCCAGGTACAAAAAACAGTATGCTTTCAGAGAATTTAAATACCCTAAAATTTTATTTACTTTTTAAAGTATTAGAAATATAGTCCTGTGCTTACAACATAATGAAAATAACTTGCTATCTCACCTTATGTATTTCCTATAATTCATAACTATATGGACAAGTATGATAAGACTTGTATATTCTGCTATTCAGCATCATCCTTGAACGTGTAACCTGACCGAGAAGTTTACAAATCCGCAATGTCAGCTCTTTCAGATTCTTTCTGTGGGTATTCTCACTGCTTCTTGCTTGTCAGTCTAGCAAAAACTGATAATTTTAAATAATTCCTCACTATTTCTCTCTGGTTAAATGCCTAACTCTTATTGCCACCACTGAATAGCTGGATTTACATGTAAAGAATGAATAAGTGGTCAATCACCAATGGTTGCATTTGTTGTCTCTGTAAGCACAGACATTTCCTGAATTTTGAAATTCCACATGCAAATTGTTCAATCACAGTTTTACTAGAGTACAGAATTCATTCTTGCAAAGGTTAGGTATAAATAGTAACTTGTTTCACAGGTCAGAGTTAAAACCCTACACAATCCCTAAACACTCTGGTTTTAAGTAGGAAAAAAATACACCAAGAACCATTTGTGCAAATTATTTTTTGTCTTAATTTTTAATAACTAGCTCTTAAATAAATCATTGAGATGGAAATCTTTCCAAAGTAATCTATATGTTCCTGCGTTCTTAAAAATATCTTGATTTGTTATCAACATTAAAAAATTAATTACAATGATGTGCTATCAATAAAAATGTAGTAGTTTATATTCTCTGTGAAAGTTTAGAGATTTAATAGCAGTTTAGAAAGTCACTTTCATGGTGTGGATACTTAGAAAACAGTTTTTCCGCTATTTTCTTGGTTGACTCTTAATCACTTTGTTATGTTTGTGCACCTACACTAAGAATCCTCACTCTAGAAAGTTTTGCTCTGAGGTAACTAGTAATAAGTCAGAAAGTTATACAGAGTATTGTATTGTCTACTGGAGAGAAAAGGTAAGAGAAAAGGGTTAAGTGAAGGCTTTGAATAGAAAAAATAAAGGATGTTCATAGTAAACAAAATATAAAAGCAACAATTAATAATACATGTTTTGATACTGAACTTTTCCATCAGATAGTCTCTGTGTTCCAAGTAACTGGAACTCCTGACAAGCAAACTTTGGAGAAGTTAGAAATTACTGTACTAGCATAACTAAACCATTTTAATACCATATATATGAAAATTCTAATTAAGATGGCAAGAATACCAAATTTAGAAGATAAAAGAAAATGATGCCAAGGTCAAGAAAAAACAGTATTGTCCTCAGCAGTTACTTATATCCTTTCATATGTAGAAAAGTAATTGTCAAAGAAAAATATTTATGTATTTTAAAGTTATAACACGTTGGAACATGTTTTGAATACAAAATTAACCAATTCTCTCTCCTTTCCCTCCTCCCCCCCTTCACATATATTCACTTAACTTGAGTTTGTTATTTTGGCTTTTTTTAAGGATCAAATGAAAAGGCAAGCCACAGACTGTGGAAATATTTGCAAATAATTGATAAAGGATATTTATCTGACATATGTAAAGAACTCTTAAAACTCAACAATAATAACAAACACCCAACTAAAGAAAGTGGTGGAAAGCCAAGATAACTCGCTAATAAAGAAGTGAGCATGTTCTACAAGATATGTCATCAGGGAAATGCAAATCAAAAATCACAATGCGATATCAGTATATACATCTATAAGAATACCAAACTCTAAACACCAAATGCTGCTGAACTCTTTAAAGTAACAGAAAGTCTCATTCGCTGCTGGTGGTAATGTAAAACAGTACAGTCACATTGGAAGACAGTTTGCCAGTTTCTGAGAAAACTACGCACTTCCAATATGATTCAGCAACTGTACTACATGATATTTATGCAAATGAACGGAAAACGTATCTATACAAAATACTGAACAGATGTTTCTAACAGCTCATTGTGAATACAATTGCTGAAACTTAAAATCAATTAAGATGTCCTTTAGTAAATGAATGACTAAATAAACTATAGTATATCCAGACTATGGATTAATAATAAATGCTAAAAAGCAATGAGTTAGCCATGAAGAGACACTGAGAAATTTTAAGCTATAAAAGACACGCTAGAAACTTAACTGCATATTACTAAGTGAAAGAAGACTATCTGAAAAGGCTACATAACTGTATGATTCCAACTATCTGGTATCTTGGAAAAGGCAAAAGTATGAAACAATAAAAAGATCAGTCATTGCCATGGGTTAGGAGGGAGGAGTAGCTAGATGGTGTAAAAGTTTTTGGACAGTGAAACTATTTTAGGTGATACATAATAGTGGATTTATGTCCTAAACAATCTGTAGAAAATCACAGAACATTCAATTTAAAGAGTGAAACTCTAGAGAGGAGAAAAAAGAGTAAATTCTAATGCAAACTGTGAACTTGGGAGTGATAACAGTATGTCAATATGGATCGATCTATTGTAACAAATGTACTAGTCTAGTCGGGGATGCTGACTGTTGGAGAGGTGTGTACTCTACACTTTCAGCTTAATTTGGTTGTAAAATACAATTTATTAATTAACAAAAATTCAGGAGCAATTATTCAAAGATACAGATATTTGAACATTCCTGACTTACAAAGATATTTAAAAATTTTGAAGTTCTTTAAAATTACATTTGAAATATTCTTACTCTTTGATATAGAAAAATCAAAAATTATTATCTATTACCTTAATAGGTCAATCTATTTAAAACAAAAAATTTAAGCGCTGACAGCTGACAAAGTAGCAGTCAATAGTAGATAAAAATCCACATTTTAATAAAAATGATGAGATACGGACATCATTTAACTTAGAATTATCAAAATTTCACTAATTCAGTTTTAGTAGCTAAATAATGAGATTAACTTGAGTGTTTACCTTTGAGTCATAATTTTGAAGGCATCTGGGAGGTAGCAGTCTGTATTCTCCATCTGAAATGGGTCAGCATCACAAATCTTGTCATCTGTCCGACCGTAGTTAGCACTCTCAATCATGATGACATCACTGCCTGGACATCGCAGATCTATAGAATAACCTTCACAGGACAACTCTCGCCTAACTAACCCAAATGGTAAAGCTGCTCTGCTGAAACCTTAAAAATAAAAATAAAAAAAATAAAATAAAACTTAACTCATGTATTAAGTACATTATTTTAATAAGGCATTTTCAAGTAATTGAGTCTATCTACATATAAAAGATGTCACAGTATTTTTTTAAGTCATCTATTCATACGGCTACTAAAAAATTCTTTGGGTCTTAATTCTGTGTCAAAAATTTACCATTTGATTTATATTTATCGATAAATACACACAAAATTTTCTGTATAATCTGGTTACAAACAGAAATTGAATCAGTCTTTTTGAGTAAATCCAAAGTAACAGGACAAAGTAACGGGACAAATATTATTAATTATTAAATAGTGGCAAGTTTTACAAATGTAGATTTAACAACTATCAAGGAAAATTTTTTATTTTTGCAAAAGAGTAAAAGTTATGCTGTATCTTGTCTTACTTTCTCAGTTAACACACATATATTAATTGCTGTTCAGTGTTAACATCAATGAAAGAATCAGGCACTCAGAGAAGCCAGCACTGCTCCAATGCAATGCAACAAAATTAAAATACCCAAAAAGAGTAAAAGTTCAATCTTGTCATCCACAGATTAGAGATGGAACATTTGTTTCTTCCCTATTTGTGTGACTCTAAAATGAGACAGTGTACAGACATTGTTAATTAAAAGCTCTATTTAAATTTATGTATGGTTTGTAACATAGTGTTGACCATTTTACTATGTATGAATTCTTATAAAAGAAATCATTAAATAAAACAAAGACTAAAATGCTATTTTATTCAAAGTATCAATCAGTCCTATGATGTAACAGTATAGAACAAAGGCAAAAAGGAGAAAAAAACAAGAACAGCAAAGAAGAATCATGTGTGAGAAATACATCTTTGCTTTCCTGGGTGGATTAGTTACCATATCAAAAAAAGAAGCAGAAAAGTAAACTCCTAATTACCTCAATTTTTAAATTTCATTTCTCTAACCTGTTACCATCTATAGCATTCCTTTGAAAAATACCAGCAATAACATTAGTATTTTGATCTTTATACTCTAAATTATTCTGCATTGTATGAATTATGCCTTTTTATAGAAAAACACTGACATTCAGAAGTAAAGTAAATGCTTCCACGTCATAAACTTTCAAGTTGCAGAGCTGGGTTATATGTCCAGGTCAATCCATACCAAAATCTATCTTTTTTATCTTTACTGCACAATGTCTTTCACTAATTCAATAAAACAGAAAGTCACCTGGAGATATGGGGGGAAAATATATAAAGTCACCTGGATGAACATACATCCTCTTTCTAAGGTGAAAATCATACTCCCAATCATACTCAAACAAACTGTTATGATTTAGAAACTTAGCAATTCTCAAACTTAATTCAAGTCTCATTTCTATTGGGAAATAGATGGAATGAAGAGGGAAAAAAGGCATAGATGAAATGAAGAGGGAAGAAAAGAACAAAATTTGGACCATGGAAATCTTCAGGGGATTGTGGTAAACTCCAAACACGGTAGATTTTAACAAGGTTTATGGTATTATGAGATAACAAAAACTATCTGGAAAGGGATACAACTGATGATGAATGAATAAGAATATGTAATGGAACCCAGCAAGTATCAAGACAGTAAACAGGCCATACATTCAAAAGCTAATTCTTCTCCAACAAGTTCACAATCTTTTACATATATTACTGCTTTTGTTAATTTCCTTATCCTGTACTGTACTACCTGTACAAATAATTCAGTATTAAACTAGTTGTATGATATTTGTTTTACTTGAAAATAATTTTAAGCCTACAGAAGCTGACAGTTCTGTGGCAAAAGCGATGTGGAATTTCAAAAGGTGACAAACCTTTGGATCCCAGCATATTCTAAAAGCAGAGATAACCTGCAATTTATAATTTAAAAAAAAAGTAAATCTTATTAGAAAATATTAAGCATATGAGAACATAGTGTTAGACTGACGAGTTTGTTATCAATCACTTTACTACTTGTCAAAAAAAATATAATTGTTTGCTAAGTACTTTGTTTTTTAAGTCAGTCTTTTAATTTCTGTATTAATTTGTGGAATTCTGCTTATGATCTTTAGTGAATTTTCCTCTGACTTAGAAAGATCTGGGACATTGCATAAATGAATGTCTTGTTTTGGTAAATCTGTGAGCATTTTGAAAGTGTTAGTAAGAGACAACCTGAAAGTGTAAAATAAGGAAAATAAACTTAAAAGATCAAGCACACTTTAAAAATGTACTAGATTTTTAATATAAATTTTCTAGAGAAAAGATATGGTGGTACTTAGGCTCTCAATACACAAAACTCTATGTAGAAGTTCTGAATTGCATTAATTGCTTTATTTATTACAACGAGGTCTATTGTTTCAAATAATAAATGTTCTCTTTTCTAATTTCTTGATATCAAACTGATATAGCCACAGAATTTTATATATTTTTCCCTGAAATGGTTACTATTTGCCATATGGTTACTGTGCATATTCCATTTTAACACATACATCTTTTCCACTAGATTGTGATGACAGACTTCATAGTTACTATTCCAATGCCTACATTGGTACATGACAGATAATGTCAATACTTGTTACCACACCAAACTGTTAAACAATTTGTATTTCTTTAAAACAATATAAATTACACTGTTTTCCTCTGCAATATCTACTTCCATTGGCAGTAAAAATAGTGAGCACTAATAAAATATTTATAACCAATGAAAATAATTAACCATTCTTTTAAAAGTTGAAATATTTAAATTATATTTAAATTTTCTTTGTCTAGGTTCTTCTGTAATTCTTTAAGGTTTCTCCAAGACAGATGGGTTATGTATTCATACTTTTCCTTTACTTAAACTCTTTTCAACCAGAAATAAATCTAAAAATTTCATGTGGAAGTGTATATAGAGATAAATAAAAACAATTATTACAATTATTACCATTTAATGACCATTATCGTACTGGTGCTAAGTGCTGTCTATGCATCACTTTGCTTTATGTTCAACATCAAAAACAAAAGGAAATAATGACACAGTTGCTACTGTACTATCAATTTTACAGAGTATGAAACTAATGCACCAAATAAAAAGTAATTCAGAGTCTCGTGGATTACTTGAGTTAATTCTAAACTCATGAAAGGTCCTCTAACTCCTCTTATGAATGGCCATGAACAGAAAAATACTCTATGATTTTTCACAAAACATTAATAATAAAAATTAGATATGTAGAAATTAAGAGCTTTATGCCATAAGTATAAACAACAAAGCTACTTTGCTCAAAACTATTTCAAAGTCCTAGCAAATCTCCCTAATCAATAATTCTAAATAGGCAAGTTCAGTGTACATGTTATTCTGAAATTTTCAAGTGAGAATTTTCTTACAATATAAATATATAAGTATGTCAACACAGATTTGTTGTACTATTATATGGAATATCAAGCTAATGCTCAAAAGTAGATGTGATAAACTAGGTGATGTTTGCACAAATTACAGGCAGGCATCTTCCCAGAGTAACTACTATTAAGTGCTTACTAGAAGGGAGAAAATAAACAAGGGTTAACTATGAAACCAAAAGGAAAATGAATTGCTTAAAATTTTAAGAAAAATATAAATTATTGTGTTTCTCTCACCACTTCACAATATTTCTCTGAAAACTTTAAGGGACATAAATTCTTGCAACGGAATGGTACTTCAAAGTTTGGAAAGTCAAATAAAATTAATGACCACCCCATGCGCTTCACATGAAGAAAGCATTAAAGTCTGAATACTATTTCTTAAGCACACTTTCTTCATTTGTAGATGAAGTAATTTTTAAAGTTTAAATTAGGAAATTTAGAGGACTTAAGACCACTTGCCAAGACTATACAATTGATTTCCACACATGATTTTGCATCAGTCATCTGATAAATATTTTCAAAATATAAATTTTTAAGCTCTAATCCAGACATATTGATTTAGAATGTGGATTTAGATAAAGTTTGCATTTGGAGAGGGAAATTCTTATTTGCAATATATTTATATAACTGAAGTGTGCTATGGGAATTTCTCTAAGGTCTTTTCAAAATAGTTTATTTTTCTATTGAAAGTACATAGTTGCTAAGTCACTGTCTTCATATTTCCTCTTAGTTCTCTAATATAGTCTTATTTTTTTTAATATTTGACTATATTCATTATAGTCACCCTGAAATGTTTATTAGTTACATCTAACATCTGAGCTCACATAAGCGGCTGTTTCTATGGAATGCTTTACCCAACAGCAAGAGTCAACTTTTGAGTTTTGCATAGCTTGTAAATTTGTTGTTGGATACTAAACATTTTGGAAAGTATACTTTTAGCAACTCTGGATTCAGATTTTTTCCCCTCTATTCTCATATTTTCTTGCCAGTACCTGACAGGAATTAATCTGTAGAATCTGTTTTCCCTTTAGTCTGCAGCTATTGTCTCTGTTCATTGCTGGTATTGTTGCCATTTTAATTAATACTTTTCTAGCCTGGCTTCTTAGGGATCACCCTTGTCTCTGCCTAGTTTAAGTGGTTGGTCAATGATTGGGCAGAGACTTTGCACAAAACCATGAAGACACAATAAAGTCTTCACCTTCTACTGACTGATTAAACTATGTGTTAAGGCATACTCAAAATTCAGGCTGCTTTTTAAGTCAACCTTGATTATTTACTTTCTGCCAAGTCCTCTTACATCTACTCCATATTAGTGTAGCTTTCCTGTTAATCAAGAATGCATAGAGAACTTGTGGTTTTCACTTCCAAAATTCCCCAGAGTCCAGTTAGCCTCACCAGTCTCCCCAACTGAGAACAAATTCTGCAGGCTAGCAGAGAGTTCCTCATTTGTTTTTCATGGCATTTACTACTGCACTAATGACACTGCTGATCATGACCTCCACTCTCCCCTCCAAATCAAGTCAGCTCACCCTGGCAGCAAAGCTACTGCGCTATTCAAGGACATTCCTACACAGAATGAAACCAACACAATGACAATTAGCTGATGAGTGGGATATTGGTTGGGGGGTAAGAGCAACCCCTGAAATTCTACCAGTTTTTCATGAATAAATGTTTCCTAATTTCTTGCTTGGCTTTGGTTAATTTCAAGAGTCCCAAAATGGTTGCCAAAAATTTAGTTGAGTCTTACTCTTGTCTTGGGGCTACCCTCTTAAGTTCATCATCACTGTAAGGTTCTCCAAAACTTTGGAAGTGATTATATACTAAAAATTCTCAAAACAGCCATATGAAATTGTTGTTATTATCATTATTTTACAGGGATAAACCATGTTTTCTGTGATCACACATCTAGTAAGAATGAAATCAAAGCTTGTCTTTCCAAATGACAGTGGCATTTTAGCAGTGGGTTTTGGGACCCCTGTTCTAGAAGGCATAGTGAGCTGGGTGCTTTTACTTTTAGGGAAAGAAGAACAGGAAAGGAAATACTGTCTGGCTATTAAATATTCAATGAAATTGCTCTGTAAACAAAATCAACATAAAGGAATTTCCAAATTAAAGTATTTTAGATCATATTATTACTACAATATTCATTCTGTAAACTGTATTTTCAATCTATTTCTGTTTCAACAAAGAATATAAAATAAACACCCCAACAAGCAAAGTGTAATCCAATCCATCTTGCAACCCTGACAATCGAAGGAAAGACTTGTGGGAGGCCCGTGAGCACAAAAATCAATACTGCAGCTTTGTGCTGTGCAAATGTGACTACTGCCAAATAGCGGTGCTTAGAGTAAAATGAACTGTTTTGCTCCCTTTCTCCACTCTGAACAAATGATTTTGAAAAGCCACTCCCCATCTCGCCCCTCCTTCCCCCCGATAAAATGTCAAGCAATAACTCTGTGCTTTAGGCTGGTGAGTGGAATAAATACCTCCTGGCAACAGGTGCTGTAACTTAGGACTGAAATCATTCCCATTCAGGGGATAACTCCTAATAAACAGATGCACTGCTACCAGATGGGAATTTGTAAGACCAGAATTTGAATTCCATCATTGGATTTTGCATCACTTATGAACATTTTTACAAGAAAATATGCTGCTTTGGCAATAAATAGTACACTCTATTACAAGCTTTATAGTTGTGATGAGCTTCAAATACTTGATTAGGAACATTCTGCTTTTCTAATAACATTGTCTTCATATAAAGACTGCTCTTTGTAACATATATGTAAAACCATACATTCCTGTAAGATTCTTTTGATCAAAATGTGATAGAAAAACTTCAAATTTTCTAGAGCAATTTTTCTTAATTATGCTGAACTAAACCCTGTCATGGATGCTATTGCTCATGCTGCCTAGGGTCCCAGTGAACACTATACCTTTTGATTATGAGGGACCTTGATGAACTGAAACTGTGACTTCAAACTCTACTGAAACATTAACTCAGGCCACAGAGCTGGCATATGAAATCTCTCATTATTCCTGCTTAAATATGTTAATGTGACTTCTTCCTAAAATGGAAGTGAGAGAAATACTTAATGAGGGGACATGATTCCAACCAGGGTGAACTCTAGCTTATGAGTTTCCAGAAAACTTATTTCCATTTCATTTTTACTGAGATGAAAAGAGAAGCTAAAAGCAAATAAAAGATAACTTATTTCACTAATAGTTCAACTCTTCCATTCATCTATGCATATCCATGAGGCCATCAGAACACAACTTAAAAAAATCAGGGCTGTATAATAAATGTTTTCTTTGTATATGAAAACAGTATGTTACAAATTTATTTTAGTAAGTTAGAAATAAGAAATAATTGGAAATAATTTTATCAAACACTAAAATACCTGATTGTTATGTGTTAATTAACAAGTAATTATTTTAATCTGTCAGTATCATGTAAGGTGCCTAGATAGGAACAGAGTTAGAAAGCTATTTTTTCCTTCCATTTTGTTGTCATGCCAAGAATAAAAAAAGTAAAAAGATGCAGGATCATTTCTCAGCATAAGCACACTTCTTTGGAAATGTAGAGATTTGTAAGTGTATGTGGTTAACATGAGACACCAATCAAATCCTTACAGAAATATAAAGTTTTTACAAATGGAAGTATTCAAGCAATTAAAGACCATGAAATTACAATATAATCAACTTATTATACATGAGTGATATGCCTCTTTTGAGAAGAAAATTTATAGTTTTAGGCAAAATCCATTCAAATATAAAGTAGTATGATTAACATTGGCAGACACAAAATTTTGCTAACAAAAAGATGCATAATGAATCATTAATACACAATTATATCCAATTACATAAACAACCAGGGGAAAATATCAGCTTTGGGATACACTCAACGTAAAAATATTCTGGGCATGTGAAGGTTAAATTACACTTTTAAAACATAATTTTAGAAGTAAGTTAAACTTCTGAAAATTTTAGGGGAAAAGTATGTACTGTATCCTTCAAAGCATTTCAGTACTAAACTTCTTAATAGAAAGAAACTGATCTCTCCAATGAAAAACATCTTCAGTGTCCACAACTCATTAATAATTCACAAGTGCCATGAAAATACAGCAATTTAAATGTTACAAAATACTATTAGTTTACTACTGAACTCTTTAAAAAAATATTCCTGATAAGTACACTATTAAAAAGTAACATGACATAAGTTTAATGTATCAGGATATGGCTGCATTGTCTCCAAAATTCACAAATACAGGATACTTTAATTCTGACCTACTATTTTCAAATATTGGTGAATTTGTATTAAAGTTCAATATTACTTATTACTCAGTGCCTGTGTTGCACAGGATTCTCTACTCATGTTTCCCTTAGGCAAGGGTTACTCTCCAAAATTATACTGAGGTTCCCTTTATAATCTGAGTGCAGGTTTGCGTCATCTATATACATTTTTCTAGGAAATATTTCCTTGGCACCTACTATGTGTCGACCAGTTTTATAAACACTTGGGAAATAACAGTTAATAAACACGCCAGTAATCCCTATGTCTGGATGAACAGGGCCTGAGGTCTCCATGCATAAAGATATTCTATCTGGCTCACTATTATATTGTCAAAACCTAATAAAGGGTCAGTTTATTGTTATCTCTTTATCAAAACAAGTAACAGGGGTGTTTTTACTTTATAGAAAGTAAACTGAACTGAGCCTGAACTTTTCAACAAAAAGAAGTGAACCCTATTTACTTTCTGATACTAGGTTTCCACAGCAGGGTATATAAACACATTTAACAGAAGAACCACAAACACACCACAATTGTGTTTTCATGTTAGTTTTTAAATTTCCAGTTTTGATGCTTAATCTATACACATAGATCAGAAAATGCTATATTTAAAAAAAGATGTTAAGACTTAAAATTAATAAACACAAAGTAACATATTCACCAAATCTGTGGGACTTAAACATGAAAATATGCCCTTAGATGACAACCTGATAGGGATCAAAATCATCCTGGATTTGGAGTCATTAGTCATATAAAATATCACAATTGCCAGAATAACAACTTTATCCCTTTCTCTAACCTGCTTCCCAAGCCCAGGGAATTAGGAAATATTCTTTACCCTATTTTTATAGCTAATTAAAAACAACTTAACATTAAGAAGTTACCATCAAAAAAAGAATTTCTCCAACCATTCTCATTATACTACCAAGTTAAAATTCTTAAGTAATTCTGTATAATTCTTATCCTAACAACAACAACAACAAAATTTAGAGAATAATCACATACATGATAAATAACAAAAAATTTCACCATCGCCTTGGGTAGGACATCCATCTTTACTGTCACATTATTTAACACAACCTAGTAGCAATTTCTTGATTTTTTTAAACTGTTCTTTTATTACTAGTAATTCCACTGACTCTCTCAACCCAACGTGCCTTGAAGAAATTGTTCTAAAGCAACTAAACAAGATGTAAAGGTCCAGAAATGTGAAATTTGTTACCTCACCCACAGACACCCCAAGAGAGATTTGGGTTGAAGTTCTATTCCAGTTCTGGCATTGTGTCAGCCTGATGAACAGACCTGGTTAGGGGCAGAGAGCCTATTTAATGTATTTCCCAGACTGGCTTCCCAAATCAAGGGAGTGTTGATTTAGAGTCTAAGTCTTTCTGTTAAAATCTTGTTTTATTTAAACATGAAAGTTAGTTTTTTAAAAATGGCAATAAAAATGCACAAAACAATTTAATCCTAATTTCATGTGTACATCTGAGTTGCCTCACAAGAGGGACCACTAAGTATTATGAATATAAAGATTTCCCTATCAATGAACTTTTATTTGGCAACAACAAATTCTAAACGTATGAAGAAGTTTACCTGTTTAACAACTGGCTTGCTCATTAAATGTATCTATAAGGTGGCCAATTAATATCAATTCTAGAAGTTATTTGCATTAACTACTTTGAAACTGCACAGAAACCACCCACTCCTTTCTCTTAATTCCAAACAAGAATCCATGCAAGCACTGCTGACTCAAGTGAAGTGTCCTGGGTGGGAAAATCATTATATCACCAATGCATATTCCTATAGGGTATTTATGTCTCATGCACTTCAGGCAGGTAGGCAAGATTAATAGCCTGAAACCAGCCTCAACTCTTACCTCGATTTTTCACAAACTGATACCCACAGTAGTATTTCAATCCCATAAAAAATGCTAGCCATTTAACCTTTTCTGTGCTGAAGAACAGAGAATTTCCTGCTTTTCTAAAATGCACGTTTTCCCCTAAAGTCTCAAATGACTTCTTTAAAATAGGCCTTTTGTTTGTTTGTTTACAGAAAAGTAATAATACTATCAAAGATTTAAAAAAAAAAAAAGATTTTCTGTCAAGAGTGAGGAAGGCATTTTCCAATAGGATTATAAGGAAAAAATGTTTACTGAAGAATTCTCCAACTTCTATAAACTATTTTTTTATTTTCTCTCTAAACAATATGTAAAAATTGACTCTAAATTATGCTACATAAATGACTTTAAACCCCCAAATGTAGCATGTCATTACTGACTTGTAAGATTCTTTCTTTAAAACTGCTGGTTACTTTTCTTATAAACAGCAATAAAGATAAATTTGTGGAAGATATAAGAGCTTAAGGCGATAACTAATTAGGTAAGATGATATAAATTATAAGTGAATATTGTATTGTTGTTATTACTTTTTCAATAAACATTCATGAAATAATTAAAATTGACAGAATGACAAAATAAGCAAAACTAAATGTGGCAGATCCCATTTTGTGAACCTCACCTAAAAATACAAATTTATATAACCAAAATCATCACGAAATTTCTTATCTTTTCATTTAGAAATGAAATGACATGACAATCCCACTTTAAAACATTTATTGCTTACTTGTTCATTCTAATTCCTCCATTAAACTATTTTGGTATAAATAATAGAGATGAGATGACTTACATGTGTACAATAATTTGAAACTATGAATAAAAACAAATTGTTTCCCAAAATAGAATAAGGATTGTCAAATAATTCATTAAGTGACAATATGATTGTTTCAATGTTGTCATTTCTGTGAGAGCTGATCAAATGTTAATGAAAAACTCAGCTTTCAAATAAACACACTTCAACTTATTTTCAAATCCGGGTCATTGAAGGAGGGAGGGAGAGGTAAGTTTAAAATCACATTTGTAAAACCATACCAAATGTTACCTTAAAAAAATAACACTACTTTGCTGGGCTTAAATTATAAGCTTTTTCATATTTAATTGTCAAGCTGATCATCAAGGAAGTAGGAAACAGCAGGGTAGCCTAAGCAGCTATACTGCCTCTGCCCTGACATACCCAGTCTATTATTCTCTTTCCCTCTTACTCCCTCCCCGCACCATAGTATAGAAGCACCAGAGCAGTTCCAACTCTATATTCAGAGTCCGAGGAAAAAAAGACTCATAGGGAAGCTCCCTGAGTCTTTTAGTATACCCTGCTGGACAATTCTACTGCCCCTTCCCTGGCACTTTAAATGGTTACTTAAATATTTTGAATTTCACCACTATGAAGTTGATAGTTACCAGACAGGAAGCTTCTATTCAAAGTAAAAAGAAAAACAGAGGAAGAGTGTGATGAGAGTGTCCAAAAGAAGCAAGTGCCTCTTATCAGAAAATGAAAGCAAGTTTAGGTGAATCTGATTTATAATCACAATGGACATGTTTGAGAAAATTACATTTCTCAAGACAAACTGTCTAAACAAGTAACAAAAAGATAAAATATTTTATATAAAGTGCATTGAGTATCAATTTCAAAGCAGTAAAGACAAATAGGAAAAGGAAATAAAAAATTAACAAACCTATTATAAGGCAGTCAATTCATAAGGATAGAAAGGAAAGTGAAAAATGAAAAGCTAGTGAAATTTTCTACCAAATTAACAAAGATTCATATGGGTATTGTAAGATATACAGATTTATATATTTCAGAGATCACAAACTAGTACAAATCCTATAAAAAGAGCCTAGTCGAATTTCTTTTGTAAGAATGCATTCTAAAAAGAATCCAAAAATTTTACAAGATCTTGATAAAACATTATTCATCAGAATGAAAAACTTGAGACAAATTAAAGGTTCAAATTTAAGGAAATGGTTTAAAAAGATATTAGTAAAAGATTACAAGGTAACTGCATGAAATATATTAATATAGTAATTGTATAATAAATAACATAATAGTGAATGTCTGCAGAAAATTACACATAGGAATTATAAAACTGTGTGTGTATGTTATGTAAAACTAAAATAGAAAGCCAGGATATGAAAACCTTTTTTGCATAACAGTGACCAACTCATCAAAATTAAGTGACTGACTTTTGATCATCTACCAGGGATGGATTTTGGCCACCAATCCAGAGGAACCAAGAAACAAACCTGGGTTAAAGTGAGTGGAAGTCAACACAGGAAGATAATGGAAATCCAGTTCCTCTCTATTAGAATCGTTTGAAATACTACTACCTCTTATTTTCAAAGTGTTCACATTAACTGCTCAGTTCTAAGAACCAGACTGTGAAACAGATCCCTATGTGGAGATGGAGATCCTGGGGATTTTCCAAATTCTGCAAATATTCCCACTTCTTTATAATTAAATCCCTCACTGTACTTGAGATATATTTTCCTTGGATATCGGTTCCCCCCGCCCCAAACAATAATTCAATAAAGAACGTAGTATTTTGCACAAGCAGCATGATTGTATGGGACTGGTTTTCCTTCCTTCCTATTACTCCCAACTCATAATCACCTTCTTACTGTTCTAAATTTCCTCAAGTCAAACCAGACTTGTCCCCAGTACAATGCCACAGGATCCCAATTTGCCACTGTGTTAACCTTTCTATGCAGAAAGATGGATGAGAGATCTATTTTTGGGCATTAACTATATAAAAGGAAGGAAGTAATAAGCAGTGTTGTGGCATTTGCAAGGGGATATGTAGAAAATACCAACAATTAATTTACATATACGTATTTCTTACATACATTTTTTATTTAAAATATACAGGGTTAAGCTATTTATATTATCTAATTTAGTCTCAAAATAATTTATTCACAATCTGAAATCTGGTAAGTGCATTCCTGGCTGTGTAACTTTCTTCATAGCATTCTCTCCCACTTAGTATTCCTTCGTACAGGCTAACTTCAGGGATCTCCGTTTCTCAAAGGATCAAGAGGTCCTTCCTTTTTCTTAAAGATTTCCCTAGCAGAAGATACAGTTAAAAGCCATCATGAAAATCTCTTGATTCAGAGATGAGATGATAAATTTTGCATTTACACAAATTATGTGCACAAGACCCTGAAATAACACCAATGAAAGTTAGGCTTTCAAAGGATGGTAATGTATTGTCAAAGAAGAGAGTTAAAACAAGGGATCACTAATGATCACAGTGCTTCCTATGTACCACACTTGTACACTAAGTTTTACTGGAAAAGCAAAGGGCAAAGCCAGCACTTCCGTATTTCTCAGGGTACCCCAAGAACGCAGCCTGGCTGCTGAGATGCTCTCCCCAGCTCCCTGCTGATGTGATTTCTGACTTGCCGTGCCTGCTCTGCTCTGCAACAGCACTGTGCAAGCTTGGCAGCCATGCGAACTTGCAGGCAAGTGTCACTTATATTCTACAGGCTGACTAATCTGCTTATTTCCTGTGTGCTTTAAAACAAATTTGTGACTGTTGCTCTTGGAAGTCTCGGACATCTTTTTTTCTCAGAACTTCTTAACTATATGATACTTTGCAGATGTCCTCTATCCAGCACACACCATCTAGATTTCAATGCAGACTCCTCGATTTCATTAGTTGAGTGATATAGCTCAGAAGTAAACTCAGTTTCCTTATCTGTAAAACTGGAGTAATAATAATAATAATAATAATAATAATAATGTTTATGTTTAATAGGATTTTGCAAGGATTCAGTAGGTTACACTCCATGCAAAGTATTCAGGACAGTAGTGGGCAGAGGTACATGACAAATTCTGCCAGCATACTTTTCTCAGAAAGTGGTACATTTGACACCTGGTCATTAAGTTCTGGATTCCGTCTCCAATGAACAAAGGAAACACACTAATTGGTAAATTATAAATCAGATATAATTGAATAACTATATGCAGATAATTTACAGATTATGGAATCATAATTACAGGTAATTAGAAATAAGTTGTTGCTCTCATCCCTTCTCCCTATATTTTTTGAGGGCACTAAGTTCATTTACATGCTCTCTATCTGTGTGTGTTTGTGTGTGTTTGTGTGAGTGTGTGTAAGTCAAGAGAATGGCTTATATTCTGGAAGTATTAGAATTCAGAATATTTAGAATATGTGAGATACAGTGTGCATTACCTCACTTAATTATTACAATGACCCTGGCTGAATCCACAGAGCATTCGAGCTGAGTAGCGTATTTCACTCATCCCTTTTAAGACTAAAACATCCTTGGAGGAGGTTTCTCTGACCATATACCCAAGCTATTCTATCTCACTTCCTAAACTGTGTTGTAATTCTAACAATATATTATTAAGCATTCTGTACTTGCCACACAGTTTCAAATTGATCTCTGTGTTTCTCCTTTTAAGACTACACATTCTTTCAACACAGGAATGGATGCACACTACTGTTTTTAAGTGAGCATCTAGCACAGTGCCTGGTTATTTTAAATATTTAATACACACACAATTTAGCTGATTTTACCATGCAATTGGAAGAAATGCTTCAAAATCTTTTTCAGGCATTTAAATTCAACATCAACATTTACTAAAGGGACACACTGATAATTTTTTTCAGAGATCTTCCACAGCAAATTTATACTGCAAACCATGTATTTAAACACATAGTCCCTGCAACTACTAACATGTTTGTATTTTAGGCAAGCAGATTTATTTGGAAATCTAATAGGCAAAATTTCTGTCATCCAAAAGCTAGTAGCAAACATTTTAATGACAATAACTTCATTACATGCAACATTATTTTTTGAGCATTTAGATATTGCATGTCTTGTTATCCAAAACAAATCATGAAAAACTAAAACTTCTATAGGAATTAAAGAAAACAGAATAAAATGTTCTATATGTTGGCCAATTGCCATGGTCATCTGTGTTTTCACAATAACTAGTACAAAGGCAATTGGTTGAATAAATGAATCGTATTACTAAAATACAAAATCATTTTTTTCTGAGTAAATATGCTTTTCTATACCTTACTTAGTAATAAGACATATGCTGCAGGTCTATAGGTATGCCTTTTGTGAAGAATAGAAAGGGATCATTCTACATAGAAAAAGGCATAGAGAGGGTTTCTTCAGCTATATGGAACTATAAGAGGAACCTGGTAGAGTATGCACTCTGGAACTGGAAAATTAATGCTTACATGTTTATGTTGTAGTTATCTTGTCCAGGCCCAATATTTCACTCTCTTATTTCCCTAGCAAATATACCAGGACTAACATAATCAAATGCTACCCACTATTTCTGAATATTCTGAGCATTTATTTTGTCAAGACTCAATGTGTTAAATATTATGTGGTCTGCAAAAATAAGCCAAAAATCTGATGTCAGTAAACTGAATAAATGAAATGATAGTATCATTCGTGAACAACTTTACTATTTCCTCTGGTATTCTAAGGTATTTCTCAAGTATAAATTTCTTTCCTGATATATTCCCAGCATACATTAAGCCAGCATTTGAATTTGTAAGCTTTCTGGTAAAGACACAGGGAAAAGTCTACAAGATGGTAACATAGTTACTGTTTTGTTCACAATCTTAATCACAGCATTTAATAACTTGGGTACTGCATAAATACATGTTAACATGCCAAGAGTAAGCCACTACACGTCTGAATGTTACTAGATCAAGTTTTAAATCTTAGTTCCTTGAGATAATTCCTTTTTAATCTTTTAAACAACTGTCTGTACTTCCTGTTTTTATTGCATATTTCAGTTTTTAAGCGCATTTAGTCATCCCTGAAACATTTAATGAGTGGATCACCATGTGCTAGCACAAAACAGTACCCTGAAATGGATTTTGTTGTTTCTACATTTAAACAGCTCATTCTTAAAAGCATGGAGTGGAAATACATCATATAGCAGAGAACAACAAAAGATAGGAAATTATCTGGATGAAAGGATGTCAAGGATAATTCCTGAGGAGAGCAATGTTTCCAAACCTTTACAAGCAAAAACATACAAACTGTAACAGGTAAAATTCTGACCAGAAATGAAATACAGAAAGAATATATTAAAGTCATTTTTAAACCTTTTACAATTATTTTAATCTAAGAACTTTCAATACATAAATACTATATAGGATGCATAGTTGAAAGAACTCTATCAAAACATTTTTCTCACTATAGTTTTTAATTAATAGGGCTAATCTCATTCAGCCATTCAATATCTCACATTTTATTTGGGTATCATAAACTGCTCCACTGTTTTCAAAATCCTGAAATTCAGTGTGCTAAAAACCTCAGTGAAACTCAAATTAGTGCACTGTATAATGACTGTCACATTAATTTACTTCACTGTTTACAGAAGAGGAGTTTCTGGCTGACTCATTGTCTACTGATCCCTTCTCATCATTTTATGAATGGCTCTTCTGAGAGTTTCTCATAATTCATCATCTCCATAATTTAAGTCTTTCTCTTCTTTGGTTTAGCAATCACTCTCTACCTTTATCTTTTTAAAAGCAGCTCTGATTCTGGCAAGTTTAATGGGTTTGACAGCTCTCCCCCTGG
Organism: Uropsilus gracilis; assembly: GCA_004024945.1. NCBI lineage: Eukaryota > Metazoa > Chordata > Mammalia > Eulipotyphla > Talpidae > Uropsilus > Uropsilus gracilis. The sequence goes on from PVHY01000848.1 coordinate 134,172, forward strand.
TCTTCAAAGTCCAAACGCCCAAATCTAGCATTCAAAGTAACTCTTGACTTTCTAACCACATCCAAAGTGTCCAGACTCATCTTTCTCAATTCTCTAACCAAAATGAAAAAAGAAAAAAAAAAAAAAAAAAAAAAAAAAAAAAAAAAAAAAAAAAAAAAAAAAAAAAAAAAAAAAAAAAAAAAAAAAAAAAAAAAAAAAAAAAAAAAAAAAAAACAGAAGCGGCATTCAAGGATTTATTCTAATGCCAGAAGACATTCTCTGGACCTGATGATCAGAACAATAATCACTTATCTCTGTGTTCTAATATAACTGTAAACAATTACAGTAATTAGGAATAGCTGTATTCATATACCTAGGACTTGCTCAGAGTATCAATTCTTAAATCTTTTTTACTTATGTTATTATTTCTCAGATAACTACAGGTGAAAAGGTCTCTTTTAAAAAAAATACAACACTGCAATCTATGAAAAATCTAAACATAAAATTTCACATAGGGATGTTGGAATTGGGAGACACTTTCTGATCACCAGCCAGTTAACTTGTTTATTTTACCATATCCCACAGGCATGACAATGTATCAAAATGCAACACTTACCATGTGCAGATATTAACTTTATGAAAAAATATTGTTATATACAATGTATTTTTTTGCTATTCTATTTAAATGCTAATCAGAGCCTATTAAATTGGTGTCTTCAGAAACTGATAATGAGTGGCAACCTACAATTTAAATGGCATTAATCTAGTTCAAGTCCTTAAAGAAAATGGAATTCAGGATAATTATGTTAGTGTCCTGAGATTCCAAATTAGTTCATGTAAGGCACTATATTCTAAAACACTGGGCTATGCAACTGGTCAGCACATTCTCAAAATGCTTCTGTGCATCTATCAATTGGCTTGGAAAGAAATCCGTAACGCCCAATGAAGACTCAAAATTTTACTCTGGACAAAATAATGACTTCTCAATATATATGTAACACGTTTGTAAATTTACTCAGAGTAATCCATATTAAACATAGAACAACATACACAATGAATGTCTGTCTTTGGCTAATTACACTAGGGGTCACTTTTCAATATCTCTAAGACTTCAGGACTAAGTGCATCTTTCTGAGAAAGTATGTCACATTCCTGGAATTTCAGAGCCATAGTCTTTTAATCCATTACCAGTTTTCTACCAAGGGATTACTGTCTTGTTTTTCTTACATTAATTATATATAGAATCCTCAGGCAGAAACTCTGACAGAATGAACATAAATGAGCTAAGCATATGCTATTTTAATTAAAAATCATACATGTAAATATTTTGTTTTGAATAGGATTCAATAAAGGCTAAAGTCATTTTTTACTCGGAAGGCTGTGATTTCAATAAAAACCACATGCTAAAAAGTTTATCATATTTTATCTTAATAATGCAAAATTCAGGCCGGGCATGGTGGCTTGTGCCTGTAAGCTTGAGCCTATGAAGTGGCCAGGACTAGGGATTGTGGTTCAAGTCCTGCCTGGGGCCCGTAGTGAGACCTCGTTTCAAATAATAAAAAAAAATAGTTGGGCGTGATGGTACGTTCCTGTAATCTCAGCTACCTAGGAAGCTGAGGCTGGGGATTGCTTGAGTCTGTGGTACCCCGGGCAACAAGAGTCTGCGGTTCCATGGACAAAAATAGTGAGACCTTGTCTCAAAAAAAAAAAAGCAAAAAGCAAAATTCACAGTCTTTCAAAGATGTATTCTAAAGTCAGGAGGCATTTTGTGAGTAGTGAAGTTGGAGTGTCATCAATAAAGGTAGCAAGTATCTGAGAAATATCTGGGGGGAAGAGAAAACATAGGAACTACAAAACTGCCTGATAGTTAACTCCTTCTAAAGAGCTGTACTTCTGCTTCATGGCAAAGAATTATCTGATTGCCACCAAATTTAAAAGACTATAATTTGAACAATATAAAAGGTGTATAATTATGTAGGCAACTTCATATCTAAAATGTTACACTGAATTACAAATCATGTACAAATTATTTAAACCTGCTTTCAACAATAAAAAGACCCCCAAAATTCTCTCTTTGTGACTATGCTTGTCTGAAGATTGCAAGAGGGGTCATTATCATAAAGTTATTAGTGTTGATTAAGTATCACCTAACACAGTATCCATTTAATTTCAGTTAACTGTTATCTAAGTGACCTATCTAAACTGTCACAAAGCTACAGGGTAGCTTTGTGACCCTAATTGGTCACTGTTTTAGAGTAACTTCAATTTGGGACTGTTTCTATATATATCTTAACAATAGTAACAGAGCATTCAATTTCGGAAAAGACAGCATCCAAGGAAATTCCAACCCTTAATTAAATCAGGGAATGAGGATTTGAACTAGTAAATAATAAATCACAATGAAACCTCAATCTGGTTGTCAAGGAAACTACTTTGCCTCTGCCATAATTGCTGTGATCCCCCATTTTGCCCTTTTTGACACCAAGTCTTATCATGCATTAGGGTCAGAGACTAAGAAAGTAGCTTTTCTATTCCTCTCAGGCAATCATGTAACATGCATTGAGCTTGAGTGAACAGGGCCAAGTGACCATACAAATGCTGAATTCAAGGCCTTTCCTTTTCTATCTGAAGACAGTAATTAACTAGTAAGCAGAAGTATATTCCTATCAAGCTTTAGATAAAAAAATGAGACTAGAATGTCTTGATAGGTCTTAGTAACTACGCTTATAAGGAAGATTCTACTAATTTATTATCGAAAGACCTATTTGTGAGCCAGTAATCATTACTATCCTAAAGTTAAACTCCAAGTTTAGAGGACTGAAATATACATACAATAAGCTTAAGTATTTATGTTAAAACACTACACCTAAGTTTTATAAACCAAGCATTCTTAAAAAAAAAAAAAAAAAAAAAAAAGCTGTGCCAAAAAGACATTAATAGCACAAAATGGTCTCTTAATTTTCATCTACTTAATACTATTTTTTTATACTGTTCATTTTTAGTCTATTACAAAATAAAATCTTGAACAAATTATTGATTTTATTTCTAAAAATTTCAAACATTGTCTCCATTCTTTAGATTCCAAGGAAAGGACTCCTTTAGTTCACTTGGTTACATTATTTTTTAGATCACCCAATTCTGAAGTTCTCTCTACTTATTTCAACTACATTAGTGTAAAAACAACATTATCAATATAGAGGTGAAGAATTGGCTCAAATGGGAGAAATTGTACCAATATTTTAGAAATATTACCAATAGAAATATTGGAAATATTACCAATATTTTTTTTTACTTCTGTTGATATTCCCTGAAATCAACAGCAGGATAGCTGCCATCATTCAGTGTATTCTGCTTTTCTTCTTCTTTATTTATTCAATATAGTAACACCCAAAGCAAGTTCCTCTAAAGTTGGATACCTAGCTATAAAAATAACACTGTATTAAGAGTGATTGTTGAGAAAAAATGCATTCATAATGTGTAGCTGTTCACTTAATGTTTAATTAAAAAGCTTTTGAAAATTTTAGCTTTCAACATTAGCAGTTTTTTAAATTTCAATTTAAAATAAAAATTCCAGGCAGGAAATTCTACAATTTGGTATAGCAGAACAGAAAACAGATTGGATAAATATGAGGGGGAAATTACTCAACAGCATTCTCTAGAAAACTATATATAATAGTTATAATTGTTACAACAGCAAACATGTGGCCTGATTCATTACAAATAATTCACAAACACAAACACAAGGTTTTTCCCATGTGAGGAACAATAAAGAAAACAGACTCATCCTAAAACATATTTTTTTAGCAATCCAAAACACTTTCATGTGTATAACATTAACAACTTATGATTTTCAGTATTCATAAGTGTGTGACTACTATTAATGCTACAACTTTGATCTCAAAAATACCTTGTATCTTAGTTTTCACAAATGAAATCTGTGTCTGCCTTGCCTATACAGGGAAGTAAGGGAAGGAACTACTCAATAACGAAGAAAACATAAAATCATAGTAATTCAGGTGGGACACTAAATACTAGCATATTAGAATGAATAGAACAATAAAGCTAACAGGGTTGTACCTGGAAAAGGGGAATCTGAATTAAAGCTTGGTGCAATATCAAGAGAAATACAAAACAACTTATTATGTAAGCAGATGAGATATTAGTATGAAATTTTGTATTAATGTTTCCCACTTTTATCTTATTTCAAACAACTGAACTCACTTATTTTCTCTTAGAAATCTAAATTACAAAGCCCTTTAAAATAAGAAGAGCAGTATGACTCTTCAAAATATCTATCAAAGCAATATTGTCAAAATCAGTTATTCAAACAAAAAGAGTTTAAAACAAAAAGCATGTCAACCGTTCCTACTGGCTCCACTGTATTAGTTTGACAGTCTCATTGAAGATTACTGTTGGATTTTCTTGGTTCATATAGCGTAAGAACAAATTTATTTTTTTAGTACTTCACCTGCACTCAAATAGTGTTACAGGTTTTTTATTTTGCCTAAGTTCTTTCATGAAATCCACTATGCTGAGAAATAAACTATACACTCTTCAAACTAAAGCAACATATTCTAGTTTATCATATTTTATCTTAATAATGCAATAATCCATTCTCTCCCAATGAAACACACCATACCTTTACTGGGGAAGTTAATTATGTGCTTTGGTTTCACAAACCAACTGCTGTTGCCAGCTGCATTTTAAATAAGAGTAAATAGAGACAGTTTGAGCTGTCAACAAATGACATAATTAAATAGAAAAAATGTTGTCAATTAAACATGGCTACAACACTTAAAACTTTGAAAACAAATAGGACCACTACATTCAGAATACATTGTACAGTCAATAGATCTCAATCACCAGTCATTTGGGTCAAATAAAAAAATAAAACTTTGAAAACAAATAGGACCACTACGTTCATAATACATTGTACAGTCAATATATCTCAATCACCAGTCATTTGGGTCAAATAAAAAAATAATTTAGATGGGGAAAGTTTACAGAACCATTTTTGTGGGAAAATAAGGTTTTATAAAAATGAAGAGTAAAACTGATTTTTTTAAGCTTTAGTCAAGTAGAACCCACAATAGTATAAAAACCTACATAAAATACTTGAGTGTCTATATCCCTAATTCTATCGTTCTAAATGCATTGTAGAGAAGCTGATTTATTACATAGAATGCATCTTATTTATTTATTAGAGCTATTGATAAGAGTGTCTTATGAACTATGAGAACAGACACAATATTTTTCAGTTAAAAATAATTAATTGAGGCATTACACACATTTATCACTCCCTCCAAGGTCACCTAACCATTAGGTGGTTTAAAATGTTTCTAATTTTTAATTTAAATATTTCCAACTTAAATTTAAAATGTTTCTAATTTTTCAAACTGCTTTACATGTTTACTCTGTCATTATCCATAAATACAGATCTGATTATCTGGATATATTTTATAGATCTATTATATCTATACATCTATATTTAGATATCTATATCTATATAGATATCTACATCTGTAGATATAAATAGATATCTATATAGATATATAGATATAGATATAACAGAAAGCATGATTTTTAGGTTTTTCCACTGTACCATTTTAGATAACTTTATATTTGTCACAATCAAAATCCTCCAATACGTTTTCCATGCACCTCAACTACAGTATAATCAATGAACTCTGAAACTACAAGAATTATAAGAGGTAAGAACACTTGTACCTGTTTATCACCAAACTAATTATTGGGTGTTTAACCAAATCACTCATTTCTATTTAGAATGCATAAATGAATCAACATTTCTCTATCTTCGCATTTTTCCTCAGACATCTAAAATCAAGAAATAACGTCCAATTCTGCACAACCTAACATGTTCTGTGCTATTAGTGTATCTATCTGTATTGGCATACCAGAAAAGCAGGGAGGTCAGATTTAACCTCCCCCCCAAAAAGGGGGGGAGCATGTCTAGACAATTCTTTCAGCCTCAATGAAAGAAAATAGTTACTGGTGACAGGAACAAATTAAGGAATCAGCTTAGTGAGTGTTCATGACCACCAATCATGTGTTCTAGCACAGTCTGAGGGAGATTTATTTAAGACAAAATTAAAGTTAGACACTGTCTTCACTTAAAAGAAGTTTTTATAAGTAAATATTTAGTCATGCAGCACAGAATATTAGGCTGTGTGGTGTGAAAATAGAAGTAAAGGACAATGAATGAGAACTGGTATTATGAGAGTAAGATTCAGCTTAACTGACAATATGAGCAAAAAAAAAAAAAACATAGAAGTAAACAAAAAATCATGAGGAAAAGTCAAAACAAGATAACAATCAAATTGAGCACACAAATCGGGGTGGGGAGGTCAGGGAGGGAAGGTGGGAGGTGAACCCCAGGGATTACAAAGATGGGAAATTTATATATAAATAAATAATTTAATATAAAAAAAGACAACACAGAAGTAGACCACCAGTACCAAAAGTAATCTCAGAAGCAGAATTTAGTATTTATTTTTTCCTCCCCCACCTCTCTTTCTCCTCAGTACAGTTCTCTTAAGTATAACAACTTGAAAATAACAATGGTGATTTAACAGGAAAAATATGAATATATAAATAAAGTATTAAGGAATGAATGTATTACCAAAATAAAGACAAAAAGTTCTATTACTAATTATTTTGAGCCCTGGATCCATCAATCACTATATCTTGTCATAGCAATATACAATTTCACACTTTGCATCTTGTTTTGCAACCACCCCAAAAAAGAATGTCAGCACCCTTGGCATCATCTTCACAAGATTTTTAACAGTAAACAGGGGAAAAGCAGCCTGCAGGGAAACAGCCACTAGAGCTCCCTGCGTCTCACCCCCTTCCCCACCCCCAGTTCCTCCTCCCAGTAATGCTTCCCTTTTAACCTTGCCTCCTAGGCCCTCATGTGCCCACTTAGGCATGTACACAACCATTGGGACAGGTATGTACAACCATGAGGGAGGGCGTAATACCACAATTGTTGGTCACAGAGGCTAATAGTAGGAGGGTGTGAAAAACCCTGATAACCCTACACATATAAATCTAGCTGTCCCATAATATGCAATTTGTGTATATGGTATATGGTATATACATATACAAATATGTATATACATATACAAATATGTATATGGTATATAATATATACATATATAAATATATATGTATATGGTATATGTATATATATGTATATGGTATATACATATAAATATATATGTATATATGTATATATGTACATGGTATATACATATAAATATATATGTATATATGTATGTATGTACATGGTATATACATATAAATGCAGGAAGAAATGGGATCTGGAATTGGGAATGGAGAACACTACACGAAGACTCAAAGATGTTACTGTACTGATTAAAGTTAGGATTCATGAAGTCAGAACTAAGAAATCCTAAAATGGTTTTCTACAAAAAAAAAAAATCTCTCCGTGAAGAAAGAATTTAAGGCTAACTTAATCTTCCATACCTGCACACATCAGAGAAAGCTGTCTTCTGGGCTTTTACTCTTAAAGTGAGTGAAACATATAGCTACTGGTGAACTAAGTCAACGGACAGTATCTGAGGGTCAAGTAACAGTCTAAAAAACATTCCAACAAGATACAAGAAGGATGTTCAAATGGTCACTCTGAAAAATGTGAATTATCAGAGAACCTCTTTCAACACAGTGACATAATGTCAAAAACAAGTTTTTTTCCCATTGTTGACATGGCAAACTAAATCTCAGCATACCTAAATGAGCTGTTTTTGTTTACTGTGCTGGCAATTAGAACTGGAAATCAAATTCAGTTGTCATATATCAGTTTCTGTAATATTTGATATTTGTTCAACTATTGCTACTTTCTGTCTGATCTTACATTGTAAATAATTCAAGTCTCAAAAATACAGATCATTTTTAAGAGTAGTTTTGGGGTATGGATTTAAAACAAGCAGATAATCCAACATTTCTTTTTAATTAAATGGTTTTGGTGAACTATCTTCATAATGTATACGTGTTTTAAAACTGCTACCTTTTGACATGAACTGTACTAAAATGAAGAAAAACCAAATTGCATCTTTTTTAAGAGACATGATATATAAGGTGTATCTTTTTAAGAAAGAGAAGTTCAAGAATAGGATTACAACTCAAATAGAAATTTATTTCTTGTTTTCTATGATTCCATTCAATCTATGTTTTTGCCTTTTATGTGACATTGAGCTATTTTATAATTATAAAATAATTGAAAAGAATGGCCTGTTAATTTGAAAAGGACACATCATAAAATCTCTCTCTGGTACTATAATATTTTAATTTTTTTTAAAAGACAAGTCAGTTGGAAAGTGACCATCTGCTAGTGCATTAGTATTATTGGGACAGTAATGAACAAATGACCTCATTTGCTCTGAGAAAGAGATCATTAAATCAAAGAAGTTCAGAAAAGGAATTACAAAAGTAATGACTGAATTATAAAATTAGTATTCATTATTGACAACTTGAATAGAACTTTCAAATGCATGTGTCAATTGACAGTATAAAGAAATCTTCCAAAGTCTACTTTTTCAGTCAAGAAATGTTAAAAAAAAAAAAACAAACTTAAAATCAAACTTGGTATCATCTCTTCTATAATATGAGTTAAGATCGAGTCACTGCTTAAGCATCATATTCAGAGAGATGCCTACCATAAATACCTCCAGACCCATGATTTAAAAAACAAGTTGCAATTAAATGTCATATATCATAATTATTCAATGAGTTAGGTAAAGCAATACTTATTTACAAAGAAATTATTTCAGAATGTCAATCAATTGACAAACAGATCTGTAATTCTAGCATGATCATTTCTATGTATGAGTAATGTGGAATCTGTAACAGGTATACAAGCTGTGTAACAATGTTATGTGAGGGAAGAGTAACAAGGTGAGCAGCAACAAGAGTGTTTCTGCACCTGTGGGGTGGACTTTGAAAATAAGGATTTACTCACTTGTAAAACTGTTTCCCTGAATCTCTTGGGCGATTACTACGAAAGTGTAAAACTACTCACACATTATAGCTAATTTTAATACCAGGAACTACACATGCTAACTCATTAAAACTACATAGTGTTCCAAGATGGTAGACAAGTGTAAAATTACAGATTTTTAAAATATTCCAATTTGTTTTATAAATGTGTAAACTATGATTTACAGAAGTTTTTCCTTTCATTCAAACAAATTAAACTGCCTTTGTCAAGCCTGATTCATGAATAACACCTGGTAAACATATTGAGTCGTTTTGGCTGCTATTAAACAGATTAAGTCACATTCAAGAACTCCAAAGGACAGGGTATCCATGTAACTATTTTAGCTAGCATCAAAATTTATTTTAAGAGCTATCTTTATTTTCTCTATTCCAAACCAAGTGTTTTTCATTATTGATTTTTTAAAATAAATAAGGAACTTAAATGCATGTTTGACCTCATAGGTTTAGTTTTGGTATATTGTGGATGTAAATGCAGATACAATGCAGGCTGTATAACTAAATATTTTTGGTTCCCTTTAGGTTATACTAAGATTTTGTTTCACTCTCGGAGTATCTATAGATTCCCATTTATATGCATTTAATGAAAATACCTGAAATAAGTCATTGGATTCTTCCTACTATCTACTATACGTTGATGGTTCTCAGTGCTTTACAAGTATCAATTTCCTTACTCTTCTGATCAATACCACAACAATCCTCATTTTAATGGCAAATAAAACAAAGCTAAGAAAGATTCTGTAAGGAATCAGAGCATTATTCTCTGAAACTGAAAAGCTGAGAGTCACATCTAAACAGTCTAGTCCCAGGTCTAGTCCCTCTTAAACACTATGCCACCTTAATCTGACAAGTGTGGCAATAAAAGTTGAGACACAAAGATAAAGGAGAACATTTTTAAACATCTTTGAGTGTGAAAGTCAGTCTTGAAAACTACTCCATTTACTGTCATCTTTAAGTGAGTATAGCTATCACAATAAAATGTTACTTACTGCCTTCCTCAGTAAAAGAATAAACTATCTAAAAGGGTGGTTAAGGAAACAGGGACAAAATGAAGATTCAGTATCACAGAATGAAAGTTGCGCAGGAGTGATTAAAATGAACACCCAAAGAATCCTGAGTGAGAAAAGTTGAATTTACTTATTATTCTATTACATAAAGTTGAGCTTACTGACATGTCTAGCATATTACTAGATATTACTAGATATGTCTAGCACCAGCCAGAGTCATTTGAAGCTGAGCTTCCATCAGTAAATTTAGTTGTAATAAAAATCAAAATCAAGAAGCAACAATGAATGTCAATTACTTCACATTATTTTTCTCTTAGTCCCAGAGTTTGTTACCCTGATTCTGACACTAACTTATGCTATAATAAACATCAAATCATAAACTACTATGAATCTGATTGAAGTAAAAAATGGTCTGCATTAAATTATCTCCAATTAAACAGTCTCTAACATAGCCAATAACTCAAACAAGCATTTACCAGTAAGATAACTCTACTTGTTACTACATGAGAAACTCTGTTAACTGCAAATTGTGGATTTCTCTTGTAATCTCAAATAATCTAACAGAATCAAATAGAAAAGTCTATGTTACAGCAAATTTGAAAAAGTGTGAAAGATGACATACTGTATACTTTAATATTATTAATAACTTTACAGGAAAATGATATAGGTGGATTATAATACATTTAAGATACAGCCCTAAAAACAAAAGTTAGTTTTTTTAAATACTGTTTCATGGAAGAACATACAAATCTTAAATAGGAATAAATAAGAAAGACCAACATGCAAGCATCTGATTTAAAAAAATATTTCAAAACATATTCAAAACACATAATAAAAGAAAAACAATTTCCTCTGTAGACCAGACATTAAAAACTTTCTATATTTAAAAGTTAGTTTTTTTAAATACTGTTTCATGGAAGAACATACAAATCTTAAATAGGAATAAATAAAAAAGACCAACATGCAAGCATCTGATTTAAAAAATATTTCAAAACATATTCAAAACACATAATAAAAGAAAAACAATTTCCTCTGTAGACCAGACATTAAAAACTTTGAAGGCATTTTCAAAGTTTAACTATTTTTAGTTTTCTACAAATTAGTTCAAATGTTAAATCTTAAAAATGCTAAGTTTTGATTTTGTATTTTCTAATTTTTTATATTTATTTTTATATACTGCTATTAATTTTTGTATAAAATACAGGATTTCTCTTCACAGATATAATCCCCATAGTTTCCCACCACCATTGCCATTGAGATGCATCGCCACAGTTCCTTGTGTTCTTCCCTCCCATTTTGACTCCTCTTCTTTTGGACACCTCCTCTGCCCTGTTGTATGCCTCAGATTTGTGGTGATCTTTCTAGTGTTGTCTTTTTACTGATTCTTTGTTTAGTTGCTCTATATGCCACATGAGTGAAACCATCTTATATTTATCTTTTCCTTCTGATTTATTTTACTAGCATAATCTCTTCCAGTTCCATCCATGTTGCTGCAAATGGCATGTGTTTAAAACTTTTGTATTTGCTTAGTAGTATTCCATTGTATATATGTAGCACATCTTCTTGATCCATTCACCTGTTTGGGGCATTTAGATTGTTTCCATATCCTGGCTACATTAAATAGTGCTGTAAGAAATACAGGGGTGCCAAGTCTTTGTGCCCCTTGGGTAGATCTCTAGGAAGGGAATTGATGGGTCATGTGGTAGATAAAATTTTAATGTTTAAGGAACTTCCACATAGCTTTCCTTACTGTCTGGGTCAAGTTTGCTAAAATTCTGTCTTTAAATAAACTCAACTTCCACTGAAAAACACAAAAAAGTGACAATTGTCAATGTCTTCTCACTCAAATTAATAAAGGACTTAATCCATGTTTGCCTCCAAAAACAATAACAAAGGGGTAGATTATTTATCAAGACACAAATTTAAAAGGCACACCTTTCCATGTAAAGAGGATAGCATACTACAATTTTAAAGAGTAAGATCTTACTGTTGACCCAAATTTATAAAAGTTCACCAAGAAACCAGTTACAACATGGTACAATATTAAACAGATTTGATATTATCAGTAGAAAATTTACATAACAATGAATAGTACAATTAAAAGCCTATGTAACACTTTCATAATGTTCTTGCTACTCAAAAGGGCTTTAATAAATTTTACTTCATAATGCTGTATTTTTTTGAATGATGAAAACAGATCTCCACTTTCTTATATATTTTCAATCCATAACTTTATGAGCAACTACTTAGTCAGTCAGTTTTCAACCAAATAGTACAAGATAGGTATTATTAGGAAAGTGGACTAGAGTTGGACAGTTGTTCACTCTGCCTGTCATATCCTTTTATTGCAACTCTGACTTGTCTTTGTTCTGACAGCAGCAAACAGCTGCTTGTAAATGAGCCACCATCCCTGCACTGGCTCCCATTATTCCCCATTTTCATTTGACAAGGTCACTAGCTATAGGAATTTTAGGAAGAAAAGGCTGCAGCCTTGAGAATTAAGAGTTTACAACATAGGCAAGCCAAATATTTTTCTTTTGGAAACAAAAGTGAATCAGGACTAACAACAAAGATTTTTGCTCACTGAGCAAGTCAGTGTTTTCCTTTTCACGCTAAAGTCAAAACCCTACAGCTTATCACAAAAGCAAATGACTTCCTGTAAAACCTTTCTTTAAATCTAGATGACAGCTGCATAAAAGATTTAATGATGAAATAATATAAACAACTGAATATTAACAAATACAAAGATGTTGCTATGCTGCTCTTTTATAATGACAGAAGTCAGATCTCTTAAGAGAGCAATTGGGAAAACATTTTGGGAATACTTGAGGGTACACAACTTTTTCATGATCTTAAATTTCAACAAAATCTTCATACTGACTGACTTCATTAAGCATGAAAGGCAGACATCCAGGATCAAAAATTTCACAACCTCAGTCAATGCTGATGGTTACCTTTATGAACTTTACATAACATATAAATTAATCCAGACTGAAACTGACTATTAAAATGTTTGATCAATATTCCACTAATGTTCCCAAAGGTGTAATTGACACTATAAAGCAAGACTCACCTTTAATTTCAGACTGACCTATGATCTTCAGTAGGACTTAAAATTGCATTATAACAATATTATACAATTAAGTTGTTTCCTACGAGAGGCATGCAGAAGGAGTGGAATGGCAAGTTTTCAATGCTATGGGTGAATATAAAAGAGGGCATGTCAGAGCAGCTACCCATCCAAATGAATCATGATTTTTATGGTTTTGAAAGTTTATGAGCGGGAAAAGATCTAGGAAACTACATATTCCTAAGAGAAAACCATACATATCCCATAGAAATCCAGGGCTGAGTTAAAATTTTGTTCATCTTTCTTACCTTGATAACACATTCATCAAAAGGAATGTGAGCATACAGCAAATTTTATTAATGGGTTACTAAACAAAACTGAAGTTTCCCTCAGCAACACCAGTAACTTGTATGTATTCATGGATACGAATCAGACTATTTCCACCGAGGAAGAAAACTAAAAATCAAATTGTCACCTACGTTTTTCTCATTCTCTAAATTAAAGATTACAATATCATTCACAGAAATTCCCATCATTTATACTCAATAAATTTTACCTCATGGAAGGTATTTGAATTTTGGAAGTCTTCCGACCATAGCTAAATTAACTTTATATACACTGTAAAGGCTACTCCATCTTCCCTGTCTATTTCATAAGCATAAATCATGTCTGTCATTTATGATGTTGAAGAAAAAGGAGTTTTTTCTACATTTCAATCAGACTGCCAAAGCACAATTATATATAAATGAGGTACTATATTTAGACACACGTTAAAGAGTATAATTAACTAAATTATATTTTATTATCCAGTTTTAACGTGTATTCACTTAATAAGAAAATAAAGAGATAATGGTGACCCCTTATGAAAGCCTTCACTTTAGTTCAAATATTTGAACAACAGAGTAGTTCACTAGAGTACAGGGAACAAGATTTTTAGCTTCACTGTTAGTCAGACATAAGCAAATCACCAAAACTCATTTACATCTCTTCATTTTCCTTATAGCATGTTAACAGCAGGTGGTCTGCCATACCACCTTTGAAATAGGTAGGTGGCTTAAATTGTTTCTACCTTTCAGTCAAGGCCCTGAATTAAAAATAAACTTGAGAGTTTACTTCATCATTTTCTCTACAAGATGTAATAATACAGAATAAACATAGTACTTAGTTTGTTCCTATTTTGATCTTCCTTCCACTTGCTGGTTTTGTACTATAAATTTGCTCATTTTAATTCTGCACATTCTCCAAAGAGTTAAGCATTTAAGCTAATGGAGCTGACAAAATGATCTAGTAAGAAATAAGTGTTTCCAATTTTTTTATTTTATTTTCTTTATTGCTGCACACAATAGTCTTGTCAGCATTTCTTTAGAATGATGAACACCACACATATTTTTAACACTATCACGAAAAGGAAATCATGATTATATGTCTGATATAAATATAGTATATACTGATATCCAGAATATGTTATCTATGTAGATGTGTATGAAAATATTTTGGGTCCCCCATTTGTAATAACTATTCAGAAATAAAATTACAAAATAATCAAAATAATTTAAAAGGATATATCCTTCTTTCTAACACGAGTAGAATTAGGAGCCAGAATGAAATACCTACGTCAATCAGCATCAATAATTACTACTGAAAAATAAATTGTCTTTGTAAAAGAAATTAAGTCATAGAAAAAACTAGACAGAAAATTCAAGTCATGGGTATTATCAAGCACTTTCAAAAGAAAAGTCAATATTTATAAAATTGTTCAGAATTTTTTGAAAAGCATCACTACAAAACTGAAAAGATGAAAACAATATAAACACCAGTTTTTTTAAATGCTGACTTTAAATTCTGAAATTTTAACTCCCCCAGTTACCAGTGTCCAGTGACCAATTAATACTAAAAATCAACAAGAAATGAAGACCCCTGAACACTGTACCTTGAAACGCAGTTTTGTCATTTTCTACCAATAATGCAAAAAATTTTCATAAACAAATAATCAAAAAAACAAAAAAAACCCCTGCTTTTGGTTGTTTTAATGATGGCTAACATGTATGTGAATAAAGTGCAGATATAAATCATTTTTATTTTAACAAGATTACAACAAAAAATCAAAACCTTGATTACTCAAAAAATTCTTTGTCTGAAAAAAATGTAAAAATGTTTTAGGACAAGTTATATTAGTTTACATTCTCCAACCTCCTGAAAATAATTTCCTACTTCATAATTATCAAATATACCAAAATTAGAGTATCATTTTGGGTGCTTTCCAAAATGTGAAACTGTATAGGAAACTAGAAGAAAAGTGCTCATTTCTAATTTTAACTGAAAATAGATTCTTGCAATTAGAAATGCCACCTGATAAATTCCTATAATGTGCTAATATAGCAAATATATATTACCTGCTAATTTTCAAGGATAAACAGAAATACTTAGCTTTACTTTCAGAACAATAAGTACAATATTATCCCTTTATTTTTATTATCCCTTTATTTTGGAAGACTGAAAACATATCAAATAACACAGAAGGAATTCAAGTATTCCAGTGCAGATATGTAGCAGCAAAAAGAAGTTTTTATACAGGTCACTGATTTCAATAAATATTATACAAATGATTTTTAATAAATTAACATTTTATCCTTTTTTAAAAAAACTCATGAATATTTATAGGAAGTTTTATGTGCAAATACATACACAATATGTATGAAATTAACTGTACAATCAGCACCAAGTCTTTAATTTTATAGAAATCTCATAATGAGCACTATTAATTTTTTTGTTTCATAAAGAAAAATGTACATTTCTTGTTCAATTTTGGTGTAACAGAGTGCTCTATAATTTTCAAGATAGGCAGCAAATAAAAATATCTGACAACATAGATTCAAAGACTGCCACGTTGTCATATACAGATGTTTTATATATCTCAAATAATACACACACGTGTGTATATTTCTTCCCATGTCTCATTTAGCAAGTTGATTCACTTACCAATCCTTGATTCCACCACTCTCAGAACATCCTTTCTAATACCCCCGCATATATTTTAGTTCCATCTTCCCTACTTCACTATCCTTTCTCCTCATAGCAACCATCAACACTTTTCCAAACACCATCTATAAGGTCAATTTCCTGGTAACTAGAGCGCTCATCAAAGAGATAAAAATCCTGAACACAGGTTACAGGATCCTTGGCCTTATAGTTGCATAAATGTTCTCTGGGTAACTTCAATTAGTCAAATGTATCACACATAAGTATTGCTTGACACCCCCTAAATTTTCAAACATCCCCATTATGTACATCAAATCTTCCTTTTATTTATTAAATGCTGACAGCACACTATATATATACAAGGAGTTGGTGAAAACACATACAGGAATTCTCGGCCACATGGAGTCACCATTCTAGTACAAATGATAGATGCCCAACTCCCTGCAATGAAATGAAAATAGATAAACCTAGTCATGTCTTAGTAAGTACAAATATAAAGTAAAATTTATGCTTGGAAGTTGTGGACGATGTCTTATTTGAAGTGGAGTAGGACAAAGAAACTACAGATGTGTATTTCTTCTGTTTATAGGAACTAAAACAAGATCAGTATGTCTGGAGGCAAGTTAGCTCTCTGAAGAGTGGTTCCTTGGCAATGGAGAGAACCAGAAACTAGATGCTTAGGATTTATACCTATAGCACCAAAGGTCTTTAGCAGGAACAGAGAGTGACTGAATTTATGTTTACAAAGCTCAGTTTTGCTAAACTGTGGAGAATGGAGAAAAAGTGGCACAGGATGAAAGTAGTCCTAAACCAATCAACCACCAATGTAAAATCTACTGGGTTCAAGATTAACTTAACAAACATCTCCCCACATTCTACACCTAGGTACCAATTAAACCTTGTCTGGTTTTTTTCAAGATTATCATCAGTGCCTGGGTTACTGCAATGACATAGATGATTGTTATAAATGAAACCCTTTAAGTATAAAAGGAAAACGAGTCAGTTATTTTAAGTTGTACACACACACACACACACACACACACACACACACATACACACTATCCAAAATGAAGGTTTGTTTTTAAGTAGATGTCAAGAGCATAATATTTTGTGTCTCTATCACCTTTCATCTTTATCTGAGGAATTGTTTTCTAGTTCTTATCAGTCTCTTGAAGGAGTCTACAAAGCTTTAAAATTTTAAGAACTACTGAAGCCTATATCTCACCATAAGCAGAAAGGGAAGTTGTCATAAGTCATAAAGAATGAGACAAAATCTAAGTCTTAGATGAGAAAAGTATCTCTTGATATTCATTCAAATAAAGTGCAAATATCACACATTAAATTTTTTAAAAAAATACTATTGGCTTTGAGATTGAATATTTTGTTTTCCTTCATAATGTATTTTATGTAAGTACTTAAATTAGTTAATTCCAAGTAAGGAAAATAGCACATAAGTATAGGTTTGAAATATAGCAATTTATTTGTAGATAACTGGAAATTGTTTTAACGAATTAACCATTGCTAAGAACAGAATTAAATGTAAAACTCACTCACCAGCCTCAATTTTATTTTCTTTCTTGTATGTACAGGACAGTTGCCTCCTATGTTTCTGACACAGATATAAAAAGTGCTGTATGAAACAGGCCAATGTGGATATAGCAAAGAAAGTCTCAACACCCTAGGGAAGAAGTTTGGTTTGTTTTTATAGACACCCAAAACAGCATCCCCCACTTCTCATGGGACTCAGACACAATACTACCTTGTTCAATTGTGTAGAAAAAACACAATTCTATTCTTTTGTTACCTCTAGAGCAAGCAGACATCTCAAACTGAGGACATTTAAAAGTAATAATAATAATAACTTTTGCCAAAATAAAGTAAGGTGTATAAGAATTTTGAGATAAGAAAGGCAGTAACTGTAAAAGAAAAATCAACTGGATATTAAAACATCACTGGAAATATTTTAAAGGTTTGTTGCCTTTTATCTATCCCTCTAACCATAGAGATGAGACACAGGAAAAAGGCTCTGCTTAAATTTACTTAAGAAAAACTGTTTTAAAACCCAAGACTTTTATTTTTCTGCTTCTCAAAGTTTAAAAAGCAACTACTATTCCACATTATAGAGATCTCAAATTCCTTCTTAAAAAACTGAAATTCTTAAATATGTGGTAATCATGGAAATTAATATTAATACTACAGCGCCAAAAAATTTACTTGTCATTTGTAATTCTGTATTTTGAGATCGGTGAGAGATTACTTTCTTTAGTTTAAGACATATAATCAACAATTATTAAGATAGGCTTGCAAAAGTGGTTCTTATATGGAACACGAATGCAAGATTACAATATCAGTTAATCAGTTTCAATAACAATTTCCAATAATTTTCATGGAAATCTACATACAATTTATCATTTCTTTATAATAGCTTTTGACTGCCACAGTAACAACTTCAAATATAAAATATAAGTGGTTTTAATTATTATTTTTTGAGGAAGTAGTATTTAGCTTGATTAAAACTTAATGTACGGCCTACCACCCTGGACGTGCCCAATCTCGTCTGATATACTTAAAAGAGGACCAAATATATAAAACACTGAATTTGTTCATTAAACCAAGTATGCTAATGTGTGCAAAGTAATATTCTGTGAAACAAAACTTGAAGAAACAAAGGAAAATGATATATCCCTATCCTCAAAGCTGACAGTGGGAGAGACCAAAAAAAGTATTTACAGATATTAGAACTGTTCAGAAAAAAATAAATAGGGTGATGTAACCTGAGAGGAGCTTTCCGTAAGATAGTCATGAAACGCCTCTCTGGGGGGTTGGCATTAATTATAGTAAAGTATTAAAGACCAAAAAAAAAAAAAAAACCACCACACACACACAAAAAAAACAAAACAGTGACATGGCAAGCCAAGGAATGAGTTCCAGGTACAAGAGAAAAAATCTAGTGCACTCTAGGAAAAGAAGGCAAGTTCATGAGAAGCAAACACTTCTTTGCTATTTTCTAAGATCAGCATGGCTTAATATCAGAGCACAGATGCTAAGGAAATAGGCTTGAATTCCAATCTATTATACTAACTAAAAAATCCTGCGGCAGTGATTTAGCAAAATGTTTACTTTTAGCTTCTTTTTTCTACTCTACAAAGGGGAGAAAATAAGATCCGAATCTTGTGATTATAGGTATAAATGATATCAGCAATCAGTAAAGTCTTCCTTTCTCCCCAAACTGTTTAATATTCTTAAAATTGAAAACAAATGGCAATTGAATTTTTTCCCAAAATTTTCACTCTACATAGAACATAAAAAAAAAGTTTAAGCTAAATTTTCAATGCCCAAGAAATGATAACTTTAAATAGCCAATTTTTTAATGAAAGTTGTGATGCAAGCACTCTCTCCCTCTCTTTAGGGTGATAAATTGTTTCCACAGGCGTTCTATTCTAGGCACTGATAGTGGGGCATACAGCAAAGGTTCTTTACAAACCACCTCAACTATTCTGGTGTCTCTCAAAAGAACAGAACCACTGCTAGAAAACTGGAAGCTGAAACCACTTTTCCCACATTTGGAAAAACAACGTATGGTAAAAGAAAAAATTACTTTCTAGAACACAGATAGCTCTCAATATAATGCTCAATTGAAAGGGATGGGAGTGGGGGTAGGGAATGGAGGAGTAAAGACTGTTAAGACTGTTTTGTTAAAGCAAAAACTACAGGGACATCACATATCACCAAACAAACATGAAAAAATAGCTGCAATATATTGTGAAGGCTGCTAAGTGCTTCCAATTTTAAAACTTCGCATTTATGGATCACTCTTCAACATTCAGTATTTTTATAAATTTTAGCTAGTAAGTCAGACCTGAAAAGTGAAATTTGGAACAATGGAAGCATGGAAGTAACTGGAAAAATATCCAATATCGCAACTGGTTTTACCAACTAGTTAAAATTACATTAAATTTCAGGAAAGTAAAAATAATTTAAGGGTACAGTTTTGGGGAAAATAAAAGTAAAAATATATGGGAGCACCCAAATTTAGTATTGCCTTTACATAGTTATACCTGTTTAGCGTGAACAATGAACAGAAGAGAAGGGTAGAGATGCTAACACATGGAGAATCTGTTATCTGTAAAGCAGTATATGGGTGCTTTTACACATTTTAGAAATAAAAAGGAAACAAACTCAGCTTCACTGTGAACATAGATACAGTGATAGAAACTTTCATATTAAACTGCAAACAAGAAGCTGCCAAATTTAGCTGAAACTCAATAACCACAGTTTTCATTTTGATTGTATCCTTAATAAGCCATTGGTCAATTAATTCTTTGGGGTAATATTCTGCATGCCAATGACTGCCATGAGGGAGTAAGAAAAAGAATTCCATGCTGTGCCTTCTCAATGGTGCAGGAAATACACTCCATTTCCCCCGAATCAGATGTCCTCACTAAACATGTGCTCATTTGCCAAGTGATATGATGTTTTTCAGATATATCAATTCTGAGATTAATTTTGAACACAAGAAAATCTTCATGCTTGACAATTCTGAGGCTCACATAAACTTTATGTTTATTTTAAAAGATTATCTTAAATTAGGCTAAGAAATATATTCAACTTAATATTTAGGAACATTCATGACTTTGTCAGATCACTGTAGGCCCATATCTACAATAAGTGCAGAGAAATTTATAAAATTAAAATCTGAAATGCTAAAAAGGTAACATTATTTTTACAGTTTTAGTAACTTGGAATAAAAAGTTCTAGTCCAGTATTTTTAGCTCTTCTTCTATACTAGACTGTTACTTATATTAAAAAAAAAAACTGTAATAATTTTTTACTATTACCCTATAAATAGTAAAACTGTTGAAGAATAAACATCCACTCTTAGATGAATTTAACTCTTGACACTAAGGAGCTACAAGAGTCAAAGGCCATTTAACACTGTGACATATAATTCAGAATGTCTAAGTCAAATGTATTAACTTCTACTATCTATAGATTTCTTTTCTTTTTTGGCACTAACACATATATAATCTCACTACAAATATTTTTGCAAGAAATGCTCATTTTCATGCTCATTTATTCTGCAGCAGTCTTTCAGTATATGATACCGAATTTTTTGCGTCTTCCCCACTAATTGGCCTTAATGGAAACAAAGAAATCGTACTCTACCCTAAATCAAATTTAAGTAACAGCAAGAGACTCCTTTTACCATTTTTAATCTGATTTCCACAACCCACTCTTAATGATCACAGGAAGACACTACAGTGTCACAATCCTCAAGTTGGGGTGGTGTTATATAGTGGATGGAGAAGCAAAGGAAAGGGATTATCAAAAGTGAGTTTAAGCAACATGTTTTTTACAGTTTCTAGGGGTGTCCTTTCTGGAACCATGATTTAAAGCCTGAGGTGCAATGACTCAAGCAAAATGCAGGAGGCAGCAGGAAAAGGTAATGACCAAGTCATCCCGAATTGCATCCCAGGGTCGTTATGGCTGAAGCATCTCAAAAGTTCGTAATACCATATAAGACGACCAACCTGAGCTCTCCTTTGTCCATTCTCAATCATGTGACCAGGTCTAGAACCACAGAGGAATTAATCCTATGCTGGTCAAAGATCAGTAGGCGATGGGAACATATAATTGATTCTGATTCATGTTCTGACATCAGTTAGCTGTTGGTCATAAACCATTTAAGTTTATTGCACAGAACCACCAAATGAAGAGCCCCTCTGTCTTTGGAAAGCTGAAACAGAGTATTAACTGTAAAAAAGCATAAATATGACACAAGAAACCAAAAGCCTAGATTTCCATTGTTTGCTGATTTTTCTGTGTATGAGTACAGAGAAACCAGTATAATAAGTTTGTGTTCTATGGTTTCATGAACATTTTTTTCCTCAAAAGTAACTTTTCCCCTTTTCCCCCTTTATTACAACAGTGTGAATGTGGAAGGAATCATTTGTTTATTCATTCCTCCAACAAACTTTTATTTAGTTTTGATGTTATACAGGATTCTAGTTGCTATCTAGGAGATAACAGAGAATATGAAAAATGACAGATCAATCTGATAAAAAAAATGAAAATGTAGTGAAAAATTAAATACTTCCTTCTTTAGGTTTATAAAAAGAAAATACGGGATGAAACAGGGTTATTTATGCTGCATTAACAGTCATCTGCTGGGAAATTCATTCATTCATCCATCAAATATTTATACATTGAAAAATACTTGCTGTGTCTGCCACCTTCCCAAGCCTGGGAATACACACTGGCATAAGACATGGTCTCCCTGCCTTCATGAAGTTACAATAAAGCTATGCAAAACTTGTTTTCAATCAAGATCTATTTGTTACATGGAAAGTAGTTGCTTAGTAACTGTCAGAAATAGTGAAGGTCAGAAAAAGATAAAGGAAGTTGACAGGTGCTACAAGGTGGCTAAGAGAAAGTTCAAAATTTAGTGGCAATAAATAAAAAGTAAGAGGTGCAAAAAACAGGTTGGCTCATTATCGGTTTTATTCATATTTCAACCTCTCTTCTTAAATTTTAATTCAATTAAGTTAATATATTGAGTAGTACCAATTTTTTTCTTTTAATTTATAAAAATAGCTAGTTTCAACTTTGTCAAGTAAAATACAATTCCAGGATAAATATTTCTCTTTTCATAAATCACCTAGGGAATGTCGTACTTTACGGTGGCAAAATACATATATAAACAGATTGCTCTAAGTAAGGCAATAACTACTAAATTCACATTTTTTCATGATAAAATAATATATGCTGGAAAATGCCCAAAGTCTAAATCAAACACCTTCAGGTGTTTGTTGATAAAGAAAAATATAAAAATTTAAAAGACATTTTAGAAGTGAGGCTGACTGAATTAGTAAAATATAAATTTCTTTGGATATAACACTGCACAGCAACACCTTTAATCAAACATGTGGAACCTGACAAGACATTCTGACATTCTTATCAAGTGGCAGATGAGTTTCTTAAACTGATTTCATATTATGGAAAACATTAAAATCTTTGCAAAATTAGCTTGGTAAAATACTCTGATACTTTATCATCCTATTAAAATGTCAGTGAAATGTAAAAATGTTCTAAAATTAATGAGGATAGGAAATGAAAATGATTTAGGCAACTGGAAGAAAATTACCTACTTAAGATCTTCTCTCACATGCAGAGAGTGTTATTATAAGTGTTTGTATATACACAAAACAAAATAAAAACTAATGAGTAAAAAGTATACTTAAGACAAGTAAATTTTTAAAGCTAGAAACAAATATCCCCCTGTAGTAGGCTTACCTATGTCAAGAGTTAGAGTCAGCATCAATACTGGTGCTCTTTCAATCTATGTTCATGACTTTTAAAATGAGGAAATATGGATGAGAGAACTACATTAGCAGTTAGACCAAGAATCAAAATCTTGAATTCCCAGAAATAACTTTTTTCTTGAAGGACCTCTTTGTCATGATACCATGGAACATTTTCCAGGTAATCCTGATAGAAATCTAAGTGACTGAAACCACATGATATATAATATTAAGTTTGCTAAAAACAGCATACTTTATTTAAATTTGTTTATCATGTGAAAGATAAATATATTGAATATTTTAAAATTCAGTCACCATATTTTACCTTACTATCGTAAACTAAGTCTATTACTTATAACTTATAGGCTACAGCTTCTCAATCCTTAATTATCAACTTCTGAGTGTTGGAACATAATTACTTGAATGAACTCTGGACAATTCATTTCATAGAGGTATATATCAAACTTTTTATTCAATCAACATATTTCAATGATGTTGAAATGATAATATACATTATATGACTATAAACTCTGGCTTGCTAAAAACTCCTTAATAGTTGAAAATGAGCTGTAACCAGTGGAAAATAAGCAATCTAAATTACAGCACACTTATGCTACATTACAGCTGGGGTGAAAATGTTGAATGTGTCTACCATTTATTTCATGTGTCTAAGTTCCACAAATAATTTTTTTCCACCAGGTTGCTACACATTTGCCATCATTTTTTTAATGATGCTAGCATTCACTGTTCCTGATCTAGGTAATTATCCTCAATTCTTAGAATTTAAGAAATAAGAACACTATGTCAAACAGTGACCCTGATCTCAATTTACTGAATTCAAATTGAAATCTTTAAGAAATATACTCTCTTCTTCTAAATATTTTTATAATACACTTGTTTTTGCGCTAAGAGTAAGTTTCTGGGAATAGGTAAAATGATGTTGATTCTTAGTTTCAATTTTTCACACCACCAACCAAAAACAAAAATAGAAAGGTTTGTATAGTAAAAACTCAACAACTATAGCACTTATTGAATGTGAAATAGCAAATTTATGGACAAATCCCAAGTCAAGAAACAGCAGCTTCACTGGTTCAGTCATGTTAGTTCTGTTTCCTAAGTGCTATTAGTTATGGCTTTCTCCATTCTGACAGCATAAAGAATTTCAATTTTTCTTTTTTTTGAAACTAGGTCTCACTATTTTTGCCTGTGGAATTGCAGGCTCACGTTGCCCGGGGTACCACAAACTCAAGCAATCCCAGCCTCAGCTTCCCAGGTAACTGAGATTACAGGCGCGTGCCACAATACTCAGCTATTTTTTTTGGAAATAAGTCCATGTTGCCCCAGGCGGGTCTTGAACCATGATCCCCAGTCGCAGCTGCGACTCCATAGGCTGTCACTTACAGGCACATGCCACTGTACCCAGCTAGAATTTCAGTTTTTCTATATGAGGTTTTATTTAAAACAACACTACTTTTGTACTAGAAAAATAATGGTATGCTTCAATGGCTAGAACTAGCAGCTTGTATCTCAGAGAGGTACAGTATGATAACGTTCCTTAATTTCCAATTTTTATATGATTAAATGTAGTGATTGTTATTTCTATTTCTTCTGTTTTATTTTACTTTTCCAAATGAAACATTAATTTTAATGTCTTACTTGATATCAAAATATTTTACTATTCCCATACATTTGCACTGTTGTCTCAAAGCATAACAGGACATAAAGATTTTAAATGACAGCAGTGAAAATGAAGACTAATTGATAAATATATGTAGGAAAAAAAATCTTCTAACAGGTCCATGGATGATAATATAAATGGCATATATAGTTAATGGCATTCTCTCTTTAAATGTCATAAAAAGAGCTTTAAAGTTTTTATTCATTTTTTCAACAGCTTATTTAAATAACTCATATGTCATCGGAACCCCTGCACTTAAAATAGAAAATTGGTGATATATTCAAATAATAAAGTAAACTTTCAATTGTATGTGTACTGATTAGAAACAGAACACTCTCTGCATAGAAGCTGTCAAAGAATGGTGAATTTGAGAGAAGGTTGCCATCAGATGGAACCATCTGTGGTCTGATAGAAGCTTTTCTACTGACATGTCTACACAATGCCAAAATATGTAGTCAATGCAGCTAAAAAAATAAAGCTAAGTAAGATGTCTGGCACCAGAGACAAAAAGCATATGTTGAATGCCTGCATATTCCACTTTCTCAATAGGCTGTCTGGCATCATCAAGTCTGAGTATGAATAGTACATGTACACTTAGGAATCTTTAAAGCCATTTCCCTTTTACACCTATGCATTGCTTAAATTATGGTTTGGCTAAATTATAGGCGCCACAGAATATGAATCTAAAAACATTCCAAACTGAAAATGAAAATGGATTTTCATCATTTTACAAATTAAAGGGCATCAAGATGTTATGTCAAAGAGTCATGGGATAAATGAGTCTCAGCTCTACATTTATTATCAGTGTAATGCCACTAAGTAACCTAGCTAGACATGAGTTTCTTCAGGCACAAAATTGCCTAATTAATACAAACCTCACAGAGGAGTTGGAGCATTACATAAATAAAAAGTACCCAGAGCTGTCCTTGTATCTACTAAGAGTTCAAAACAAATAACAGCCATTGTTTTATATCTAAATTAAAAGCACAAATTACAGAGAGAAATTAAAACTAGTTGTTTCTGTCTATCAATAAGAGTTTTGTATGCTTTACTCATGCTTATTATTTAATGACTAAAGCAAACCTCATGCCAAATGTTTATGATAGCTAAGGAATATTAAGGTCTAATGAGTATTTTTTTTTTAATTCTGTAAGTATACTCCTTTGGCAAATTTGCCTGAGTCTGAGTTTGCTATAAAATTATATTTTTATAGTGATAATTTTACATACAAATTATTCACCAAAACTATATCTTTTTTTTCCTATTTCTTATCTTTGTGAATTCACCTGACTACTGATATCATCATGAAATGTCCATTTTATTCCAACTGAAAATGCTTTTCTTAAAGGCACTGCTGAAGGAGTAAAGGCCAACCTGACAAGGAGATGCTACCAGCAACACGAGAGCTAATTGGAAAAGAAATAGTTCAACTCCAGAACAATCAGTGATTCCAACAGCAATGTAGGATGCGGCTTCATACAAAAAAAAAGTGAAAATAAAGGAAACTCTGATTTCCTCTCTTCCCCATGAAGGTGAATTGGGAAACACAGGAAAATTCTAGAATTATAGCAAGAGCTAAAGGTGACAGTGGTAAAACAGGCTTGGGAGGAGTACACCTCCGAAGGTAAAGCTTGGGGAATAGAAACTATGAGTAAAGCAAAGGGGGGGGGGGAAGAAGGAAGAGACAGAGTAGAAAAGCCAGTTGGTTTCCAGAAGAACAGGCAGGTACAAAGGTAACCTATGGCAAGTAAAACAAACAGGGAGTCCCCAGAAATCCTTACCAGTCAGATCTTGGATACTGGATCTGGCTTATATTTGACCAATTTCTTCATCTTCCAAACTTCATAAGGATAATTGTGCCTCACCACCACCACCACCAGCCTCTAACCACACCACAACTTATTTCCAAACATCTTTCTTTATTATCAACAAACTTTAAACAGATTGCTCTAATTAGGGACTTTATAAAACCTATCAAATTTTAGCCCTGAAATCTCATCAATTCATTCATTTTTATTTCACTGCAATTTTTTTTCAAGTCTCATTCTTTCTCACCTAGACGACTGCAGTCTTATTTAAGAAAATGGGCAGACCACAAGATAAATCCAGCTCACAGGTGTGCATTAACCCCTCAGTGTTTGAATTGTTTTCTGAATTAATTACCAAGATTTGAAAATATGGAGGTTTAACGTTCAAAACAAATTCTTACTTTTCTTGTGGGGAAAAAATTCAAATCAACTCACAACATATTCAAATTGACAAAATATCAAAATAATGACAAAATAACAGCCTGAAGCTGAAAACCATCTGCCTACTATAGACAAGAATTCATTTTTAATTTTGTTTCATTTCTTTATACTTTCCCTATGTTCAGTTCTTTAGTTAATTCCCTGGCCCCAGAGGAATATAGTCAATGTTCTGCCTATTTCCAATAACCAAATTCACCCAACCCAAGTAAATACTTCCAGAATAAAAACTTATCTTTGAAATTATCCATTAATTATCTGTCACTTACTGTTAACTCTCACCTTGCAACACATTGCAACAAGTAAATCACCGGAAGTGCACATTTCTAAATGACAACATTTTTGCACTCTCTAGTTTCTCTGGGAATGCCTCTTCTTCAGCTGACCTATTCTTACTCACTAGGTATTTCTGCAGGAAAGCATTCCTTGACAACCTAGTTTCAGCTGGGTGTGCCACATATGCAGCTCTCTAATATTATAAGTGCTATAATGTACCATTACTATTATTATGTTCTTAAAGTAAAAAAAAAAAATCCATGTCTAGCATAAAGTATATTCCTGACACATGGCAAGTTTTCAATAACTACCAATAAATGTCTTAAACATCTCATTTCTAAGCATTACTATTAGTGCTAAAATGTAGGTATTTTCCAATCTTTATAGTAAGAACATACAGGTTTAATTACTAAACAATTCACAAAATTCGCACAGAGAGCATTCAGCGATCTGCCAGAATTTGAACCAATGAACTAAAAACTCGATACCTTTGAGTATATACTCCTTCCCATTGTCATGGGCAACTCACTATCAATGTAATTTCACTACTGGATATATCAGTGAAAAGAAACAGATCAAGTCAATACAAAAGATAATAATGCCTAATCCTAAATCAAATCTGACAGGATAAATCCTGTGCAACATTCAGCAGTATCTCCGATATGTGGCTGGTTGTTGAAATGGCATGATAATTTTTAAGTCCTAAGCAAACCTGAAGAAACTTAATAAACTTTTTGTTTTGCGCATTTAGCAGCCCATTGTCTTAAGAGAATGGAAGGTGATTAGAAAATAGAAAACAAAAAAGCGATCAATGATTAAAATGTACTAAGAAAATTCAATGCCCACAGGATAGGCAAAAGATAGATCATAAACTCTCTAAGAAAAATATTTATGACAGCAAAGAAAGCACGATTAACAGAACTAATTAAAGGATAATTTTGTGATCCAGGTTATTAAATTTTTAAAAAACGAACACTATTATAAATGCTTCAAGCACAAATTAATTTGAGAATACTTAGTAACAGTTTGTGATATAAATTTATAAAACATACATTCTACATTTTGTTTTCAAATATCACAGCACTATATTACACAAGAATTTCACAGGAAAAAAAGGGACAATTATAGCAAATAGTACCAAATCTTTCCAGGAACACAAAGAGTTCCCTCCCCCCCCCCAAAATGTTATCTTTTAATATTTATTCATTAACACTTGGTTGACTTTCGTGTTTTACAATCTTTGATAACTTCACTGTTTTTCCTGATAAGTTGCAAAGCATGCAGTTGTGGGTTGTCTTTTTTTTATTATTTGGTTTTTGTTTGGTTTTTCTTTTCTTTTCTTTTATAGTCTAAATGAATGTCCTGGCTTTCTCAAAAACATCATTT
Organism: Uropsilus gracilis; assembly: GCA_004024945.1. Lineage (NCBI taxonomy): Eukaryota > Metazoa > Chordata > Mammalia > Eulipotyphla > Talpidae > Uropsilus > Uropsilus gracilis. Next base: position 163,130 of record PVHY01000848.1, read on the forward strand.
TCTTAAAAACCACCACTGCTTTTTTTGCCCTCATTATTATCTCAGGATCAACAAAATACTGACAAGTACTGTTTTCAGTACAAGCAGGAGTAAAACCCTTGAAAGCAATCATCTTTTTCACACAGATGGATATAGATGCTTCCAGTGTTCTGTATAGCATCTTCTTGCCATATAAGCACCTGCAGTCTTGCACTGTCCTGCTAGGCATTCCTAAAAACACCTGGGCAAACTGTTTACTAAAAAAACTAGACATTGGAAGAGATGAGGGATAATTAGCAAATAAAAGTATTCCTGGCATTCTCTCGACATTAGAGCAGAATGGAGCTCCAAGTCGGCACCTGGTGAAGGGAACTGCTAGATGTGATAATTCCAATTTACACATTCAGCACAACATTCTGTCTGCCTGTCAATTTGAAACAGTTTCCTATTCAGTGATAACAGATACCCCGAAAGAATGCAGTGTCGAAATGCTGACATGAATTTTTTATGCACCAACTAGACCCTTTCTCCTCTGGACCAGCTGCATCTGCCTCCTTCACTCTTGGAAGGAACTGACACTTGAGTGCTTTGTCCAGCTATCTGAGCAAAACACTTTACATGTTTTGGCAAATTTAAAGTATCAGACATCAATACAGAAAAAATACTAATGAAAGTCTTTTCAGCAGTTAAGGAAAATAATAAAATCATTAAAAAATATATTCTAATGTGTCTGTTTATCTTTATTTAGTGTGGTACTTCTCAACTGCCCTTATCATAAAATAAATTTTCTATCAAGTTAGATCTTACTATTTAGCATTTCAAATTGACAGAAAGAAACCAAGATTGAGTGAGAAAGAGAGGGACAGACACACACACACAGAAACAGCATTGAAAATCAGAAATTCATTTGTAAATGATTAAATAAGAAGAAAAACTTTAACCTAAATCCAGCAGTTTCAGTTTTCAGATATTTCCATATGATCATATTTTCAAACATTACAATTAAGGAGGAAAGTGGGGAAACAAAAAATAAAACGAAGTAAAAAGACAAGTCAATGTTATAGTCAGGAAATGAGGAAGTTTTAGTTTTCTAATCCCGTTCATGTTTAAATGACAAACATTAACAATCATCGAAAGGGTTAATGCTTGCTATTTTTCACAAAATATACCAGATTAGATTCATAATATCTCCTCATAATAAACTGTGCCTTCTCCTTCCAGGTAGGCACTGAATAATTTCTCATTTATTCTAATCATGTGGTCATAGTTCTACCACTTTTGGAACTTTCCTTTTATAGTTGCCCTATGTAAGGACAAGTTGTCTTCAATTATTTTCAGAGATGCTAAGCTTTCTGGACTGAACTTATAAAACAGAAATAAACTGTTCAGGAATGAAACTGCTTAAATAATACTTCAATACCTTATTGTTTTAAAATAAGAGGGGGTAATGAGCCACTAGCTATGAGACTAAGAACCTTAAATCAATGCAGAGGTTGTCAATAAAAATTTAAGTTTTCTAAGCTGATCTTTTAAATACAAAGTATCTAAGGCCTGAATGAATATTTAGAAGTCCAGAATATAGTATATTGTAAAATAGCATTCTAAATAAAATGCTTCTTAAAAGTTAATGAAGAAATTACTTCCTCTAGTTGCACTGCATATTTTACCTTCATTTTTACTAAATATAGAATGTGTCAACTGTCTAAAGCAGAAACAGACAGACAGCATGCTAAATCAGATATCCACTTTAAAATGTAGGACAAATAAGGAAAGAATACAAAATTTGGCAACCACTGTACATATGCAAACATATAAACACACATAATCATACATGCACATATACATTTGTTACAAGGTGTTTTATGGAGAATTTCCCAGCCATCATTTTAAATAGAAACTATAAACATTTTGATGTTAATAAAGTCATTAAAAATATATTGAACAGAAAAGCAATAAACTCTCAAGCATGCTATATAAATGTAGGGCAAAATATCATCATAAAAAAACACCACTATCTACTAAAAAGAATAAAATTCCCTCCTATTTCTAAACTAAAATCAGAGCTTTTTCTAGTTATTAAGAAGAAATTCACAAGACAACATCGTAAGAATTGTCTAAGTCACTAGAGATATTCATTACTCATCACTTTTCAGCTGATACTTTCATCATAATCTTCCAAAGCATTTTCTCAAATCATAGAAAACAAATACCATTATCATTGGATTCATCATTGGATTGCAACAAAGAAGCCCCATTTTCAGAAACGAAGTCAACATTAGCTGACCTACTTATATGTGGCTGTTACTACCATCTAGATAATTCAAAGAACTATAAAATTCATGTAAGAACCGAGGTCACAATCAGTAGCCAGAGTTTACTACCATTAAACCTTGAAGTATATTTAACTATTAACCCTGAAGACTTTCTTCCTGCAAGCTGCATACTATATATACATCTATATCGGTTGGTGTTTGATGTCTACAAACTCACCATATTGCTTTCAGAGAGGTCAATTGTGAAACTAACTTCACAATAAATGAAGGGTATTTTTAAAATACTGCTTTGGTGCTAACACTGTTTCAAAGCATGACTCGATTAACTGAAATATTTTGTGTCAAAGCACTTTGAAAAAAAAATTAATAAAACATTGTTCCTGAACTCAAGCAATTTACTAAAGTTTATAAAGAAATTTATAGGCTGACCAAAAAAGAAGTCTACATGGGGGAAAAAAGGACTTTAACTGTTCTGTCCAGTATAGTAGCCCTTAGTAATTTGTGGCCATTTAAATTATCATTCATTAAAATTAAAATGTACCTTTTCAGTCATATTTACCATATTTCAAGTGCTATATAGGCACTTATTCTATTATACTATGTTGCTATACAAATTCAGAGTATTCCTGTTTTTAAGAGAAAAAAGGCTCTTAAAATACATTTTGTAAAGTTTCTAGGAAACAAATAGGAACTGGGAAGGTGGAAAGTTGGATTTCTCAACCTGATTTTTAAAGGATAATTAGTAATACAGTTTGGCTGGAGTTATGGGAAGAAATCCCTTTTGAAGTAACATTTGAGTTCTTGAATTTTATGCTGTGTCATTTAGATTTGTGTTTTACTTGGTTTTTTAAACTGGTCATCGACCTCACAAGGTTAACTGAAATAATATATCAGCAAGGAAAGACAAACGCAAATGTTCAAAATCTAAGAGAAAGAATAATGACAAGGAAAGGGTTAAGAATGGAGGATAAGAAAGTATGAAGAGGACTTAAGACGTGGAGGACCACAAAAGGCTGCTGAGACAATAAGGAGAGCAAAAGTAAAAACTTAATTTTGTTCATTAGTCTAGGCTAATATAAAACAATAGTAAGAGTATAGTGAAATGCAATGGTTAAGTTTCAGAATGATTTACTGATATTAAACACACAATTTTTTTCCTTTACTATGCTCCAGCACTTATACTAGTCAGGAACTAAATATAATAGTTATACATATAATAGCTATAAAGTAGTTTTAGTCTAGTAAAGGTTTTCAAATGTGCCATGGGTTCTTACTGTAGTAAGAAAGAGTATTTAGGTAGGACAGTTAAATATCAAGCTGTCTACTGACAATGTCAAGCTTATCTGGAGCACTTGCACTTTTTGGAATATAGCATTTCAAATCTATAAAGGAATCTCTGACTTGTGTCACCTGAATTGTATTCCAAGTAAAGAGGTACTACTAGTCATTCAAGCTATTTATTTGTAGTCTACAAAAATGAAGCTTCAAACACAAAGGCTTATAAAGCAAATTCGTAGGACTAAAAAGCAAGTAAGATTATTCAGCAAGGTCTCCACAGTGATAAGTTTGCCCTTATCTTTAATGCTTTACTACTTTATTAAAACATGCACACTTATGACACAAGTACATATTTATCAGTATATACTAACATTAATACTCCCAGAAGACCAAAATATTACCTAAAAATAAACATTTCTATCTTCTTTTTAACGGAATTACTAGAAACAATTGTTTGGACCTTGTCAGAAGGGTTTCAATTTTACAACATTACGTTTTAACTTGCCTAATCAGTTGAACAAAAGTACTTTATGTAAAATGATTCTTTTAGTTGCCTTAGCTACAAATCCCTGCAGGATACTATAATTGAAATCTACTCACGAAAGTTAGGAATAATTAGGGCCCCAAATTAAGCCAAACACAAAGTTAATTCAAATAGTCAGCTGCTGTCATTTAAATGGTTACGGAGTTTTATTGTTGCTTAACATTTCTGAATGCTTCTAAATGTACTTTGTTCTTCTAGTCTGTATTTAGTATTTTAAGTACCAACAGAAATCAGATCAAGAAGGAAAGATTCACCAGTCTTTGGAATCACACCTATAGCCAGTCCTTTGTCACTAAAGGTTTTCCACCCAGTCTTTGCTACCAGTCAATTAACAACACTGTTGAAAGAAAGGAATGACAGCTCTCCAAGGCAAGCTTTCTGGTAAATAAAGCAGCATCACCGACTCTACAGTGAGTATCATTAAAAGCAACAAAAGCAAGGGCTTTAGAAAGCAAACAGGGTTTGTCTCTATTTGCCCAAACTCTAGAATAAAGTAAAGGATTAAAGAGCTTCCTGTTGTAATAAAAAAAAAAGGGGGGGGGGAAGATAATGTCGAAAACCCATACTTAAAGGGGGGGACCTCTAAAGGCATGCTTTTAATAAGTTTAATGATGACTGCTAATCAGTGTGAACTGATGAGTAAAGAGAATTACTGTTGCAATATTTCCATTTTTCAGTATTCTAGAAGTTAATCATGCTCAGTTATAGATGCTACCTTCAAAGAGAAATTGTGATAATAATAAAAGATCTGCCTGTACTTACTGAGATTATTAGATGTTAATAGAGTGACCAAGACTGAAATTTTACATATTTCAAGAAATAAAAAGTCTTAATACAGTTTTTAACCTAAATGGTCTAATTTTAAAAACAGAAATAAATGATTTTTCTTTAAGTCAAATATTATTAAACAATATAATCTAAAGTATTTCTTAGAGCTCCTCAACTGATATGTAGAAAAATACGGCAATGATCTGAAGCTAAATATAAAAGTTCTAGAGAAAGATAAACAGGCTGGCAGTAAGGAGAGCCTGGCAAAGGGACCATCACTGAAGGCTTTAACTTCTGCACTGTAAAATGGAAACCTCTATAATCCTAATGTCCAAATTGTGTTTTTAATTCTAAACTTTTTTTTTTTTGGAGACTAGGTCTCACTATTTTTGCCCGTAGAACTGCAGGCTCACGTTTCCCACGGTACCACAGACTCAAGCAATGGGATTACAGGCACCCGCCACCACACCCAGCTATTTTTTTGGAACTAGGTCTCCCTATGTGCCCCTGGAGGGACTGGAACTGAGATCAGTCCCTGGCCCTGGCCTTGGCTTCCTAGGTTACCATCTACAGGCATGCACCACAATGCCCAGCCCTTTTAAGTTTAAACTTAAGTGCTACCAAAAGATAAAATTATCTTGATCTTGAAAACACATGGAATTTTCATTTAATAATTGCAAATCACTTACTTTTCAATGGGCTTTAAAAAGCTGGAGTGTAATAAAGCTTATGAAGAAACAAATAAAAATTTTCCATTTGTATAATAAACTGAGGTAAGTCAATCACAGATGCCCTATCTTTATCTGTCAGGAAAAAATGAAAGGAGATTTTGACTCCTATTAAATAGAAAAAAATAAAACATCTGAGCAATAAATAAATCCATTAAAAGTATTTTTGTTCCCATAATTAGCTCCCAAATTGCAAACTAAATTTACAATCAGCTATCATGGCTTTGCACATATCATGGTGACAATACTTCAAATTTTAAATCAATGTAAGATGCATAAATTGATATTTTTACACACCAATAACTAAACTGAATGCTGGCATAATCAGCTTTTATGTCTGATCTAATAGTCAGAATTTCAGATTCCTAGTCTCAGGAAATAACCATATAGGAAGGAAAAGATTTGCATAAGATATTTACTTCTTTTCTGCTAGAAAGGAATTAAGTTCAATGGCTAAAGAGGGTGGATTAAATCCTTTTGATATGTACATGATCAATTACAATTCAGCGGTTAATATCCATTACCTACATATGTAATATATGGTAATACAAATCACAATAATATAAAGTGAATAAGCAGAAAATAAAAGTATATGAAGATCCTAATTTTGCTTTATCCATATCAATAATGCACACTGGGGTAGGAGGGAAGTAAATGTGTTGTAGGTTTATCAAAGTTTTAAACAATTGCCTTAATTTCCTTGTTTTTCATTCTTTTCTCATGAGAATGTATTACATTCAAAATAAGAAAAGAATTCAACTTTTAAGAAAAATAAGCCCTCAAAGCAAATAATGGCAGACAAAAAAGTCAAACTGAGCAGCGTCCCATGCTGATAAGGAGGGATTATAAGTGTTGTTTTTGCTTCCTGAAACTCTGATAGGGAATTCCCTTCTTAGTCTTATATTTTAGCTAAGAGATCCCAGGGCAGGAGCTAGGTATTCTCCTGGAATCACTTCTGTCAAGTTGACAAAAGGAGTTCAAGAATAGGGTTGAAAGATGTCATGAGATATTCACTAATCCACATTGATGTCTAATGCATGTAGACTGCACGGCTGTCATATGTCATTCTCTGTCATGCAGGAGGGGAAAAGAAAATAAAGAGTACCATAGGGTACTGAGCATATGTTTCGGAAAGACAATCTTTTAGTAACCTGGCAGATAAACTGGTTCTTTTATACCAGCTCAACACTAATACTCAAACATGCTTAATCATTTGTATTGTCTTGATATCTAATACCACAACTTAAGTATATAGTACATAAAAAGGGTGTGTTAATTCAAAAAATTAAGCAAAGATTAATCAAATTTGAAATTACTCAGTAAGGAGTAATTAACACAATTGCTGTATTGCAAAATGAAGGTGCTTTAAATGTTTCCTGTACTTTTAATTAAGCTGCCTTTAGCACACTATCGATTTTTTCAAAATATAACAATAACTGTGATAAATGTCTAATAAGGATGTAAAATCAATATGGACAAGTGTGTGACTTCCTTACTTTTAGCAAATTATTTCATTGTAACATATTTATTTATTAAATAATTGAGTGGTCTTTTCTGTCAGAACATGGAAGCTGGCAGAAATTAAGCAGCAAGCAACACAACGCTATCCAGGTCTCTGTGTTGGCTGCTGTATGTTATTAACACTGATTTGGACCAGTTTTTCAATAGCAGTAGACCTACTGATTAATCAACAGAAATTGTGGATAACAAAACAAAAACAAAATCTTTCCTAAAACTGAAAATGAAATTAAAGGGTAGAATAGGGTAAAAAGCAATAAAGCTTAAAGTTGATATAGAAAATGCAGAATACCTTGATACTGACATTGGTAGATATGACCAAAGTATGTTCCAAATTAACTTTTTAAAAGATACAAATGTATCCACTTAAGCTTAGTTTTTTGTTTTTTTTTTTAAATTCTGAGTCATATTAAGAAAAAAATATACCTTGTTCTTGAGTCCTGGTAATAACATTAAAAGGCATTTGGTTTTGCAAGATATGAAGCAACGTCACATACTTGTAAATGGCATTAATATTTATATTTTTAAAACCAAATTACATCACTTCCTGGAGAAGAAAGTTGCTACAATTAAATTACATTATATGCAGATAATACAATAAAGAATATTTAAAGTGTCCTAAGAGCAATACAGTTAGATACTTTCTCAAGGAGTGAAATCACATTGATCTGCACAAAAAATAATTTTTTTAATTAATTGGTTTAAACCAATGTTAATTTACATAATTTATAAATTAAAGAAATAAGATTGCATTTGCTATGCAGCGAACACAGATATGCTATACACTTCCTATTAATTTAATGGGAGTTGTGACTCCCATTAAGTTTAATAGCAGTCATATGGCCAAATCCCCATGTACCTTTACCTCCTAGCTTTCAACTAATCAAATATACTGAAATGAACAAAGTAGTCAATTTTGCTGGACTGGAAAATTTAAGTCTCTATACTAAGTTAATTCAGTATTATCATAGCAATAGCTATGTAGTTATTTCCAGCAAGAAAAAGAACACGGTTATCACAATGAAAGAGACAAAGTGAAGCAAGTGTTTAGTAGCTCCAAAAATTTAACATTTACTTTTAATAAGAAATGTGTTCTGTTTTTTCTAACATGGAGTCAATACTTTATTTCCTCTGCAGGATGCTGTCAAAAGAGTTTTCTTTTTAATCCTTTCTGGAAGCCTAAAATTAAGCCCAAGAAGCCTATGAGAGGAATAATCATTTGCAAAGGTATAAATCATATTTTCCAGTAAACAACTGGTTACAACTTACAAATCACAGAGAATCAAAACAAAAAAAAATTTTTTTAAGTTATATCCACACCAAGGTACCCACAGTCTTACACTTGACCTCAGCTACCGACAGGAATTCTACTCATGACAGTGGTTCCTAGGTGTGATGCTAAGCAGTATCTATCCGTGCGATCCCAGGAACTTGTCAGATCTGCAAAATATTCTAAGTCCTCACCCCAGATCTTCTAGGTGATTCTATTGCTCCTAAAATGTCAGAACACTGCGATAATTTTTCCACATTCATGTTGTCCTCTCTCCACTGGATTTTTTTTTCCTCCACCATCAACTCTTCACCACCTTTACTAATCTTATTCAGCTCATCCTGAGGTTCAGCTCAATAATCATCATTTCCAGTCAGAAGCCTTCCTGACATCCCTACACACACATAACCTTCATCCCAATGTCTCCGTGAACAGCATCAGGCTATTTTACAAGATGAATAGTAAGGTAACTTCCTAGAACATAGGTGCACTGATGAAATAAAAATATAGCTGATCTTGTGAAACTGAGACATGGTATGAGTAAACAAAATGTATACATCTTATTATATGCATTCATAAGAAATAAAAAAATGAAAATAGGTCTGAAACTATTTTAATCTTTTATAAGTTTAACTTTGGAGAATAGAGCTACTATTCCTACTACCAAACTATAGTCCATCATGAAGGACACATTTAAATGCATTTATACTGGATAATATTTTTTTTAAATAAGGACATGCAACAATGTAATTTGAGTTAATTAACAAAGATTTTGACTAATGAAATCTAATTACATATTCACTGGTAAAGATTTCAACATGAAATCAATATTACCAAATTTGCTGAAGAACTGCTATTATTTGTAACTTGTCACTTTAGCAAGTCTTTATATGTCTAACTTCAGTTGCCAGGGCTCCATTATATAGCATAATTTAATTCTCTAGGACACAAAAATTCAATTTACTTTCCTACTTACTGTTACATGATTCCACAGTGGGTTACTATGCTTATAAAAATTGGCCAAAAGAATCAAAGCACACCAGTTTCTCAACAAATTGATTTTGGTAGGGCTTAAAGTAGTTTTCTAGGAATGAAATCAATTGTAAGGAAAACTTACAAATAAAGAAAGGGAGAGAAATAAGCCAAGTCTAACAATTGAACTTTTATATAATCAGCTTTTACTGTGGCAAAGCTTAAAAAAAAAAAAAAAAAAACAACTTAGTGATTTGTTCTTTAATATGCACACAAACCATGACATATTTATTATATTTTTTTCTTCACCTAGAAAATATAAATCCTTGCAAATGTGGAGATTTAGCTCTCATACAAGCAAATGTAAAACAAATCGAAAATTATATTAAGCCTTAAATACGAAAGTAAAACACCACTGTAAAAAGAAAAGCAAGCACGGACCAAAGCTGAATATAATATACAGATTTGTTTTGTTTTAAATCTTAATTAGTTGCTATTACTTAAAAGTAATGTCTGGTTTCTACTGAGAAGTTAAGAGACTAAGAAAACCAGTCTAAAAGCTGAATGGTAATCACTCCAAGCCTGCACTTTCCTGTCACCAGGAATTCAGCAGCCCTGTAGCACTCAAATTACGGCCCCTGCTTAGTCCCAAGAGATACTCTACACCCAATAGGTATTCTGCAAAAGCCATGAGCTCCTCAAGAGAACTGTGCCTTGCACAGCTTTTAATCATAGATGCCCTGCTCAATTCAGTCACTCAATGTGGAAAGAGGGAGGAAATCATCTACGAAGTCTTAAAGTTTATCTGTAAGGATCCAGGAACTAGGAACTGATACCCAAAAAAAGTGCTCATCTTTGTAAAATTTGAAAAGATAAAAAACACATAAGGCCCAAAAGAAACTTAATGGCTGAATGGTTAAATTTATATCTACTTTTCTGTTCTCCCATACTGAACTTATGATTGTTTTCTCTATGGGTGTTCACAGAGTATTATCTGCTTTCTGGTAATAAAGGACTATCGTGTCATGATAAACTTTTACAAGGCAAAACCATGTGAGGTGAGATCAATGTTCTAACAGTCTGCAGAACTGTGTATAGTCTCAAAGCTAGCAATATGGGCTCATCCCAGGTTCTTTTTACCCATAGGAGGGAAATGCTTCAAAAGCAACACCCCCTGGCCTGATGCGCCAAAAATGAAATTTCTCTTAACAGCAGATATGAATCCTGACCTGATAGGTGACACTAGAAATAAAACTGCAGTATCTCATGAAAAACTCTCTGTTTGCTAGACCCCTGCTGAGTTAAGCTACTGTGCCAGCAAAGTAGTCTCTACTCTGATTGGAAAATTTTTCATTATGTGGACTAATGAGCAATTGGCACAACCCTGGAATCTTTTTTAAAAGTATAAAAAACATTCTATCCTAACAGCAGGAAACTGGTTAGTTTCCCCCCCCCCAAAAAAAATACTAAATGCAAAATTATAGGTCATGCACAAGATTTTCATAATAATCTAAGTCTTATTACTAAACTCAGTTTCTGCTTACTATTTATCATAAAACTGTTCAGTAAGACTATTACATTTTACTATTAGACTTGATACAGCTTTCAATTCCAATGCAAAGAGCAATGTCTTCTGAAAATAAAGGTGTAACCTACTTGTAATATTCAAGTATGACTTAAATCAAGTAATTATTTACTTTCTGAATATGTATATTCTTATTTTACTGTATCTTTAAATTTGTTGCTTATAATATTGTTATGTCAAAAGTTAATGTGTAGGGGACTGGAAGGGCAGGGAGAAAATGATAAAACTAAATTTTGAAATAGCAATTCAAATAAAAATCTCTTGTCAAAATTAAAATATTACCATGTTGAAGTTTCCTACAAAGATATTAGAATAATAAGCTTCTATTAGTTGTGAGTATGCCTCTTATTCTCCAACTATCATTTTACTAATAGGATAAATGAGATCATCTGAAAGTACATAGAAAGCCAACTTTAAAATACTCTTTTTCTCTAACAATATTTAATTGGGACAAAAATAGTACCTTATATTTTATATAAGGTACTTTTCTCAGTTTGTTTTCTTCAGACACTTTACAAGAGCCATAATACTTCCACACAATATACAGTTAACTATCTGTCAAGTAGTGCTAGTTTTAGTCATAAGATTAATGTATCTTAGCTCCATATTAACTTGTGACCGCCTCCATAAAAAACACCTGGATGTTACTTTCACATAACATTTAAGACTAAAGAAGTAATGCATAATAGGAAATCCACATGTTTATTAAGAAATGATGATTCCAACTATTTCATTAAACCTCAAAAGTTTTTACATCTTTCAAAGTCAGATCAGTATTCAAATATAAGTAGTATTAAGAAGGAAGCAATACCAAAATAAAAGTAAAAATAAAATCAACATCTTCCAGAATATGTAAAAGTCTTACTTGGGAATTTTTCAACTATGATTATATTTAAGAAAATGTTTTAAAGCTAAAAATGAAGCGAAAGAACTGCCACAAAATACTCTAAATTTATGGCATAAATAAAATCAATAAAAAGTAAATTTCTATCAAAGCAATGCTTTCACTTAGTTCTTATAGAACTTTTATAAATGTACATAAAATATAAATCTGACTTCTAGCACTTTTTGCACTATTTAACCATGCAGTGAAAATAATTGAGTCTCTAAAATAATAAATGCATCACTTAGAAAATCTTTTTAACACTTATCTTTACAATAATAATACTCATTCAAGTCACTTCTATATAAGTTTATATTGTTTAAGTCCTGAATTTAAAAAATATTTAAACTGCATCTTACCTTCTGTATTCGATAAGAAGCTGATTATAATGATAAACCACAGACTTCGCATTCTGCAACCAGAAGACACCATTATTGATCCCTTTAAATATTTTCTTTGTATTCCTTAATGAATCTAGTTATAAAAGCCCAGCTTCATCGAACCCAGCAGTCTGCATCATTTATCCTCATATCTGAAAAAACAAACAAATTCATCATTGACTCTATGATCCTGCTAGTCACAAAAAATATATACATAACAACAAAACTCCTTGTTCCCACCTCCCAAGTCTTAAAAAAAAGGTATGTTTTTATTCCATATGCAACATGAAAGATGTTCCTGTATATGGGTATTCACGAGTTACATGCTGCAAAAAAAAAGGTTTCAAAACATTTGTGAATGACCATGATCTATGACTGCCAATAGTTAAATCAATTCCTAATGTCACCTTTTTTTTGAAAATACAGAAAGTCATTCTAGAATAATTACCTGTCTCTTTATGTCAAATATTTGTCTTTTTCTCAAAGTACTAGTATGTATACATGATAACTTTAACAATGTGTTATAGATATATATGCTTTGCCTTAGCAACAGTAACATAAATCTGGAGCCACATCTAATTCTGATGAACTCTAAGAATCTAGTTTTACAGTGGAAAGGAGAAAATAATATCAGGACTATAACATTGCATCTCAGTTATTATGATGGCATGAGACCTGAACCTATTGGCTGGTTCTATTAAAGTTCTCAGCTTTCTTTGAGGGCAGAATGAAAAACTTCAGAATAAATACTCTCCTTAGTCCCATAAAATTCAAGCAGTTCCCAAATACATCTACATGTAGTGTTCTAATCTAATCTCTTAATTTACAAACTCTTCCCTTAATGGGACATAGTAACAATTTTTTCAAATTAATCTCCTATTATATTATTATTTGCTAAGTAATAATACTCTTACCAAGATTTTTCAACCTTTAACCTGCTGTACAGGAAGAGCTTTTTTTTAAAGTAGGGCAGTAAGAATATCCTCCACCTTTCCAATGTTGTCGCTATAACTCAAATAAAATGAAGCTCTACAATTTAGATGTTGTCAGTAAAACTTCAAAAAATATAGAAAACATTTTCCTCAGATAACATTCAATCTTCTATATCACATTATTTCAGTTACTCAGCATTTGCAACATGCTTCACGAATCACATGTTATTCTATTAGCAGTTCACTACATTCTATTATCAGTTCACTCTAATGTAACTTAAGTGGAAAGGCAGTGATTTTACATGGTTTGGAACACTTAACAAGCTATAAAGTCACTATCTTGCTTTTATCAACAAACACACCAAAAAGAATGTAAAAACTATGAAGCTGTTATCTAGTGTAAAGGTCCACAAAATCACAGATCAAACTAGCAAGATATTTCAGTAGTGAGATTGTTTTATCATCCCCATATCTTCAAACAAAAATCGCATCCCTATATACTCTTCCGTGACATATAAACAACCCGATCTTTTAGTTCTCTTGAAATCACCAGACATTTAGGTATAAATTGCTGAAGACACTTAGGTATCATAACGAGGGGATCAGAACTGCTATTATCCAGTTATCAGAACACCTCAGATGCTTCTCTATTTAACTCTCTTATGAATGTCAAAAATAAGAACACATATCAAAAATCAATCCAATAGTGACAGATGGCATACTTCTCCACAAAAATGACTAGTGTATTGTATTCATATTTTACTCCTAACAACTATTAAAACAGAAAAAGTGAACCTGCAGTTTATAGATGCTGCACAAAGAATTTGCCATAAAACTGCAAGTATTTTACATAGAGTACAAAAAGACATCAGATAATTTCATGGTCTAGCACATCAAAAAGGCTACCACTGAATACATCCCACAGACAGTTCAATGATCTGATCAAGCAATTAAAATAATTTTAACGTAAGAACAAGGTGCATTAATTCCAATCAGATAAATTAAGTCAATCTTTAGAATGCTCCTGACTCAAGCAAAGAATTCTGACCAAGTTTTGGATGTAATTGATACTTTGATTCCAACATACTAATGTCTACAGGCTGCTTGCTCACAGGCACAACTCTTGAACACATTTCCAGGTTCTTAAAGTGATCCAAGACCAGTCTGTCTTCGGTCATCCCCCATTTGAAAGAGTCCTTGTTTGTGGGCATAAAAGGGAAGGAAGAAATCAGGGACTGATGACGGCCTTGTAGGAAACAGCTGCCAAGATAGGAAAACCTCTGTTAGTGAAGGGAAAAAGAGGAGGAAACCGCACAGCCAATATCTCTTTTGTGGTCTTTGGCCAGGATAGGCTATTTCATGAACAGATTTTTTACTGGAGTAAAATTTCAGGGTGTTCTGAAGATGTAAATACAAAATGTAATTTTAAGATTTGTGAATGTGCAAAACGCAAATTTGAAAGTACCTACAGTCAATTACTAAACTTCATATAAATGAATGTTTCTAACCAACAGAAACAGGTTCTGGAATGTAATAAAATATAACTTCTTATATGCAGATGAAGTTTTTAGCCTGTGCAATGACTAAATGAAAGTACATCAAATTTATTTGTATCATTCTACAATCCACATGCAATCAGTTTCACATATTTCCCCAAAAGTTCAAGTTTTATATGCAATTTTGAAAACTAGCTTTTACCACTATCCAAATTTAAAACCAGCTTCCATGAAAAAAGTTAACAAATTTCGAAATACTTAACAAAGTTAAAGAAACTAAGAACAAAATGAATAAGCAATGGAGAAACAAATAGCAAGAAAATGCCCAAGGACACTCACAAACACAGATGCAGCCCTCAGTTGTCTTTCATCCCATAAACTACAAAATAAAGCTCCAGAGAATTTTCTCATATTGCAAAACCAAAAAAATTAGAAAAAGATTAATTTTACTTTCAACAAACAAAAAAGCTTAAGTATTAAGTGATTTCCCATATCAGTCACCAGTTTGTTTTAAGATTTTATAAAATCCTTTCCTCAAGTCTTCAAAGAGGATTTGGGAGTGTAAAGTCACAGTACACAGATAAAAACTCTCAAAATGCTAAGTAACATCACTTCTTAATAAAACAGAAACAAAATGCTTCTACTTAAATGATAAATGACTGCAATATTTAAAACCTGAGCCATTTCTAATGTACAATCTCCTACTTTTTTCCCTATCATTCAAATAACTTCATTCTACTCCTTTCGATAAACTAAATACCTTTGTCTACCAAACCTCTGTCAAGAATTTTTTTTTTGAGATGTAAGTATCCAATTACTCTGTCATGTAAAAAGTCAATTAATGCATCATTACTACTAAACCTTCCAAAGCTGAACAGTGACTTCCAGGAATAAGCCTCCCTGCATTGTTTACATCCCAACAGCCCTCAATGTTTCAGACACAACTTACAAAGCACAGCTAGCTATAGATTTCAGACAGTAATCTGCTTATATTTATTAACTGCATTAAATACCCTGTGTCTTAATATGTCAGCAAAATTAGGAAAACATCACTGATCACTTTTAAAATAAAGCATTCCTGTTACATGATCAGGAAATCACATATAAGAGTACCTACCTAGCAAAAACAGAAAAAAATAAAAACTGCTTCTTAAGCATCAATTAACGAAGCTGCTCTCAAAGAGGAAAAGATAGTTCAGTTAAAATTTTTTTAACACTGGCTAACGAACATGGCTATTCTATGAAAAGCAAAGCCATCGTAACGAAGCATGTCTAAACCTTTATCTTTGATTTCTAGTCATAGACACTGAACCACCGTGAGCCCTGGATATTAAGCCCAAAACAACTATAAGCATTCAAACAGAGAACAGAAAGAGTCATCTAAGCACCGGCTGACCAAGTCCCTCATTATTGTTATCGGGCACTAACGCTGCGTAAAAGGAAACATTAATGCTTTGGGTCAGCCTAAAATTTTATACATTAACGTATTTCAACTCTACATGAAAGTTAAAGATAGCTTTACAAAAATCAGTCCCTCCGACCTTATTTGTCCTATAAAATTATGATATTGGGCAGAATTTACTAGCATAAGAAAGCTGCTTTTCTAGTATTTTACTTCACACCAAAAAAGAAAGGATTATACTAACCATACTCTGACTCTATGCCAAAGCTCAAGAGATGAACAATAAGTTTCATTTCAATTTAGCTAAACCTCATTCGGGGTGTTCACATTTTAGAACAGTATTACAAGCAATCTTTACAGGCCAGAATTTTTCCTTCTTGTTAACATAGAAGAAAACATCAACACCCCTGGGAGTTTTCTTTCAGTAAATTGTCGAAGTAAATCCTTACAATATCACTAATCAGAAAGTCCTTTTAGCTCCAGTCAGTGTTCTTTTGCATTTGCGTTTATTTTCTTTCCCTTCACAAAGATAGGGTTAAGAGCTAGGAATGCTGACAGAGACTCTAAAATCACATGGACATATTCCGGTCACCGCCCTCTTTCTCCTTATATTTCTGTGGATACTGTATCAAGTCTAGTGTACTCTGATTAAACTATTTATGCGAAAGTCCCCTTAACAGTCATTATTACTCTTACCCTTTATTGAAAGTTCTTCGCTGAGAAGGAATACATTCTCCTAGAAGAGGGCTTAGAGGAGGAGCAGAACAGAGAAGAGTTCAGGAATGCTCCTAGAAAATTACATCTGCTATCTGCTATAATATCCAAGAGTCATGCTGAGCATGCAAAAGAGGCTTGTAGCTGTGGACATTGGAGAAACAGTGCAAGGCAATCTGCCACTGTCTTCATTAAAATCCTTCCAGTTGAAATAATAAAAACAAATGGCTGTCATTTTCAAACCAACGTTGGGGACATTTTACGACTAAACATAAACTTGCAAATGAAGTTTAAAAGAGAAAAAAAATGAAGCTCTATGCTCATTTCAAAATATTACTTATAGGGCCAGGCGTGGTGGTGCAAGCCTGTTGTCCAAGTGCTGGGTGTCAAAATATTACTTATATATCATGAAAGTTGATGGCTTCCCCCAACTTTTCTAGGCCCTCTCCCCCAATATAAATCCATTTGGTTCAAATAATTCATATTTACTGTTAAAATATATCATAGAACTTAGTATTTTCCCCATTTGGTGAAAAAAAGAAAGCCATTGCAAAGCATCAATTCTTCCCAATTTTAAGGAATTATTTTGAATTGAATGCAAATTAATAGGTTCTAGATTCAGAAATATTTCCTGAGTGCCTACTCTGTGCTAAATGCTGTAACAAACAAGTATCACTAGTACTTACACGGTCAGTGTTATCAAAGTCAAAAAATTGAGACTCAGATGAAAGTAACTGAACTCAAGTTATTCAGCTAGCAGGTTATAGAACTTAAATTCTGCTTAAGGCTAATTACAAAGTCATTCTTTCTGGAAGTCAGTGAATTATTCAGGTTACAAATACTTCTGAGCATTTATTATATGCTATATGATGAGGACAAAAATAAAAACTCCTCCTTGGGGAGCTTATTTTCTAGTTCAAAAATAACCATTTCTAAGCCTAGCAAAGATTTGGGCCCCAAAATATTAAAGTTAGACAAAAGCAGACTAAAGTTTTCATGTATTATTTTACAAACTCCTCACAGAGCCTGACTATGTAATTATCATTTATATGTACTATTACTATTTTGTCCTAAAATGACAGCACTTAACCTGCTCATATACAGTTAATAATAGGGTATAAGGAAACAGGATATAAGCCCATGATCTAGAACTACCACTGTCACTAATTCAGTATGTTTTATTACCTTTCTCCTTAGAATGCAAACTGAAGAATAAAGTCATCATTTGGGGGTTATGAAAGTGATGAAATATCAAAAGAATAATGAGTTGATTTTCAAACTGTTTACATGAGCAAAACTAACATCCTCTAGGTAGATAGTTAAATGCTAACTTAATTCTTACTATTTCCAGTACAACTATCTTAATTTTATTTATAGTGCTATTTAAAATACTTACAATGCACGTAATAATTTTAACAAAGTACTCCTGACTGGTAACTTATCAGCTAATATAAGAAATTGCTCATAAGTGGGGGAAAATTACACATACTTGCTAAAAACATAATTCAGAGTAGGTCACAGAAAGAATATTTTACTATGAATATTAAGTTAATTATTATTAGTATTAACAACTATGGTATTGTGGACTAATCTTTGTTTAGGCAAAGAGAAAAAACTCCAATGTTTCTCATGAAATTCAATCTTCTATTTGGCTCACTGCTCTAGATCCTCTGTTCATAAATCATTGTTACTAGCAATTCCCTGAATCAATATTCAGATTCCCTCTTGGTCTATATATACAACCACTAAATGAAATAATAATGACCCAGGATCTGTCATATATTAGGTCATCAATTTACCATCAGAAATTTCTTAGAGGTAATGAGGTAATCTGAGTAAAATATGTCAAATCTTAAAAACAAAAAATGAAAAATTACCAATTAAGCATACACACTAAGAAGTCAAAGAAAGTCTTGTGAAGTATAGCACTTTGGCTTTGTAATCAATAAATGATACAACTCATTTGTAAGCTATGTCTATATATCTAGTTATATAGTCATCTAAACACTCAATTCTTCTAAAGCAAGGTAAAAACATTAACAACTATAACTGCATGTATGGCAGATCCAGTCAATGAATTTCTAGGGATTATGCATACATATTTTTGGCAATGAGTTCTGACTTTTACGAATTTTTTTATATTGTATAGATTTAATTTAGTGCATTATAATTTAATGCATTGAATTCTAAAGAGATTACAAAACAGATTTAGAGATAATTGCCACTTTCAAGAATTTCCTCATCTTTGAAAGAGAATTAAATACACAACACAACAGTTACTAGAATTCAAAATATGCACCAATTAATATGTCCAACTTCCTAAGAATAATGAGAGAAAAGATCAACCAATATCATCTTGATTAAAACATGTCAAGGTTTAGATCAGGAGTATAGAAGTTTGGCTTAACCTACCACTCCAGGACTTAAGGAAGTTAACAAACACATAGGTCTAAAGATGAACTACATAGAAGTGTAGAAATATACAATAAATCTATTACATTATTTTCCCAATGTAATGTTTATGGTCTTGTTCCATCTTAAGTAAGCTTATGGACTTGCCTCTTTTATCAAAATATTTTTCAGCAATAACTAACAATTGACATTTTTAAAGTTGTATCTAAAGGAGTTAACTATTTCAAAAACACATCTTTTGAAAGCCTACTTACAAAGTATTACACTGGCAGTCCAAGTAATAATGTGAGACTTATTCCACTCACATATTTCACACTCTAACTGCATGGGAAACTACACATGATCAGAAAGCAAAATAATATTTGGGACTTTTCCCAGAAGAGCAAGTTTTTGCCTTAGCCAAGGTTAGTCACCACCAATCCCTGAAGGTCCATCTCATACATATGTGTTTACAAGCAAAACTCAAAATAACATTTTACTGAGATGTATAAAAAAGGAAGGCACTGATTATTTCCAAAAACTAGCAATAAAATTGTGGTCAAAACTAATAAAAGAAACTTTTACATACATTGTTAGATTGACAATTCACGTAGTTGGTGATACCGATTCATCAAAAAAAAGTAGTCGGTTTAGATGCAATGGCAACATTCATGACACAATTATTAAGAAACAGTAAGAAATGAGTCAATTTGACTGGCTTGTTAAATTGAAATTATTAAAAACAAAAACAAATCTGTAGTTTATTTAAAAATTAAAATTCACATTTTATACGGTAATGCTTCTTAACAACTCTGAAAAACAGGGCTTACAAAAGGGGATTTTCAACTTTAAGATATAATTGTACAATCTCTAGTGTAATTTCAAATAACATTAAAGTAGTAATGAAATAGTGATATTTAATAAAAAGCATAGGAAACAAAAATCTAAGGAAAACTGATCAGAAACTTAACTTTGTAAAATGTCTACTTTGGAAAAGACTAACTTATTTTACAATATTTAAAACAATCATTATTATTATTTTTAAAACAATTTAAAAAATTCTTCCAATCCAGAAAAAAAAAAGATGGAAAAAAATATGTCACTGATCATTACTACTTTGCACTGAAAGAAAAGCAAATTATCTGTTCTTAAGAACAGATAACAATTGTAACTAGTGACTCTTTAAATCTCTTAAACTCATCAACAGCATCACACTATGTTAGGAAAAGTCAGGAGCAAGGAATTATGTGTCAGGTATCATAGAGATGGGGTCAGGAAAACATTTTATATTTATTAAAGGCCCGGTAGGTAAATATTTTAGGCTTTCAGGACCACTACTATACAACAAAAGCTGCCATAGACAATGCGTAATAAATGAGCATGGTTTGTGCATGCCAATAAACTTGACTACAAAAATAGCCAGCGCCTACAGTTTGCCAATTCCTGCTGCACAAGATGAAGATAACTGAAAGCAGTTTAGTCAAGTAATGAACTGATCATTAACTACCCATGCCTGACAAAATAATCAAACCAACTTTAGTCTGTTATTTTAAGAAATTAATTTCAATGCTAATGTAAAGGCAAATTAACCATGCTAGTATGATGGTTCTGGGTGTGGGGGGAGCACTATTATACTGACAAAAACAAATTAATGTTTAAGTGTAGGTGTAATAAAGTTACATGTATAGCTTACAGAGTTTAGGGAAAAAGAAAATAAAGGACATTACCACAGTAACCTATCTTACTACTTTGTTTGGCAGGAGAGAATGTAAAACCAATCAAAACAGTAAGTAATGGGAGACTGGAAAGTAATGAGGTTTGGACAAGACCCCTGAGGTATTCTACCATTAATATGATGGTTTCAAATGACTGTTTGTAAAAGTGGCTTCAAACTCCTGAAATTTCTGTCACCATTGCTACTCACCCATATAAAACACTGGTTATACCCCAGTTCCACAATGCATGCAACAGGAAACTACTAAATTCCAATTTGCTGACTTTCTGTTGCAAAGCTTAAAATTCTACATAGCCAAAATCACTTATTTCCAAAAACTGATAAAATCTCAATAAATGCATTTGAGACAAAACTGTTCAGAGCTTCTCAATTCCTTGTATCTAGACTTTGCCCCAAACAAAATACCTGTTTAATTACTGCAAATACTTTTATTTTCTAAAAATGATTTTAAATTTAATAGTCATGCTACAACATACCATAAGAATAACACCTCTAAGCTACAATAGGTATCACATTAAAATACACGAAGGCTAAACTTTTCTATCAATATTATACATAAGACAAAAAAGAGTGGAGAAGGTTACAAATTTTTAATAAGAGCATTATATTATGGTAGTAATAATCTAGGTGTTTTACTGGAAGTAAAGTGGATTACTGTAAATGAAAATTTTAAATGTCCTTTCCATTTTATAGATAACACAAAATGACTTTTTTTCATGTCTCTACCGATAAGGATAAATTTGCCGCACATTTAAATGGTGCCTTCACCCTTCCCACCCTGGCTCATGAATTAATAATTCAGTGACATTAATACAAGAAGATAAATGATAAAAAGGTTAAGGCACATGGGCCAACCATATACACATACTTCTTTTAGCACAGTTAATACTTCTCTGCCAATTATAGCTAAAACTTTTTAACAGTTTTCAATAGCATTTTTACAATCTAAGCAGCAGCTTATGCACACACAATTTCACACAATTCAGGCTTAATAAATCTCCTGCTGGTACCAAACAATCATTCCAGGGGATTAAAGTGCAACATCTGTTAACATTAATAATGTTTTATATAGCCATATGTATTAAAGAAGTCTCTACTCCATTACTAGTGTCCTGAAAACCTCCTAGACCAATATACTGACTTAGTATGAATTATAAATATATTCTTCAATTGGTGACTTTAAAAAAATGAAGACATACATTAGACATACATACAATGAAATGGTAAAAGACTATTCTGAAGCATGCTTACTAATGTGTGTATGTGACTGTATAGGTACGCACACATGCAAGCACACACGTATAAATGAAATTAGCTTAGATTATTGTAGTTTCTAAGTCCAAAGCTCTTTTGGAGCACTGGTCATTTTAAGTTTGTGTAAAACATTGTTCTGTTAGTGTAAAAGGTACTTCATTTTAAGATGATACGCATTTATTCACTGTTGTATTGATTCATTTATCTGAAACGTCTTACTTCCCCTCATTCCTTTCATTGCTTCTGCCCTAAGGAACCTTTCTCTAAACTTCTTTAAAAATCTCAGAGCTGATTTCTCAGCCTCCATTCAGCTTTAAACCTCCATTATACTAATCTTCCTAATTTCACTCCAAACCATAAAAATGTGTAAAACTGGAACCAGATATTACTTTATACATAAGACAAAGAAAACACTTGAAGTTGTGATTTGACAAAGGCAAATCTCAGAACAGCTGGTTTTTAAGTTCTCTCCCGAAGTACAAATATTATTTTATCACTGCAATTTAATTTTCACAAAAAGTATATTATCTCTATTTTAACAATAGAGGGGTTGCAGGGAAATAGGGAAACTCCCACTTGTATGTGTAAAGTTAAAAGAAAGTGATGAAAAGCAAATCTGGGAATAGAATTCAAAGAGATTTAACTTCAAAAATACTTATCCAATCTTTGTTTCTGTCAAACTTACTTGCTCGCTAATTCTGAATGCACCCTTTCAAATTTCAAATTGATTTCTACTTAAGCCTTTTTACCCATAAAGCCATCATTTTCCTCCATTCCACCTACCAATATTCTACACAGACTTAACTGGTTCAAAAACCACCTATGCCACAAAGCTAACCTGACCAGCAAGATGAAAAAGATCTCTCCTCCAATTTCCTATGATCACTTTATCTGTACCATTTCTATGGTAGGTGCAATTAGGTTTTCTTATAACTCTTCAATTGAGCTTTTAAGTTATTTTTTAAACCTGATGAAATTTTTAATATTTAGCTTTTTTCCAACCACTATAGATCTCTTCAAACAAAATCGAAAG
This sequence comes from Uropsilus gracilis, assembly GCA_004024945.1. Taxonomy (NCBI): domain Eukaryota; kingdom Metazoa; phylum Chordata; class Mammalia; order Eulipotyphla; family Talpidae; genus Uropsilus; species Uropsilus gracilis. The sequence continues at coordinate 186,265 of PVHY01000848.1, forward strand.
TTTCAGGATACATACTTTGCTCAAGGTTCTGAGTCTACTACCCTAAGCTTATTAGTACCTAATATCATGATGCAGTAGATAAGGAAATAAGACAAATGTACAAAAATGTAACAATTATTTTAATGTAATTAAGAATAAGTGTTCCTTGAAGACCCTAGCTTTTGCTCATCACTGTAATCTTGATTTTGATGAATAGTACAATATCCTGGTGATTAATACAATGAATATACAATAAATTAACCAAACCCTGAAAAATTACCACAATTTTGATGGATCTTATTTAGCTGACACCTAAATTTGAGAATGCCCATCCTTTATTAATTTCCAGCTTCACTTTAAACAGTAAAGGAACTTACTTGAATTTTGAACTATAGGAGGCTCTGCACTTTTACTAGCATTTGTTCCTTCTATCCACAATCACTTGTGCCACTTGTTCCTTGGCCAGCTCCTATTCTCTCTCCAAGATTAGTTTAGGCCCATTAGTTGACTAATTTCCTTCTTCCCTCATCTCTACCAGATACAACTGAAACACTGCCATTTGTGTCTATAGTACAATGTGCTATTGCCAAGAAACTAAAGTATCATTTTTAAATAATTGTAAGATAACTGAAAATAGAAACCACTGCTTTCATAGCTATTACTTCAGTGCCAGAAAGCCTTGAATAAACCTAGCAAATAGTACCATAAATGCTGATAGAGGCTGGGCACGGTGGCACATGCCTGTAAGCGGCAGCCTAGGAAACCGTGGCAGGGACCAGGGGTCACGGTTCGAGTTCCGCACGGGGCAACATAGCGAGACCTACTTCCAAAAAAATAGCTGGGCATGATGGAGCGCACCTGTAATCCCAGCTACCTGGGAAGCTGAGACTGGGGATTGCTTGAGTCTGTGGTACCCCAGGCAACGTGAGCCTGCGGTTCCACAGGCAAAAACAGCGAGACCTAGTCTAAAAAAAAAAAAAAAAAAGTTGATAGAAAAGATGGAATGTATAAAGGGAGAAGAGGAAGGAGTGAATGAACTGAACTATGTACCAGAAGTAATATATAAGAGTAATAGAAAGGGTAAGTGAAAGTGAACGTGATTCAGAAACTGTCTAAAAAACCGAAAACAATCATCTCCTAGAACATGGATTTTCAAGGATATCTTTCTATGTAGACTATTTTTAAAATAAAGGTTTAAATATTGAGGGATGCTAATTTAAAAGACAGAAATAAAAGCAGGTATGTTTCCAAGGGGATAATTTATCAATATTTGACATAAGATACTTCAAAACTTTTCATCATTTGTAGCAGTGAGATAAACCACTCATTGAAGATTTCTTTAGAATCTCTTTATGAAGAGTTAGGAAGCAGAAAAGTCTGCAATTATTAGAGAAAACCTTCAACTCAGAACCAGCCATGTATCAGTAGACTAACCCCCGATAATGTTCTTTAAAATATTTGATAATTTTAACATCTACATAAGCAATTTTAATTTAGAATAATTTTTAAAACTTTCAATGTATTATAAATGTGAAGCTATAAAAATTAAACATATCACATAAATTTCCTTTTAAATAAAAGCAAGATTTGAGCAAATAAATATTACAAAATACACTGAAAACAGAATTTTCTTGCATTTTTTTAACAAGGTAGATGCCCATATTTATTCATCTTCCCCAATTTTAAATTTGAGAAAACATTATCTGCATCTATTATATAGGGAGCAATAGATGAGCACTTTCACGCCATTTAGAATAAATAATGAAAAAAATTAAATCCATGTCTCAGTCCATCATTCCATCTCCCAAATTATGGAATTGATATTCAAACTTCAATTAGTAACCCATCTTGAGTATTATATCCCCCTACCCTCATTCAAAAACAAAACAAAACAAAACAAACAAACAAACAAACAAACAAAAAACCCAGTAAATTTCACACTGGGAACTAAATCTACCTTACTTTGCAATTGAAGCAGTGATATTGCCTATAATACAGCATTGTAGAATTTTATATTACTGATGACTTACTGAGTTTCACAGTTTTTCTAAATCTTAACTTTCCAATCATTCTTCAGACTAGTATTTCCAATTTAATCAACTTTAATATATGAAGCAAACAACGTTGACAATACATCTAAGCAGATTCAGAAAGAAATCTGAATATTAAATATGAAATTTAACAGGTTTTAATAATTAGACTCTGTAAATGATATAATATATACGTCTCTCCTCATCTTGGAAGACATGTTTCTCACATAACACTCATCAAACTAAATAAAAGAAATTGTTCTGGCATTCACTAAATTAGAATATTGAAACCCTACAGCCACAATGTACAAATTTAGGCTTTATTAATACTTTAAATCAAACCATAGCTATTATTCAGTTCCTTATAATGCAACTTACACAGTAGTCTTCTGTGAACACAAGGACACAATGAGATTTTAGTAAGATTTCAGTGTTAGAAAAGAAGATATTTTGAAAGACAAACACCCTTCCCATTCAACAAAAAAATAAAATAAAATAAAATAATTTCACGATTAAAAGATAAAAAGAATCTACTTCTGAAATCTAATAACCCCCTGAAGAAAGTAATTGTGAGAGAACAGTTCTTTGCATACAAGAAAATGGCTCTGATGCTAAATTGGGGACTTCTTTGCTTAAAGGTTTTATATTAAATGTTAGTGTTTCACAGTTCACTAAGCGACTGAATAACACCAAGACTCTTCTAAACTATTCTGTCAAACTATTCCTCGCATATTTTAACTTACGAGCATAGTATCTTTTAAAATTTTTCTATTACATGTTATAGTTTCTTTAACCAATTAAATTAAATTAAATTCACCTGACAGGATATACAACTGTATTGCATTACATTCTCTTTATCTTATATTAATTACCTTATATAATTTGTCTTCAGCATTCCTGATCCACTAGGAGAAAAAAAAGCACTTTTTTTTCTGTCTTCTTCCAGAACACGGTTCTGACAAGATCCTTTACTGACACCCTTCTAAAGCTGTTTTAATACATGGGAGCACCCTAACATTCAAATGATTTGGGGGCAGGGAATTAGGGGTGTGATTATAGGTGAGAGAGAAGAACTAAATTGGAGAATTGGATTCCTCTACTGTGGTAATCAATTCTGGTATCAGATTATAAAACTAAAATACGAGAAATAGTCATTTTTACTGAGTCACACAGGAAAACGGAAGCAAAAAGTACTGATATTTTCAGGCGGATGGAGTAGACATAAACACTTTTCTATTTTCAACATCAGAACATCAATTTTGATAAAGGCCAGTCAGATTAGTCATTGATTTACAATATAAGGAAGATAACAACAATAGTAAACTCAATAACAAAAAATAACAGAAAACCCAGAGCAGACCTGAGGAAAAGAGAATAGGTGAATCTCCCAAACAACGAGAGAGAAAAAGTCTAAAGCGTGAAAAACTATTTAGATGCCAAAAGACACGGATCATTTAATTATGTAACTCAATGATAGGAAGTATTTATTGAGAGATTACTTCATTTTAAGTACTATGGTCATTGTGTCCCACAAATTTTCTCTTATTATATGGACACAAGAGTATCTTGGGTTAGAAGAAGAAAATTAACACTGACACTTTCATCCTTATCTTTATCATTCCTGCATCCCTAGGAGGAACATGAACTGGCTAGAGTTCCAAGTAACTGAATGCTCTTCATTATCACAAATGGTAACTTTTTATTCAGCTTTATACTGTGAGATTACTGAGTTAATCACTAGTGACAGGTGCTGATATGTGCTTTTGGTTATTGTTCAGCCTTAGATAACATAATCAACCAGATACAAGATCAGTTATAAAAACTGTAATTGCTGGGTCTGAAGAATTTAAAAACTACTGAGAAAATTAGTTCATTATTACATATTGAACAAGATGTACCTAGGAAATTTCCCATGTATCAATAGAATAAATATATAAATTCCTGTTAAAAAGTGAGAAAACCATCAAAAAGAAAAACTGCAGGCTGGGGACAGTGGTGCGTGCCTGTAAGCTAATGGACTGGCAGCGGCAGGGTCTGGGGATCACAGTTTGAGTCCTGCCCAGGGTAACACAGCAAGACCTAGTCCCCAAAAATAGTTGGGTGTGGTGGTGCGCACCTGTAATCCCAGCTACCTGGGAAGCTGAGGCTGGGGATTGCTTGAGTCCGTGGTACCA
>PVHY01000849.1:9819-190519 GCA_004024945.1 Uropsilus gracilis
CCAGTTCAATATTTTTTCATATTTGACCTGTCACATTTATAGGATTGCTACTTTTCTTCCTGGAAAATTCTTTTCTTCCCTAAATAGATTCCTTGGTCCCACTCCCTCCTATTCTTTAAACAGCCTTCTTTCCTTTGCCATTTAGGCATTTAGTGTTTATTTTCAAATGCCTGTTCTTTTGGGCTGAGTCAAACATTTTTCCTGAGTTTCCAATAAGTTGTTCTTAAGTAGTCTCTGGGCTTCTGCATGGTTATTTACTTTCAAAACTATTTCTTTCATTTTTTTCCTAAGAAAAGCCCATATTTTGTCATAGTTCCCGTTTCTAAAACTGAGTAACTTCACAGGATATTTTTGGCTTTCCTTTCTTGCCAGAATGTTGGGCTTAATCACATGGTAATTGCTGTTAAACAGGCACTCCTTGAGGAGTTCCCCTTATGAAGGTTCCTACAGATGGACAAGGTCATTGCCTCCCCTCCTCTGAGCTAGTGGAAAAGCAAGGCTTGTCTGTCTACTTAAAGTGAGTCCTCAAGCTATTGAGAAGCTCCAGATGGAAATGAGCTAGAGGCTAAAGTTTATCTTTTATGTCCTTTAACCCTTTTTCTGAGTAACTAGCCTTCTCTCTGTGAATATTTCTTTATAGAATTTATATTCCACTTACTCATACACGATTTTTTCTTCCATACTAGATGCAGACATTTGACAGTAGGAGTCAGATTTCAGACGTTTCTACATCTCAAGTGAATCCAACCTCAGATGTTCATTATAAATATCTGAATAAATTAACAATTAAGAAGGCATTGATAAGTGTCTCCAAGGTATGAACTAAACAAAGAAATCTCCTTTTATGGGAAAGAGGGAAGGTTGCCCTGGAGAAATGGCCCTTCTGAAGGAACTGCTTGCCTCTAGTCTCACTCTTCTAGCTTATGTCACTTCTCAGAAAGGCAAGAGACAATAGTAAGAGTAAGAGAAATAGTAAGAGAAATAGAAGCTTCATGGTAACAAATAACATTATTTATCCTTAACCCAACCTGTTTTTGCTCACACTTGACCTATCACATTCATAGGATCTACTATAGACCTGTAATTTATCCTTTAGAAGGAAGTGGGGTGCTGTGTTCTGTTTTGCTGGTATTGTCATAGGATAAAGGTATCTCTAAAGAATAAGAGTGACTTTGTCTCTGAAAGATGACAATGGCATAATTTCAAATCTGTCTACCCATTAAAATATATAAAACAAGAATGACAGCAAAACCAAAAATCCATAACAAAATGATCTGGAAAGCTTACCCTGAACCTCCAAACATAGGTGGTATCAAACCACAAACTCTTTACAATGCCTGGTATCCAGATCTGTGTGGGGAGAAGCAGAGGGAAGACAATTGGATTGCTGGTAGTTCTGAGAATAGATGAGCAGTGGGCTGAACTGCGAACAGTCATCAGATAAAACATGACAGGATTCTGCAGGATCCAATTCAAAAGTGAGTACCGTGGAGTGTGTTGCTGTAAATTCTAGGGGTGATAGAAGCATCTAGGCATATAAATCTCAAAACTATCAGAACAAAGCTGTCTTCCCAAACAAAGCCTGTACTGAGGAGAACTTTCAGGAGTAGAATCTGAATTGAGCAGGATAGAAAGAATAGGCCAAAGCACCCGGCAGGCAGTTCAGATACAAAAGGTAAGGGAAGAAAAGGGAAGAAGCAAGTTTCATAACATTCAAGACCATGTGGTTTAGCTTTGAGAACAATAGGAAAGGAAGCTCCATGGCGATGAAACTTTAGACATGTTCTATAGTTAGATCTCTGTCTTCTGTAAGTAGAGAAAAACTTAGTCAATGGCATTCTGTTTAGATCCAGTGTAATGCTACTGCTTAAATAAGAGAATAAGGAGAACAGAAAATTAACATATGTAACAAAATGACATGTGTACAAAACATATGACAAATGTGTGATTATGGAGTGATGATCTTTCAAAGATTTCAACTTCCAAATTTCCTCCATTGGTAAATATGTTAGGTAGCCTTGAAAAAAGGAATTAAGTTTGCTAGTGGAATGAAGGCTAGTAAATAAGTGCAAAACAGTAAAACAGGCCTATTATCCTAGGGGGATACAAGATGATTACATGGGGGGGGGGCGGGCAGAGAGATCACAGAGGCTCTTGAAAGTAGAAGAGGAAGGCTTAAGAGGAAGAACTAGAGTGACAGATATGGAGAGGATTCAGTCTACTATTTCTGGCATTGAAGATCAGTGATTGAAGAGATGAGAGGAAAAATGTGTGGGTAATCTCTGCAAGAATATGACAAAAAAAAAAAAATTCTCCCCTCACACAGGAATGCAGTTTTGTTGGTACTTCAACTTCAACCCAGAGAGAAAATTTTTGAAATTTTAACTTCCAGAATTGTATTCCTTTAATTCAATTCATCGGTAGTAATGTGTTAGAACAGGAATAATATGCAAATATTGCAAGATTATTCAAATTAATTAAGTGTATGATAGAAGCTATGAATGAAAAAACAAAAAAAATAAAATATATAAATTAATTGGAGAAAAACAAGATGTAGAAGAATAAATGACAGACTTAAAAGTAAAGAAAAATCATTTTTATACATTAATGATGTAAAATAAAGGATATGAAAATGGATAAACTTGCTGATAATGCCTTAACAGAATATGAAAAGGAGAAAAATATTAAAAATATATCAGAAAGAAAGTTAAAAAGATAATAAAAGAAAAATGCTAGCAATAAACATGCACAGAAAAGTTTCAATGTATTTGTGAGTGGAATCATTATATGGAAACCAGGTTAAGCAAGATTATAAATTAAAATATGTATCGAAATAAGAGATTACTTGACACTTATTAAACCACATAGTATATCATGGGAAAATCTACACAAACATTGAGGCATAGTCTAATTAAATTACTGCATTAAAAATCCCTTTTGGAATTGAGCTAAAAAACAAAACCACATATAAGGAAAGAAAATAAGATCATAATTGGAGTTTCAACAGCAACTTTATTTCAGATATCAATAGAGCAACATTTAAGTTATTCTTAAGAATGAAAAAGTGAGCCACATTTCCTTCATGGACAAAACAACTGTCAGCAAAAGTCTACAAACAAATGGTTATAAACATGAATAATTCAGGAAATACAATTCAAGAAGTTGCCTGAGTAATTTACTAAAGAATGAACCTGGCCAACCAAAGATTGGTGAGACTTTGAAGTTAATAATGCCTGTATGTTCTGATAATGCAGATATGGAACAATGGCTAAAGATGGAGAGAGAACGGGAAGCATGTATGAGAAGATGAATGAATTTGCTGATTAAAGGTATTAATTTTGAGTAAAAGAATATCACTTTATATCAGATATTGTGCAAAAGGAAAGGGGAGGTGGAAAAGAGGCATTAAATAATTCTAACATAGCTCATAGTAAGAAATCAATAAATTACAGATTTCAAATTACATAAATCACTGCATTCCTAACTGCAAAATCAAAATGAGTTACTATGTTAATCAATATGCATATACTTATGCATGTATGTGTTTATGCAGCTTTATGTATGAAGCTGAACTTGTAAAAGTTATTGACATTGGTCTTGTTAATAAATGTAAGATAAACTCACCTACTACAATAAAAACAGTTTTACTGATTAACAAATGATAACTGAACATTATCCTGAGTATTATATATCTGACAAAGTACAATTAAGAGAAAATGTATTAAGAATACGATATAAGGCTACAATACTCATGGCGCAATGCATTCAATAAAATATTACCAACTTTCAGACACCAGAAAATACACAAATAAGGGAAATCTTTAGCACCTTTGTCTAAATCCAATATAGGATTTAATCAACGTAGGTAAACAAAATGTTGGGATGAGTATAGAAAAGTATAATACATTCAAAAAAGCAATCTCACAAAAATTCTCATCCATTTTTTTTGAATTTTGTAGCCTCCCTATAATTTTTCAGTGGTTGGTGTTTACTTTTCTTTATAAGTTCCACCTACAGCTAGTGCTCAAAGACAGATACAAAGACAAAAACAAAAATCCAGTGCTGTTAAAGACTCCAAACTTTTATCCCCAAAGAGGGATAAAGCTTATCCCTCTTTCCCATAACCTCCCTTTTGACTTGTCATGGCACTTTCATTTCCTATTTTATGTCATGCTAGGTAAAGAAAAGTAAATAACAAAACTGATTAGTGTGGTTGGTAAATGCCGGTTTAAATGGCACATATCTACTCATGTGGCGCTCCCAAGTGAAAACACTAAGATCACGTAATTCCTACTTTGTGACTCACATGCACGAATGTATTTTGGACTTACTTAAACAGTAGAAAAGCTGCACCAAACTAACTCAACTGATTTTTTCCTCACTTGACGAGCCATACTGAACTTTCTGTTTTGGACTGATTTCTGAATGAGGAAGGACTGAAAGAAAAAGAAACTATCGTTTGCCCCATCTTCCCTCTTCCTGTTATGCAATATTTTCAGCCCCCGAAGTTGGCTGATACAGGGAAATACTATACGTGATGTGATATGCTTCCTTGACTGAGCTTCCTGGAATGCCACTGCCTTCTCCACATGTGAAGCAAAATCTAGTTCCAACAGGAAGTGTGTTCTCACATGTCAGCCATCCCCCTACTCAGTAGAAGACATTATGGGTCTATATGCTTTGAACTTGCTTCAAGGCTCACCGGATTCCTACACATTGCAAGGTCACCCAAATGCTGTGTTTGGGGTTTGTCACAAACTCTGAATGTAAGTGCAGTAACAAAGAATAACCCAGATTGTGCTCCTCTACTTTGCTCAAAGTCCTATCAGCAAAGGAGCCTCTCTTCCCCCCTCAACCTCCCCTCCTCCTACCCACACCTTCGCCCTCCCCCTCCATCCACACTTACAGGCTCACCCTCACTCTAAGTGTTGCGCTTATGGTGTGTGTGTCCCAGGCTCACACACCTGAACACTTTTTGCACCAACAGGATAGCAACACGGAAAGCAAGGCTGCGGGTGGTGGCCATATAGAGCTTAGTCACTGGAAAGGAAAAAGCCGGAGCAATTTCATTTTTCCTACACGAATCTTAGTCCACCACTTCTATACATTACCCTCTTCCTTTGCTTTGGGCTTCAGTGAGATAGGCTGCCATACAATCAGTTACTCAAGCCAGAATTCAAGATGCCATCCGCAAAACCCCCTTCTCTCCTGTTCGGAGACCCATCAGGATTTCTGGTCAGTTCACCTCCTAAATAGCTTCCTTTTCCCCCTCTAGCCATCGACACAACCTCTGTTAATGTAATAGCCTCCTAACTGTTCTTGCTGGGTTTGCTCTTGTCATATCACATCTGTTTTGCATGTTGTATCCACAATATTTTTAGTTTTTTTATTCTTAAATGCAAACCTGATGTTCCCCACCTGTTTGAAGCTCCTTGTTTCTGGTAAAAAGAATCTATTTTAATGTGAGGTGAAAGATCACATGTAAACTGGCTCCTACAATACCTTTTCTGTGTTCCAGCTCTGTCTTCCTTATATTCTATATTTTTGAACACTAAATTTTTAAAGATTATTACTTAATTGCTCCCTATTTTCCAATCCAACTTTTGAAGTTTGGAAACAAGTGTTTCCTTTGCCTTGGAATGCTCTTGCATGCAGGTTACATATTTAAATATTGCTCTCCCTTTATAGTTCAACCTGACCACTAAATTCTCTAATAAAGACTATCCCAGCCCCCTGTGTACACAATTAAAGGAGTTTGTAAAATATTCTGTCTAATCTGTTTTTTATCGAAACCCATTTTCTCTTCTGAGTAGGTTTTTTCAATCAGGAGATAGGTCTGTCTCACCACTGCCTGTTCAGCTCCTTGCCCAGCACCTGGTACATATAACAGATTCAATAAATAATTTTATATCAATGAATGGACTTAATTTGTTCAGCCAAAGCTTGGCATTTCATGTTTTATTTCATGTTATCTTTAAAGCACCATGTGGAATTGATTCTACTATTATCTCAATTTTGCAGAATCTGTGTCTTACAATTTTTAAATCTCTATGTATGGTCCTATAGGTTGCAAACAGTAGAATCTGAATTTGAATTGAGTTAGTTAAGTCTCTTTATTCTTTAAACAGAGTGAAGGAGGTAATTTAAAACTGGACTTATGAGGGATGATAGAAATAAAGAGTTAAAATCTGAACCAGCATTATAGAATGAAATACACATGTTTTCTAACAAATATCCATTACAACTTCAATTAATAAATAATACATATGTTATTCTGGTGCTCATTGTCTTCCCGCTTCACCAAGATATTGTGAAATCACTTAGGTAGTAATGGCCAAGGAAGGTATATTGACTAGAATGAGAAACTGATATTTTTTTTTGTTCTGTTCTGCCATTCACTCATTCATTTCTGGATCTTTGACCAAGTGTGTCTGTATCAGATGTACACTCAAGCTTTCTACATTCTCTGCTTAGTAGATCCACTGCTGAGAAAACTGAGAATCTGTTAACAATTGCTCAAGAATCAGACTTTAAAGTGCAGTTTTCATCAACGAAACTCCTTCAGCTGCAGCTATTTCTACTAATGAACAAATGTTGGGGGCAGAGAGGGTAGCCTTCCTCCAGAATCTGCCTTGCCAAATATATCTGCAAAGCTGCTGGGAATATCTTCTTGGTCTGCACACAGAAGTGATGGGAACAATTTCAAACGTCTTCTTAACTTTTTGCAAGAATAAAACTTCCACACAGAGAGCCACCTCAAAAGGGTTTTCTGTACCAGTCAACAATAGAAAATACCATTTTTTCTCTAGAACCTTCTAACTTCCACTAGTGAAGTTTGTTGGGGGGGGGGCAGTAGGTAAAGCTATAGCTATCACCAGCACCCTTTCTTAGGATTTATGTGTTAACCATTTCATGATTGGTGGTAAGTAATGATCAGTACATTTAGAGATTATCTAAAATATAATTTCCTTTAACTTTTTAAAATATTGTTTGTATGTACGTCTTCCTTTTCTCCTACCCCAGATAGTTTTGATCACCCGAAGTGCCTGGTTGGCTCACTCATGACAAAGATCTCCCAAGCTGGAAAGTTGATTACAAAGCCACAAGAATGTGTGGAAGCTTTCCTGTGGGAGTGGGTCTGGAAAAGGACTGATGGGCTGGAAATTAGGGATTAGCATTGATTACAAGGGATTTATACACACATAGAGTTACTTCAAAAAGACAGTTTTCATTTGAAAGGCAGCATCAGGAGTAGACTTGAGTTAGGGTGGTGATGCAGCAGTTAAATATTTTTTAGCAGGCTGAACTGGCTGAAGGACAAAGAGCTTAGAGGCTGGAAGACCAGGAGGGAAAAAAAAAACAACCAAACAAACAGGTGGCAGGAATGAATATAAAGCAGAGATGAGTACAATATTCTTTTAATAAAAGTCCAATAAATATTTGTTTTGAAATCTGAGATGTGTGAGCCACATATTGCTTTGACGTTCACACCGTCTAGCATGGGGAATGCCATGTGTAGACTATGAAACTAATAGATGATTTCTGATCCATCCTTTTAGTGCTGGCATTTACATATAGGGAAATAGTCAAGGCAAAACTAAAACACAAAGGAACTACTGTAAAAATATTGTATCATTTGGATTCAATCACCACCCATCTTGCCAAATCCCTGTAGATTTCCATTGTCCTGCATAGCAAGAAAGGAAAATATAGTGGTAGATGCCAAATTGTTTTAAGTTGAATGTTTTCCAGTTTTTTTTTTTTTTTTTCACGACATGTCAGTAGTTCTTTAAAATCCACTTAAGGGTTTATTTATTTATTTTTTCATCTTTAAGAAATATATCAATTTCAGACTCTGCCTTTGTTTTCTTAAGCATCATTTCCAAGGAGATGATTTCATTTGTGAATATGCTGAAACCCCCCAAATGGAAAAGAACAAACATTGGTGTGAAAACAATGCTATAAATTCATGGGTGCCAGACGGAAAAAGCTCTTGGTCTTTTCCCATATTTGATCAATTGGCTTGTCTAATCCATTTGACTGTGGAAGGTTGGCCTGACATGATTTCAAATTAGTTTAATGGGGATTATGAAGGCATAAAGTGTATAAATCTGTGCATTTGCAAATACAAACATGCTTAGAAATTCATTGGTCTTTGGGGGGAGGCTATATTTACAAACAGATTCTAGCCACAACTAAGCAGTGTGGAGCTGAGCAAAAGTAACTGTGTCTTCCTTTCCTTAAACCCACAGGGCCTTTGATTTCTTCCCAAATAAAGCAGGGCTCTGGCACTCAGTTCTCTTAGTTGGCAAGGTATCTGCATAATGGCTGCAGAATTTAGAGTAGCCAGGAGGGGCAGGTCAAAGACAGCCAAATTATGATATCACACCCATAAAACCTCATCAGTGGTGACATACAGAAAACACTCAGTGAATTGCTTTCATTAATTTATCCTTATTAAGAAATCCTAAGTAGTGTCTTCATTCTTTGGCAGGGTTCAGATTCTGCCCTTTCCTTTTTCTTCATTCATTGCTTTTCTTTGAAAAGAACAGGCCACCATGTCCACTGATTGACAGTTGCTGAAGAAATGTGGCTAAAGGGAGTCTAGGCTACACAGATTTCCTAGGAGGAATGCTACGTAAATATTCTACTTGCTTTTGAGAGAGAGCAAAAAAAAAAAAAAAAAAAAAATCAGAATCTTCTGGAACAAGATAGGCTGAGACTTTCCTGCAAAGAAATCAAAGGAAACCACAGGAGAGATACCTCAGCCTGTCTTTTCTAGGCACAAGGAGCAAAGCTCAACCTCATGTTCCAGCCAGAGCCTAGTCCAGCTTTAGGTTTGTTCTCACTCTTGGAAAAAGGAAAAGGGGGTGGTTGTCAAGTCTCAGAATAGACTCAGTATCAGGGGAACAGTGGGTAGTTGAACAGAGACCCAGTCATTCCAGTTTTTCTAAAACTAAAAATTTGTCTAGTCTACAAAAAAAGGGGGGCGAATTAAGATAAACTGAGCAAATGGGAAACTCTTGACTCTTGACTGAGCTTGTTTAGAATGTCATCCATATGGGCAGACCCTTAGGACTCAGTTGCCTTGTCTGCTTTTTTGGAGACCTGGAAACCCTGACCTGAAAGTTTTACTTGGAGAGCACGGTTTATAAGCCTTTTGGTGCCATGTGGCAGAGAACTTCGGCATATAGATAAGTAGTGAGAAATGGAATAGTCAAGGAAGCTGAAAGCAAGAGAGATAAAAATAAGAGAAGATTTATCAGGGCAAGTTTAAGATTGGAATGGAGAGAAAAAATGTTTTGTAGATGAATGAGAACCTCAGTGATATCTCACTATTTCACAGGCAAACTTTAAGTACAATAAATCTATATCTTGCATAATAATAATGAATTCTCATTCATTTGTACCTTTTCCTTACTGTGATAACCTTCATTTGAAAATAAAAGCTCTTAAATACATTTTGATTCACTTAGTTAAAATAGGAATTAGCTAAACTATAGAACATTTGGATTAGTTGAAAGATATGAATATGTAATATAAATATAAATACACATATATATGCAAATAAAAAAAATAAATTAAATTAAAAGAAAAGAACAACCATCACAGAGATAGTTGACATTCTCCATGGATATCTCTTCTATCCTATTCCCCATTATACATTCCCAGAAATAATAAGTACACTGGATCTGATCTTTGCCATGCCAGTGGTATTTGAAACTTTTAAATCACACATCAGTAAATAATATATTATTTTGAATGGTTAAAAAAAAAGAAATAGTTTTTCTAAAATTTTTCCTAACATTATAGAGGACTTCCAGTTTTAGTAAACCTATTGGATTGTCCAATATCAGTGACAGACAGACTTCATATCAGTGAAATCAGACTGATACCTGAAAAAATACAAAATGCAAACATCTATTAGTTATCAAGAGAAAAGTACTGCAGTGAGAAACCTTGGCCAAGATCCTTGGGCTTGAAGTTCATGCAGGCCTTGTGGCTGACCAGCTGTGGAGGAATACCCCAGCTGAACTTTCAATTTCCCTCTCGCTCTTCATTTTTATCATTCTGACTCATCTTGCTTAGAAACATAGTTTGAGTGTCATTATTATTGAGCAGCAATAAGTGAGCTTGAGTTCCTTCAGTGATGGAAAAGTCCTGCAATCCTGGACGAATCAATGTGTTGTGCACCACTTGTGTTATCTTAGAAACTGAACTTGTTGGTTTATGATTTTTGGAATGCTCTAATGTAATACTGCTGAATACTGCTGAGGGTTTTTCCTCCCCATGCATTAACAAGGACTTCACTTCCTGGTGCCAGTCCTTACTTACTCCTAGGGCACAGTTAGTTCTGTTGTGGGTTGGCTGCAGAGATTGGATCTAACTTAGGCAGCATTTTGAGATTTTCTGCTCATGCCTATTCCTTAAACAAACAAATGAAAATTCACATACGCTGGTGTGAACTGATATAACAGTATTTTTGGTTTTAGCATTTCTATTTTTCTCTTTGGTGTGAGGGAAAGATAAATTAGAGAACTGAACATAAAAAATCCACAACTTTTTTTTTTACAACTAATAGTTTATTCTATTCAATAGTTTAAACACATTTAAGTAACATGAAAGGGGATAAAAATAAATTACAGGCTTATACCAAGCTCCTGATTGCCAGGACACATTCAGCTGATGAATCCTGAAGTACTGAGACAGAAGTAGTGGAAGAGATGGTCACGTGCTCAAGGGCACAATACAATGCTCACTTCCCAAGAGCAAGACCTTACCGTGGTTGCTGGAAATGTGTGAATAACCACTGTGAAGCACTTCACCCTGCAGTAGCTGTGGAAGCTTAAGCTATTTATTCAAGACAAGGTTTCTCAAAATGAAGAGGTTTTTTCCCACTCTTGATGGGGAAGTATAAAAATTAAATCAATATGCTGCTATGTATATGTGTATGTGGGGTGATGATGGTGTGGACTTGCATTGAACAGTGGAGAGGAAGATATTCCTGGGCACATTCCTGGGCACATTCTCTTGGTGTGAATCATTGGACTAACCTTTCAAAGCCCTCCGAATGTGCAAAGGTTCCATCTCCAGAACACAATATAACACTTTCATTCAACCTGTTTACCTTTACAGGTTTTGCTGTCAGTATGGTCTGTCTCCTGGGTCTCTCGCATCTCCAGATGGATTGTTCTCAAAGGTATTTCACTAGATATGAAAGCCCCAAAGCTTCATATTTATTTAGCTAATACTCCTGGGTTACTGATTAGATGCAGTGTCTGAAGATGTCAAATCACTTTGTCTTTTTATGCATTTGGCTTTCCAATCTATGATTTCTCCCTTGCTTTTAATTTGGTTCCAAAAGATAAGGGAGTTGGTGGTGTTTTTAAACCACTGTGTAAAGTCCCACACTCCCAGATGTAGATACTGGTTTGAGGAGATGAGCTCCTTAGAGACTTAATCAAGTAGGCAGTGTAGATTCATCACTGTTCTGGTGTTGCCCCTCTCACTCTCTTATCATTGCCTTGGCGCCTCTAGTACTGTGTGGAAGATCATCTGGAACTGAGATAGAATGATGTATGATGTGAGGAAATTGGAATTGAACATATTTACTGTCCCAGCATGTATGCCTAAATTTCTAATGCTGACCAGCTTTTCTGATCAGATCAGAAAACCTTTTCAGATTACCATATTATTTTAACCCTTGGGCACACACCTTCCTTCCCCTCAAAAGCAAGAATGTCGGAGGAACTTCAAGGAATTGCCTTAGTAGGTCTACTCAGTTTTACTTGGTTGATTAGCTCACTGATGATTTTCAACAAGATTAGGCAAACCAGAGGTCAAGCATTGAATCATTCAGAACAGATGATGTGCAAATAAAATAAAGAATTTCCTGCTTGAGACACTGCAAAAACAAAATCCAACAAAACATGCATCACATGGTAATCATTTTACAACTGCTTGCTTTCCTACACATGAATTTTGTGTTTTTTAGGAAATGTGGACATCAATTTTATCTTTTCCAGAAAGATACCCTAACAGTGGATTTAAGATGAGGAGGAGGTAATATGGACGTGGTGGCATGAAAACTTCTAAGCAGTCAACTGTGTTGGGCTAAAGAATAGATTATGTGCATGTCAGCTGCTCTGTTGAGTTTTGGGTAGTAGGCAAGGAAACACTGGAGGCAGGAAACACTTCTTTGCTGACAAATTTGAGACTCCTGATTCAAACTGTAAAATCAAAGAGAAAATGATAACTTGTAAGACTGTATAAACTGAAGATCTTTGGATGCAATGACTTAGATCAGTAAGAACAATTGTTTGTAAATAGGGAAGACAGACTCACCTGTACAGGAAACATTTGAAGGGCTTAAACATCAAAGGAACTAAGTGGTGGAAGGGTGATTGGAATGGGTGAGTGAAAGGAGAAGTTATTATTATATTATATATAAAATATATATATTATGTTAAGAAATGATTCATATAAAGTCAAAGTGATTGGATCATTTCCTTTGTTGGCAAATTACAGTGGCCTTTTGCCAAGGGGCACCTTGTCTTCTGTCAGAGGCAGCTGTGAGTGACCATTCTGGTCTGGGAAACTGCATTCGTGAACAGGCATCATGGGAATGTGCCCATCCTGTGAGACAATTTGTTTAATCCCATTCATATGTCCAAATGCATGATTAGGGACTTGTAGTAACCACTCATGTTCACACATCTATCATTCAGACACAAAACAAAATACAAAACACCAAATGTCTCTAGAGTTGAGCCAGATCTTTCTTATCATTGAACTATCAAAACTTATAAAAGCCTCAGGGAATTGAGAGATTTATGAATGTTCAAAGTGGCTAAACTTTTTACAATTGTTCTTGCTCAAACAAAACTGTCTACATTATCTTGTATGGCCATACAGATTTTGACCAAAAATATGTCTTTCCAAAAAAAAGAATATTGTTTTCTTGTTATTTATTTCCTTCCTATTAATATCCTACATTAAAAAGAAAAGAAAAAGAAAACTTCTTTGTGTCTTTTTTAGTAAGAACTCTGAGAGAACAGACCCTTCTCTCTGCAGACTAAGCAACCTTGGTCTGATCATCCACCTGCATTCCTCTCCCAGGGTCTCCAAGAAGACTTTCATGACCTCGGAAACTACCAGAGAAAATTATAGATTCTAGAACATGTAACTTCAGGCCCAGTGAAAACAACAGTGCTGGTTAAAGAGCCAAATAGATCTTATCCTACCAAGGAAGCTCCAGGCATCTACTACCATTTCTTTTCCTCTCATGTACATTTTTCATAGCATGACAGATCATTGATATTTATTTCCACAGAGAAATTAGTAAGTCCATATATAATTTTCTACAGTATTCATTTATGGATAATATATAGCTCATAATCAAAGTATTTCATTTGCCTGTTTTAGTCACACGATTGCTTCAGAATAGCTAGTTGTCCTTTTTTTTTTTTCTTTTTCTTTTTAATGAAGTTGGGTCTCCCCCCTTATTACTGAACCTGGGAAAAGAAAGGGCACATGGCAAACAGCAGTAATTACAATTTTAATCCTCTTGACTTACTTCAAAGGTAAAAACTAAGAAATATAAAATGCAGTAAAGTAAAAGCATAATGGATCCATTGTGGTTAACAAAGACTTCTTTTTCTCTCCTCAGCACTCCTTTCAGGTATGGGTATTTCAATTTTGTAGAAGAAATGACTGAGGCCCTCAATTAAAACAAAAACAAAAACTCTTCTTCATTAGTGTCTGATTTAGCATCTTGTCAGTCTTAGATGGCAGAATGTAAACACCTAGACAATCTCTGAACCTAACCTGGTATTATTGTTGAACAGCACCTTACTTTTAGATTTTAGTTATGATAATCAGTTTAGTAGTGGCAGATTATAAATCAGTACGGCAAGCACTGGGAAAGTAGTTTTGTAAGAATCTTCAAACTATATCCGTTGAAATGGGCATTTCTCTTAGTACATTATAGTGAAGAAAAAAAGTATCAGTGAAGAATAAATGTTGATTTTTATATAGCATGAGCACCCTTAGGTCCTTCAACTTTCTGGTGTTTAAAACTTACACTTATAATATCTGAATTAAATAAGCCAAGTACTTATCCTTATCAATAGGAGTACAATTCCTCTCTACACTGTCTAAGAATAAGGGGCTGAAGTGAAGACAAGAGATACTGATACTGACTTAGTGGTTGTTTATAATCAATTGTTCCAAACTCCTCATCTTTACACTTCCATGCCAGGCAATACTTCCTGCTTGATTCCATGCTATTTACTTTGTCTGCCCCTAATACAGCTAAATGTTGAAGGACACTTGTCTATCCTCTCAAAACTGGGTTTCTCTTCTGTGGTTCCCCTAGATCATGTCATTCTACCTATCTCCCTCCTCCTATCTCATCTTCCTTCTCTGGGCCACACAAAGGTGTTCCAAATAAATGTTTCCATCTCAAGTCAGTTTCCTCTGAAGGAATACACGTCCACTGATTATGCAGAGCAGTTGACACTCCCTAATTTTGACAACAACATTTCCAGGCTCTATCTTATCTTTTAAATCTAGATGTCTAAGAAACATTTTTGTCAAACACAGGAGCAATCTTTTTCTAAAGTTAGATTTTATTCTTGTTTCTCCCTGTAAATTCATAGAAAAGAACTTTTTTCTGATGCCCTAATATACCTTAATCCTATTGAAAATAGCCTGTAAAAAAATCAAAGGCTCTTCAAAGGAAAGTGATTGACCAACTATAATAATTCCAGAGTAAAGTACTACTTATAATAATGAATTCTACTCATAAAGAAGTTTTTGATTTATGTTATCTTAAATAACATGACAATGACTGTTACATGATTTTGACTATGGGAAAATACTTAAAATACTTAAAAACAAAATACTTAAACACAAAGAGAAGAGAATATACCAACATAAAAAAAGTATTTATTTTAGCTGATGGAACATTTTTACTCATAAAAATATTTTAAGAGTATCTAAGTCATTCGTAATAAGTAAACATATTTATAACTTAAGGATAAATTTACTTAAAATTCCCAGGAATTTGGTCTTTAAAACCTACATCGTTTTTCCTTTCTCCTGAGATCTTCCATTGGTAGTATTGGTAGGGTCAACACAAGCCCAAACACAGTTCATGAGCTAGAGTAAACAATAGGGCTAGTATGCAAAGATTTCCAGCTAATACCTACTGAATAGAAAAAAAAGATGAAAAACCACACACTCTCTAGGGTCATTGATTTTGAAAAGTCCCCATAAAGAATATTCCTCAATTCACTCTCAAGAAAATGTCATCGCTGCCTGGACCCAAGTTAGAAGTCAACTATAATTATCTTGAAGTCATACTCTGGCCATACCAATGTAGGCAAAACACTTAACTTCTTCCTACTTACTCATATCTAAACTAGGCCCCAAGAATTTTACTTGAGAAAGTCTCCTCTTATAACTAAATTGTGTCTGATTTGACATTGTGGGCACTGATAATCACTCCATATGTCCCGCGGACTGACAGCAGAAAATCCCACTGAGATGTAGGATGGATTTGTTGTGCTTGGTGTAGCCTGCTGAGTCTTGCCAAATGCGACTGGCATGTAAACTGTTTTTATATCATTAATTAATATAATCCACCACATCAACAAGGAGAAAACCAAAAACCATATGATCATTATCAATAGATGCAGAGAAAACATTGGATAAAGTTCAGCACCCATTTATGATAAAAGATCTTGAAAATACGGGGATAAAAGGAACATATCTCAACATAATAAAAGCCATCTATGACAAACCTACACCAAACATCATCTTAAATGGGTGCAAAACTAAAATCATTCCAATTAAGATCTGGAACCAGGCAAGGATACCCACTATCTTCACTACTTTTTAACATTGTACTGACAGTTCTAGTAAGGGCAATGAGACAAAAGAAAGACATAAAAGGAGTACGAATAGGGAAAGAATAACTGAAGCTCTCATTGCAAGCAGACAATATGATTCTTTATGTAGCAAATCCAAAAAAAATACACAGAAAAACTTCTTGAAACAGTAAACTAGTTCAGTAGCCAGTTACCAAATCAACACACAGAGGAGAGTAGCTTTCCTATACACAAAGAGTCAAGCAGAAGAAATTTTTTAAAAATCCTATTTACCATCAAACCAAAAAACAAAACAAAACAAACAAACAAAAAAAACCTGGGGATAAGCCTAGCAAAGCACGTGAAAGATCTATACAAAGAAAACTTCAAAATGCTGCTAAAAGAGATAGAAGAAGATAAAAGGAAATCGAAAGACATTCCCTGCTCATGGATTAGAAGAATTAATACATCAAAATAGCCATCCTACCAAAAGCAATCTACAGATTCAATGCAATCCCTATAAAAATTCCAATGCTGATCCCGATTCCGTCCGGGTCTTGGTGGCGCCCAGGGTTCCTGCGGGCCTCTGTGCCCGCACACCCCGCGGCCAGACCACCATGGCGTGGTCGTCGCTGTCCGTGTGCACCGGTCCCTCGCGCTTCCTCCAGGTCAGGCGGGCTGGGGTTGGTCCTGACCCCCCAGGTCAGGACCAGGGGGTCGCGCACCTGGCGGCCATGACAGCGGCTGCCCCGCCCTGGGCGCACCGGTCGGGCCCCGCCTACAGGAGGGGGCGGGCGAAACTGGGTCGAGCCTGACTCCCTCCGGGTCTTGGCAGCGCCCAGAGTTTGCGTGGGCCTCTGTGCCCGCACACCCCGCGGCTACACCACCATGGCGTGGTCATCGCTGTCAGTGCGCACCAGTCCCTCGCGCTTCCTCCAGGTCAGGCGGGTTGGGGCTGGGGCTCAGTCCGGAGGAGGCTGGGCCTGCTGGCGCCTGCTCGATACCTTAAGACAATATCCAACCATAGAAACCAAACCAGTGAGATACTGGTGGAAAGTCCCTTAACATTTGCCACCTGGGCAGGACTCAAGGGGAATAAGGCAAGCACCACACGCAGTGAACTGGGAGAACCAATAAAATATGACGCCTACAATGTCACCGAGAAGATTTGAACAAAAACCTGGCACAGAAAACATGTCAATAAGGGCACTGCACACCCTCTCTGTTTAGAGGGAAGATACCGCGGAAAGCCGGGCAGCGTGGCTCGTGCCTGAAATCATCAGCCTGCAAAATAGTCGGGGCTAGGGAACGCGGCCTGAGTCCTGCTCAGGACAACACAGCGAGACCTAGCCCCAAATAGCTGGGCGTGGTGGCGCACGCCTGTAATCCCAGCTACATGGGAATGCTTGAGTCTGTAGTACCTCGGGCAACAATAGACTGCGGCTCCACAGGCAAAAATAGCAAGATCCAGACTCAAAAAAAAAAAAAGGGCAAAGCCCCAAGGGAGGAGACCTACCATCAATTGATGGATGTCCCTTCGAGGATCTGCTCTTCCAAAATATAAGGCGGAGTCATGGTCCCAAAGCCAAAGACCTGAAGCATGACTGAAGGAGCAACAAAATGTGGCACAAACTGCGGAGATGAGACCCACCAAGACCAAAGGTGCTCCAAAAGCAGTATAGGAATGATAAACAGCACATTCTACCAAGTCCGGGGAAATCGCACCCTCACCAAGGACGAGGAAATGGATCAAAGAAAAAAAAGAAAAGACTAAAGGACTAAACAAGGACAAACAGCAAAAAGAAAGGAGGCAAAGAGACCAGGGGAGATGTGGTGTGGGGGGGTATTCCCATGGGGATTAGACGTTATACAATCATATATTGTAAAATATGCAAAAATAAAAATTAAAAAAAAAATAAAACACTTCTTTTAAAAGTGTATATAGAGAAAAAATAAATAAATAAAAATTCCAATGACATTCTTCAAAAAAATTACTGAAATTCACTTGGAATAACAAAAATACCTTGATTATTGAAAAAACTCCTGACCAGATAAAGAGAGAATGGAGGTATTACTATTCCAGACTTCAAACTATACTACAAAGCCTTACTAATTAAAACAGCTTGGTACTGGTACAAAAACATACAATTAGATCAAGGGAACAGAACTGGATACCCTGAAATAAAGTCACACATATATAGTCAACTAATCTTTGACAAAGGAGTGGAAAATTTACACTGGAACAAGGACAGCCTCTTCAATAAATGGTGTTGTTGGGAAAACTGGATCAAGACATGAAAAAAAAAATGAACCAAGATACCTCCCTCACACCATGTACAAACACTAACTCAAAGTGGATAAAAAACTTGGATGTAAGACCTGAAACCATAAAATACATAGAGGAAAACCTGGGCAAAACCCTCCATGAGTTACAATTCAGAAATCCATTTCTGGACACATCTATAGTTGGCCAAAAAAATGAAGGAAAATATAAAAGCTGGGACTACATCAAACTAAAAAGCTTCTGCACAGCAAAAGAGAAAACAGAAAAAAAAAAAACCAAAAAGAATCCCAGCTGAATGGGAAAAGAATTTTTGCCCTCCATATACAGGTGATAAGGGTCTGATAACAAAGATACACAAAGAACTCACACAACAAAAACAAAGCAAAAAACCCAGTTAAGAATGAGAAGATCTAAAAAGACACTTTTCTAAAGAGGAAGCACAAATAGTCAACAGGCACATGAAAAAACTGTTCAATGTCACCAGTAATTAGGGAAATGCAAATCAAAACCACAATGAGATACCACCTTACACCAGTAAGAATGGCCCACATCCAAAAAACAGACAAGTGCTGGTATGGATATGGAGAGAAAGGAACACTTTTATACTCCTGGTGGGAATGTAAATTGATCCAGACACTATGGAAAGCAGTGTGGAGAACCCTCAAACTAGTGAAAATGGAGCTATCATATGACCCAACCATCACTCTTCTGGGAATCTACCCAAAGGAAGCTTCAATGTGGGTACAAAGGGACACCTGTGCTCGGATGTTTATTGCAGCACTATTTATAATTGCAAGGACATGAAAACAACCCAAATGCCCCAAGACAGAGGACTGGATGAAAAAGATGTGGTATGTATACACAATGGACTAGTATGCATCAATAAAAAGGACAAATTTGACTATTTTTTTTTGTAATATGGATGTGCCTAGAAGAAATCATATTGGCAGAAGCAAGTCAGAAGGAAAAAGACAGAAACCAAATGGTTTCATTAATATATGGACAATCAAACAAAAGTACACAACTGGGGGAGGGTACCAGCTGGAGTGGCCAGGGAGGGGAGGTGGTGGGTGACCCCCAGGGATCACAATGATGTGAAATATATATACATATAAATATATATATATTTGTTATTTTTATATAATTTGTATATGTATATATAAATTATATAAAAATAACAAAATAAGTAATCTATTCTCACAGAGCTCACTGGATTCAGAGGCAAATTTGTTTTCATGGTTCAACGTCTTTCTTCATAAGGTCATGCCTTTGCAGCTGGGTAACACTTTCAGCTACTTTAGCAGTAACAAGATCAGTCAGCACAGAACGTGTGACAGGACATCTCTCACAGGTCATCTCTCACAGGTCACAGTCTCCTTCAGACTAGTCTTTCTTGATGACAGAATCAAATAGGCTTATTATTATGTGATAGATGTGCACACATCTCCATTTTATTCAAATGTCCTAATTGTAATGAATGTAAAGCATGACATTCTCTTTTTTGTCATTCAAAAGAAAAAAAAAGGTTCTGTCAAACTTGGGATTTCTGTCTTCTGTCAAACTTGGGTTTGAATTGGTGTTTCTTTTTCCCTCTCCCTGGGAACCACAAACCTGAGGACAGACAGTGAAGAGTTTTTCTAATAAACACATGGTTGACGGCTCCCTTAAACCCACAGTTTGAGATAGCAGCCTCTAGCCTTCTGCACTCGGAGTTATGCCTTGTGTCTAGCAGCCACAGAGAAAAATTGTAGTTAGTGCTGCATAGACTGTGATAAAGCTAAGTCTGGGAGAAATTCATATAGTAAAGATGGCAGTAATGTTTCAGGAAGAGAATAAAGTTTATAGCAGAACATGGGAATGTGGTTATATCACAGGACTTATTTTTAACACTTTTGTTAATATTTTTGACAAGGTAGCATAATGGATATGCATCTTAATGACTAAAGTTATTTTCATTAAGAAAAAAACTGTAACTTACTTTTGTAAAACATGAAATTTTTTAAGACATGAGACATTCACTCAGATTTCATCACCAAGTCAAAGTGCTTTAAAAGTACCTCGATGCTAAAAATAAAAAGAGAAAGAAGATCCTTGTGGGAGGAAGAGGAGGAAGAGGAAGAGGGAAAGGAAGAAAAGGAGGAAAAGGAAGAGGAGGAGGAAGATACTGTTTATACAAGGTCACATATATGTGACAAGAAAATAAAATTCTATTTGAGCCAATTAAAAAATAATGAAGTAGCCCAAATGGATTTATTTTTTGTATTTTTGCCAAGTAGCTGTATAACTGTGAGAAAAGGATCTCCCAGATAATGGTAGAAAGCACAAGTCTGGAGTTTGATGGCCTCAGTTTAAATCTAAATCTACCATTAACTGGCTTTGTGACTCACAATTAATCTCTTTTCAGAGTCAGTTTACTCAGGCATTAGTGGGCAAAATTGATGAGGATTGAATATCCACAGGATACTTAGGACTGTTTAGGTGACTGTAACTGTTCCTTAACTGTTGGTTACTGAATGCCATGATCTCCAAGGTCAGGTGTGAATAGGCAGCAAAAAGCCACTTACAGTATAAAAATTTATTTCTAGGTCATAAAGCAGATGGATGGCCTTTTTCCTCTTAACTTCTAGATATTATTTGTGAACAACTCATGCTAAATATTCAGGTATTGCTTTTGTGGGTGATACAGTAAATTTAAGTAAATTGTCTTTTAATTTGAAAATATTAAAATAGTGAAGGTGAAATCTAGAATGAATGCATGTTTTTATATTTGTTTTTCAACAAGATTTTACAAAGCATATTTTTTGCAAAGCCTCAGGATTACAAAATAACAATACAAAGATACTGCTCTCACGGGCTTTTCTGGTGTAAAGAGGTCAAATACCAAATAACCCCATCTAAAGTAGAAAGAGATATGTATCTGAAACAAAGTGATAGAAAGTAGGTGTTTAGAGAATGATATCATTTCTTCTAGAATCTGTTAATCAAATTGAAATTCATGCAAGATGCAGCATTTCAATTGGATGTTGAGAGATAGCAAGATTTAGGAGTGATGTAGAAGAAAATGCAGTGATGACAGTTTTATTAGCTAACATAATTAGTTTTTTATTTTTCTAGAGTCAAATCTGTGTAGCAAGTTATTTTCTGAATGTTTTGCTGTGAGATAACTCTAAGATCATTAGAATCCCCATATTGCACCTTGAAGATAGACTGGTGAAGGAATGACTTCCTATTGTAATTGCCTCATCTCAAAATTAATTAAAAATTGGTCATACTCTTAACATGTAAAAATTACAACTGTAAAATTTTCAGAAGAACATACCACAGGATATTTCGAAAGCTATGGGTGGATTTTCAACATTTATAAAGTATACTTCATAAAGATTTAAAACTTTTGCTATCAGAAATGCTACAAAGAAAATTAGAATACAGATAGGGAGAAAGAGCATATCTGTCCTTAATACAAAAAAGGGTTTTTACAATGTATATATATACAACCCAATTTAAAAAAAGGATAAAAGAGTTTAACAAATATTTTATAAATATGCACAAAAGGTCAATAACTACATGAAAATATTATCAGTATCATTATTTATGACAAGAAAAATGAGAACCTCAATGAAATAAATTAAAATAAAAAACAATGATCATATAAAGCGTTGAGGATGTGGAACAATAAGAAATCTCATACATTGCTGGTAGAGTACAAAATAGTATAATAACTAGAAAAATAGTGTAGTACCTTATAAACTAAACATGAATATATCCTATATATGACCTAGAAAATCTACTAGTTTGTCTGTCCTCAAGGGAAATGAAAGCACTTGTAAACCAACCTATTTATATAATCAGTAGGTGTCACGTAACAACTATATTAAAAATGACTTATAAGAAAAGGTAATGATTATATCAAATATAAAAATAAATTTATAAAGACTCAGAGAAAAAATTCACAATATAGTTCCAAGCATTTATATTATATAGATGACATCTTCTGATCATTAGAAAGTTACAGTAAAAAACACCTCGTTCAACATACTTATTTTTAAGAAATATGTATAATGATCAAAATACTACTACATATCAAAATTTTTAGGAAGACATTTATACAAAAATGATAAATTAATGTACACTGCCAAGTGCATTCATTAAAAAAGAAGAAAAAAGAAAAAATCTAGGCTTTCAAATTAAGAACCTACATTGGGAGCATCAGCATAAACCAAAGGAAAGTGAAGTTAGCAAATGATAAAGGTAACAGCAGATTCTCATAAAATGGAAAATAAAATCATTACAAGGACAGTAAACTCAAAAACTAGTTGCTTGAAAACATCACTAGACAGATTTGAAGTGAGAATTATCTAAAATGAATAGGCAGAAATAACCAAGACTAGGAATGGAAAGGAGGTTATGATTGCAATGTACTCAAGCTTAAAAATCTTTAAAAAAAAGGATAACTTTATTTGAGTTTTATTGAAAAATTAGAAGAAATTAGTAGTTTTTTAAAAAGAAAGTTTTTCTTTTTATTTGAAAGTAGCATAGCATAATGATTGAGTATGGCTCATTTGAATCTTAGTGTCTGGTCTGAATCCCAGCTTACCACTTACTCTGGTTGTGATTTTAATAAAATTAATTAACCTTCCAGATCTTCCATCTGGAAAATGTGGATAATCTTAATACTTCATTTCATTTTAGAAAGATTGAAATAAAGATGGTTGTAACATGCAGGGATAACACCAGGACAATAATACTTAATACATGACAAATAGCAGTATCCCTTATTTTGGATACAATTAATTACCAATCATAACTTAAGAAAAACAGAAATAACAAAGAAAAACAATAGCAACTAAAAAGTGAAGTGAAAAAATTATGCTACTTCTCTAGACACTATTTCTACTGTTTTACATATGAGTTTTGAAATCATTTAATAAGGAAATATAAGGACAGTGTAATACTGGCTAAGGCCAGTACAGGAAATGAAGATTATAAACTGTCACTTAACAACATAATGGCAAAATATATAGTAAAATGTGTAAGTTAAATTCACCAGCATATTAAAAATGCATTAATAAAGTATTCTATAAAAGGAAGAAAGAATACCTAAAGATTTAATAGAGTCGCAAATATCTCAATGAATTCCAGAAAAAAATAGGTTGATGAAATTTAACAGAAATTTATGATTTTAAAAATTGATGTGTTTATGATTAAAATAACACATAAATGATGCAAAGGAACTATAAATTTTCTTGACTTTATGGTAAAATAGCATTTGATTTGAAAATATAATCTGTCAGAAATTTGCAACAAGCATCATATTTAATGTTAAGCTGCTAGAAGCATTTCCTCTAGACTAAGGAGCAAATGCTAATTCTTGTACTCAGCATTTCTATTCAACAATTTCCTAAGGCTCTCGTTTTTATACAAGAAAAAACAAAGAAATAAAAACTACAAGGATAGAAAGGAAGAGATAAAATAATTCCTTATTAGACAATAGAAGTGTGTTTCAACTAGGTAACATGCACATTACTGGAAGCTAATATTGTTAGATGTGAACCCAACACACCTTAGAAGACTGTGGGGCTGTGGAGCCAAAGAAATCACACAAATTGCTGCTAAGGATGCCAACTGCAGTCACCAACATCGGTAGTTTCAAACAACACTGGTAATATTCCCACTATAGGATCCAGCAATTATACTCCCAAAATATAAATCCCAAGGAAAACTTAATATAGATGCCCCAAACTATGTACAAGACTATTCCTATGAATATTGAATGTAACAGTAAATAAGGGGAAACAATCTAAATGTCTTTTGGTAGAGAAGTGATTTAAAAAATATGTATTTATAGTTATTTAAAGAACTACAACTACAATGAATGAGAGGCACAGCGATCAACATGGATAAATACTAAGAATGATGTTAACATGAGAACAGCATGCACATTAGAATCCATCTCATCACATACACAAAAAGACAGTGCTCTAAGAATATCTCTCTTGCATGAGCAAATTTTCATTTCTATGGGGTTATTCCCATAAGAATACAATGTACTCTACCCTCATTTTCTGTCCCCTTTCATCTACCATCCCATTTCTGGCTCCTTTCTAGCAGAACTCTTTGAAAGTTTTAGTTATACTTGTCTTCAGTTTCTCTCCTTCCATTCTTTTACAAATCTTCCTAAATTCCCTTATTTATTTCACCAGTAGATACCTCAAAGTATTATCTACAGCTATTAACTCTAGTTTAAAACTTTCAATAGATAACCAACACATAATTTGGAAATACAAAAACACATTTTGTGTGCAATGAACACTGCTTTAGTCTTCCTTCTACACAATTTCTACTGTTTGTTTCTTGTGTATTAGTCAACTTATTGTGCCCACACAAGCAAATGCAAAATTATATTCTTATTTTCCCTTATTTTTTACATAAATGTAGAATACTATATTGGCTCTGCTGTATAATTCTTTTTTTTACTTGATATATCTTGGATTCCATTTGATACCAACATGTAATAGCTTTTCAATTATTTTCATATGTCTACTATTTGATGGAACACAAGTACCATATAATTTACCACTTCCCTATTGATGCACAAGTTTTCTTACTTTTGCATATACAAAGCAATACTGTAATAAATGGCCTTGTGTATATGCTATTTTCATGTGTATAAAAATATGGGAATACATTTCTAGAAGAACTCCTTAATCAAAGAAAAACATTTATTTTTGAATAGATATTAGCAGATATTTTTCACAGTTGTGCCAAGTTAAACATTCCCCAGCAATGCCGCTGTCCCAGCAGGAGTACCTGCAACCCTATAACCTCTTCAAGAAATTCTATTATCACATTAAGATTTTTTTTCTCATTCTCCCAGCAGAAAATAGTAAAATGTTTTAACGAGTGTGTCCCTAAGCAAAGTTAAATTTTTTTTACAAATTAAATGCTTTGCATTTCTTCTTATGAAAATTATGTTTTATCCTTTATTTTTCATTTTGAGTCTCCTTACCAATTTTTAAGAGCTTTTTGATTTTGGAGGTATTAGCCATTTTGTCTACATTTTTCTCTTCCATCACTTCCATTTAGCATTATGATACTTTCCCACACACAGAAGTTTCTTTTTGTCTAGTGACTGGATCTTATGTCCTGGTGAAAAGAATGAGCCTCACATCAAGATTATTTAAAAAATTTGTCTTTTTTGATTGATGAATAATATTTCATCACGTACATATACTACAGGTTTTTGTACCATTCATCTATTTTAGGGCATTTGGGTTGCTTTCATATCCTGGCTTTGTAAATACCCCTGCAATAAACATCTGGTACGGCTCTCTTTTTGGATTAGGAATCATGCTACCAGAAATGTCAGAAAGAAAAAGAGAAATACTGGATGGTCTCACTTATAAGAGGGATAAAGGGGAAAAAATGAACACATAGACAAGAAAAATTTTTTTTAGAATAACTCTCAACAAAAGTGAAGCATGAGCTTTAGAGGGGGTAGGGGGGAAGCAGGAGTGGGAGGGGCACAAAAAACTAAGATGATGGTTCACGGGTGATAGGAAAACCCCGGGTTAGATAACTATGTAAAATAAAACAAATTTAAAAAATAAACAAAAAGAAAAAATACTATTAAATAATCTTCCTAAGAATACAATGCAAATATGTATCTGTTTTTTCATCTAGAGTGGCTACCAGGTTATTTCATTTATAGCTATGTCTAGATTTTTTATTCTTTGGTATTGGTTTGTCTGTTGAGGCACCGGTATCATATTGTTAAAATTACAGTAGTAAGATTTTGACTACAAGGCTTTCACATTGACTTGGGCTCACCCCTTCATTCACTCTTATTTATTTTCAGAATTTCCTGACTATTCATGTATTTTTATTGAAAATAATTACCTCTATGAATAGCTATATAAATTATCTTGCAGAGAATTGATAGCTTTATGACACTGAACGTGGTATGCTAGTGATTCAAGCAACATTTCTTCAAAATGGCTTTGCATATTTTTTCACAATATTCACTTGTATTGTATAATATAATTTCCTCTTATTTCTAAATATTTTATTGTTCATGAAAAAAAAAGTGTCTCTTTTTCTGTAGCTCCAAACTGTTTCTATTATTAAATCTATGTTTGAATACTTTTTTTTTACTTTATCACCTGATGGGATTATTTGTTTATATTAGCTTTCAGTAGATACTCAGTTTTTATAGGCATACAAATTTAATATCTGCAAGAAATGAAAAATTTACCTCTAGCTTCCTAAGGTTTATGTTTCTAAATACTTCTAAATTAGCAATATGAATACCTAAATCTGAAAAATAGCAATATGAAATGTTTAGGGAGCCAAAATATATAGGAACTTACAAACAACATGCATGGGATGTTAACAAAATCATTGGTATATGGTGTCATGCAGTATGGTGTACATGGAGGCAATTATATAGAAATGATGCTTAATTATTAAAATTATTAGAAACCAATGCAATAATATGATTCATGGTGGGCATACTGGGGTTTCACTTGTTCTCTACTATTGTTGAGACCTTGAAATATTACAATTTATTCCTCCAAATGATGAAAGAAAAATAATCTCTTAAGGGAACATTCAGCTTATATAGATTAAGAAGGACTCACTGAATGAACAGAGTTTATTCTGCCTGAGGAGCTTATTGAAGTGACTGGCGAGGATTGGCAGTGATTAAAATTCACCTGAATTTAAATAAATTTGAGTCCAACATATTTTTATTTGAATTTATACTTCACCAGATATTCAGTAAGGTGAGTGGTGACTGAAAAAAAATTTTAAAAGGAACTTTAGTCTATAGTTACAGAGATAATTATTTATTTTCAAATCACACCCACACAATAAATACATAATAATTTTTTCCTGATTTCTGATAAATAGGATTACAGAGATGAGTAAGATGAAATGGAAAAATATAAGGCTTCAAAGAGCTGGAAGTCTAGTGAGGAAGCTGGACAAATATACAGTTATAGACAATGTGCTATAATAGTGACATAATAATGATGTGTGGGGCACCACGGGGGCAGAGAGCTGTGAGAATGAGCTTCCCATATGGCAATAGAGATCTGTGCTCACAGAGAAACTTTTCCCAGAGCCATGCTGTCAGCAACCCTGTCCCAAAACCTAGCATAATTATTAGTCTTAATTGCCAAAATCAGGGCCTCCCACTATAATTTATTCTACTTCAGGTTTTTTGATTTTTTTTAAGTAATAAGGCATTTGTACAACTCCACACATTCTTAAGAAGTTTTTATACTCTAATTTAAGAGCCATGTGGCTCACTTAAGCAGGCTTTTTCCTCTACTTCTAAAATATCCTTATCAAACCAACAGTCAGCAAGTGAGGGCTTTATTGATCGGAATATGGGGCGTTCAGAAACCGATTTATCATCTCAATAATCTTGTGGTAACAGATAGTGGTAAGTGATAAGTAAAGCCTCTCTCAAGAGGAAGTAATAAAAATTATTTTCTCAACCTAAAATCAATGTGTTGGATATTAAATGGTTCTATCTTATGATGCTGTAAGTTTGTTTATGGGTAAAAGCAAGTACAGCAGCAGCTGTAATGAGGGTCAGTAGGGAGGGAAATCTAAAAATATCCATCCAAAGGATGGTGATAAACAGAAATGGTCTAAATATTAAAAGATCAATAAAAGGATTTTGTTCATGGACTGTTATTCTCCAGTGCGATATTGTGTCTGTATTTGAGTAGCTATTTTCCTTTTGGATTTATATCTGTCCTCAGAAAAGAGCACCTTGGGGCAATATCCTCCTGGTTGAGATGATCTATAACTTTGGCATTGCCATTACTGCTCCAAGCCTTCAAGTCTCCAGCCATCAGCTAGATGCATGACTAAGGTAAGATGGCATAAGCGTGGGAAAATACTTGAGAAAAGCCTAAGAATCCCTTTTGGTAAGGAACACCATCTGTCTTGCTTGGAAGAGTCTAATCAAAATGGGAATGGTAAAATGTTAGTTATTTTGGGTATTTGGATATGCACTGATATTGATTTCTACATTTGGGGGTTATTTCCCATAAATTAATGAATTTGTTATTACAATGGGCACCATTTCCCTTATTTTAACTGGAATTTTTTTTCCTTCCAGTTAAGTCCTAAAATACCATAAAGTTGGAGGAAACCTTTTTCTGGACTCCATATTTTCTTAGAAAAAGTATGCTACTGTCTAAAGAGGAAAGTTTATCAGGTCACAAAGTTTATATTCCAATCTCAAATCTATGCACCTTAAGGAGGGAGGAATTTCAGTAGCTGGGTTGTAAATTTCAAGGAAATACAATTTTATCTGAGACTGTCTCTGTGCTTGCAGGAACTAGAAATGATGTCAGATTTCTAGTTTGTAGAGTAGAATAATTGCCTCTGTTTCTAGATTGGATTTTAGCTTATAGTTCTGTGGATAATTTAGACATTTGGAAGCCAACATCTATGGAAAAGGTTGCACAACATTTAATCAATTTCATTCCTCTACATAATATGCTATTGCCAGCCTTATGATACAATCCACGTCATGTCTCAATATCTGCTGAAAACCATGAAATATAGCCTTATTGATTTTAGAATGATGTTAAAAATCCCTAAATATAGCGTTGAAGGTCATTCAGTATGTGACTCCGCACTGCCATTCCACTCCTTCCTCAGCATTACATTTTCTGTCTACACTGGCTTGTTGGAATTTCCTCAATATTCTCTGATTTTCCCATCAAGTCACATTCTCCTTGTCATAATAGCTCTCTCTTCCTTTCACATACATTCTCCAAAACCTTAATTTCATCTGCCTTTATGAAACTTTTTCTGATACTTCTGATTAAATGTAGCCTAACCCATTTTGAACTTGATATTTATTTTTTAACTTCCACATTAGAGATTCTCTACCATCATCATTAAAAGGCATATTTATGATTCTTCACTTGACAGATATTTTCCAGCAGCCAGGCACAATGCTGATCAGAAGAACACAGTTGCAAAAATAGAGGATGAATAACAATTCAGACAGTGGCAAAGGTATCCAAAGGTTCTGGGAGGAAGAAAGAATCTGGCATATTTGAAGAAATGAAAGAAATGCTGTACATAAGGCAGGGTGGGGAGCATAGGATTTTGTAAAAGAAGAAGTTTGGATTTTATTCCAACTGTAATGGGAAACCACTTGTGGGTTCTAGACAAGAGAGAAACATTTTCTACTTTAAATGTTGTAATATACAATGAGTGATCACTCTGTCTTTGGTGGGGTAAATGGATTGAGATTGAGGGAGATTGTGGATAGTGAGAACTAGTTAGCAGGATGTGAGAATAATTCTCAATGGCAAACGTATGTGAGAAGAGTCGTCTCCCACATGCTCTGACCCTGCTTCCCTGGAGACACAGGGTCAGTATTCCCTCCCCTAAATAGCAGCTTGTGGTTGCTCCAGAGAATGGCCAAAATAGTAGTATGATTTTGAAGAGTAGACAATGAAAAGACCATACCTTCCTCTTGCTCTTTCTCTTTGGCTCACTTGAACCATAAAAAGTCAGTCATACAGAGAATCTCTGGACTCTCCATTCCCATTCAGCATCAAACATTGGACATGGGAATGGACATCTGTCTGTTCAGGAGGCTTTACCTCTAGCCTGATCTTTTGCATCCAGTCCAAATGCCTGCACACAGCATTGGTGGCTATTAAAAAAATAATTGCTTTATGTAACTAAACCTTTGGGGTAATTTAATTTTAGCAATAGATTAGAAATGGGTGGTGGTACAGAAGGTGAAAGAAGGAAGACTTGTAATGTATAGTGAAGATAGAATCTAAGAGATTTGCTGCTGAAAAGGGCATGAGAAGTGAAGATGGAATCAAGGATGATTTCAAAATGTTTGGCTTTAGAAATGCAGTAGACAGTAGGCTCTATTCACTGTCATAAAGAAGATCTAAGGATTCAGATGACAGATGTGTTGGGGGCAATGCTGATGTTTTCTAATAGATTTTAAACTCATTGAGAGCAGAGCAAAGTTCTATCTATGTACCCCCTTGCCCAGGGCACTGTGTATTTTGAGCAATAAATGCAATAAATATCTCCTAAATTGAACTAGGAAGAAGTTAATGCCCATGGCTGAATGAGATCACCCCTTCTTAAAGCTTTTCTTTACAAAATATATATGGATAAATGAAGATGCATTTTTTAAAACATTTGCATAAAAGGAATTGACATATTACATTAATTAATCACAGTTGGCTGAGGAACGATGCATACATTAACTTGTCTTTCAGACTTGGGCAGTATACAGCAAAGTGATATAAAGAACTGGAAAATGTATGGTTAACTTGGCTCACAGAGATGCATATATTTAAATGGGTCATATCAGTCACAAAAATGAAGGATGGTTCCACATTGTGTTCTGTAAACAAAACCTTCAGGCTTCTTGCTGATGGGTAATTCTAGCTTGTGTATGCACGACCTTGGCCTCCTCATTGCTGTGTGGTTGCTTAAATTTGTATTAGCTGAGGCTTCTGTCTGAAGTACCTAATTGAATAGATTCACTCCGGAGTTTCTGGGAACTTTCCTGATGGGTCCAGGACTTTTAATATACACAGAAGCAGAAGGCTGCTGTGACAAAGACCCCTGAGCAGGGAATTCTCCAGAGGAGCACTTAAGTGTCAGCTACATCTTTCTGATTCACCTCACTTTCTGTCACTTCAAGGGGGGAAAGTCATTCACTCTTCATTCTTGGTGTCTGATCCAACAGTTCATGCAAGTTTGCCTGCTTGGTGAATACCTTCAGAGGATCTGGTTTGCCTTTTCTTCCTGGCACCCCTGCTAAGAATTCATCCCTCTTAAAATATTTGCCAAACTCATTTCTATTCAAAGGACAAATATGAATTCTGGAGGTCTCTCTTATACCACAGATTTGCCTCTGCTTCTAGAGTGAGGAGAAGTGGGCAAGGGTGAGTAGTGGAGACCACAGAGCAAGCCTGTGTGAGGAGAGGCAAAGGTCTTGAAATGTGCTTCACAGGTCCAGCTGCTGGACACAGAGACCCTCATTTTAAAATGCCTCTAACCATCCCCAGGCTCAAGGTTCAGCATTTCAATGAGAGAGAAGCTTAACTACAAAGATATCTTTCTGTGGAATTTTTTTCCTTTGGAAAGGAAGTTCATATAATCAGCTCATTTGACTTGACTTTTAAATAATCATGGCTCTGTAAAAGATGTTAATGTTTATCACTTATTAAATGCTGATTCTAATTAAACAAACGCTCCACCTTGAATAAGAAAATTGATTTTCTGCTTAAGATTTTTGTCGATAAAATTGTGGTGATTAGTGAGGTTGCAGTTAGCTATTAAGTCTTAATATATAGTTGTAACTTAAAGACCATTATTATTTAGATAATGCTTAATGACCCATCAGATTTCCTGAGATCTGTAGATTTTTCACTGCTTATCATCCTCTTTGTGTTCAGTGGATTATGAAGTACACCAAAGAGTCAGTGCTGACGGCCAAGCAGGTTTTTCCTTCCAAAAGCAGGAGGGATTTTCATAAAGGATTGAGTAATCCTGCATCTGTTGGCCTGCAGGGCTTCCCATGCTCAGTAAGTGTAGCACACAAAGGGTTTCTCTTTCTTCATTCTTTCTGCCCTTTCTTCCTTCTTTCCATTTCTTTTCCTTCACTTTTTCCCTTTAACCCCAGAAAGGTAGATATACCCAAAACTAAAAACAAAAAACCTCTTCTATGCAAGTGAAAAAAATTGGAGATAACTGCCCTAGAGGGATTTAAGACAGAGCTTATATTTGAGGACATCGGCCATCTTGGTGTTCCTTTCAACTCAACCTTATTTTATTCATGAACACCACCCTTCTGCAACTGAAGAGTTCCTAGAGTAAGGAAGCTGGAGAGCATTCAAGTTAGTATATATTTTTTAAATTGCACAAAATCACTTTCATTGCAGATATTTGAAACTACATGGAGGTATATAAAATATAATGTCATCGCAATGGAGCATCCTGCCCTACTCAGGATGAGCTGCTGATACCAGATCGATGTGCATCTTTTTTCCCTTATATGCACATACATGCATGCATATGGTATCAGAAGGGCATATTTGACTGAATTGTTGTTGCTGTTGCCTGAAATCACAGACTGCAATGGCCCAGCGAGAGTATTCATCAGTAATGTATTAGAGACATACTGCATGTCAGTCATTATTTATATTAGATCTATCCAAATATGCTTAAAGAAGAAAGACTTGTAGTTTCAAATAAAGTTATCAACATCAGTACATTCTTTAATGTCATCAATTTTTAGAATAGTTTTTAGCCTTTCTGATCTTCTTTCAGAACAATTAGAACATCCATTTCTTTACTTTGGGAACTTAGAGCAAATGGGGCATATACTTTTTGACATGTATATATATATATATATATATATATATATATATATATATATATATTTCTTTTTTTAAATAAAGCCAATGTTGGTAGGCAGAATTCTAAGATAACCCTCAAGATTCCTATTCTTGTGCTATAGGTCTATATAACCCTCTCACCTATAGGGAGGGAGCTTGTGATGATGAGGGGACTATCACTTGTATGATTAAATTATGCTATATGGCAAAGATGTAATTAAAGTTTCTAATCAGTTAACATTGAATTAATCAAAAAGAGATCATCCTGGGTGAGACTCACCTAATCAAAATGATTCTTTAAATCTCAGACTAGAGATCAGGGCAGACCATGTCTGTAGATTTAAAGTTGCAGTAGATTTCCTTCTGTTGACCTTGAAAGAGCATACTGCTAGGGAGCAGGGAATATAGGTAGCCTTGAGAAAATGATAGCAACCACCGCTGACAACCAGCAAAAAAATAGAACCTTGGTCATCCATTCTTGAGATGCTGAGTTCAGTGATAACCAGTGAATTTGGGAGAAGAGGCAGAGCCTCCCTTTAGATTATTTCCACGACTTGATTTTAGCCTGTGAGTTGACTCAGCAAGCCCATTTGAAAGTCTTAACCCACAAAGATTTATGTTTTTAGGTTGCCAAGTATAATTGGTTGAATTATACCCAACAGAAGTTATGTCCATGGAACCTCAGACTGTGATCTAATTTGGAAATATAATCTTGCAGAAATAATTCAGATGATAATAATTGAAATGAGGTCATCCTGAATGAGGGTAGGCAGAAAAGTTGACGATGGAGACAAAAAGTGAAAGATCATAGAAGCAGAGACAGGAGTTAAGTCACATCATGCCTAGGACGAACAAGAGTTGAGACAGTCACCAGCAGCTACAGGAAGGTCAAGGAATAGTTTGGGTTTAGCCTCACTATCTAGGAAAGAAGTCAACCTTGTTGACACCTTTATTTTGGACGTCTCGCTTCCAGAACTGTCAAAGAATAAATGTGTTTTTGAACCTCCAAGCTTATGGTCGTTTGTTACAGCAGACCTATGAAACTAATATACCACGCTGTGGTGATTTGTTATGCAGATACAGAAAAATAATACACAATATTAAAATGTCAGGAGATTTTTCTCTCTACCCATACTACCTCTACATCTCACCCAGCAATAACCGGCTGGAGAGGCAGCGTCACTGTTGGCTGCGCCTAAGCGCCTGAGCTCTCTCCGATGGCCTCGCTGCTCCACAGCGCCACTGTGCACAAGCACTCCTGGCTTGCTTCCCTGTCCCCTGGGCCTCCGTAGTCATTTTCAGTTTTGATCTTGGCTTTATGGTTTTACTTTTTTTGTTTTAACCTCAGACCACATTGCCCAGTTATTGGCACTTGATGGCTTCTGAGAATTAAAAACACTCCTGCAGGATGGAGACGATTCAGAATAGAAATCTGTAAACAATAAAGAGAATTTCAAAGGAGCTCCAAAACTGTATTGTACCAAAACAAACTTTTCAGAGCAGACTCTGCTAGGCAAACCTTACACGGGGCTCAGATGAGGTGGTCCACTGCACTACATAGCTACTTAGTTTTCAGGACAAAAAGTTAACATTTTTCTAAGACTTACACTCCTGTTTTCTGCCCACGAGCTATAACATCAGCACAGAACAAACACTGGCCCTAATTTCAGTGGAAACCAAACTTATCAAAAACAAATCAGCTCTTCAGAGATACATTCTGGATGAAACAACTTTGATTAAGGTTCATAGTTCCTACTGTGTAGTCTGATGACTCTGTGTATCTTCTCCTTTCCATACCTGAGTTAGTAACAGGACTGGAAATATTACCTGTTTCTGAAAAATGGGTCTTATTTTATGAAAATAATTATAGCTGCAGCTAATTCTAAGATTCAAGAACTCCATTTTTCCTGTTTCGTGGGACAGAATGCAACCTAAACCTACAGTTCATTCCAGTGGGTAAACACTGCTATAGGGGAAGTCAATAATTGTTTATTATTCTGCTGATGGTGAGACTCACTTCTTTGTTTTTGGTTTTTTTTGTTTGTTTGTTTGTTTGTTTGTTTGTTTGTTTTAGACTAGGTCTCGCTGGTTTTGTCCGTGGAACCGCAGGCTCTTGTTGCCCGGGGTACCACAGACTCAAGCAATCCCCAGCCTCAGCTTCCCAGGTAGCTGGCCTGGGAAGGGGTGCACCACCACAACCAACTAGTTTTTTGGAACTAGGTCTCAATACGGGCCCCAGGTGGGACTCGAACTGTGATCCCTAGCCCCGGCCGCTTCATAGGCTGAAGCTTACAGGCACCAGCCACCGTGCTCGGCCTGAGATGCACTTCTTAAAAGAGCTCAGATAAAAACAGTTGATGGGCAAGCAAGTTTTCTCCACTAGTCCTTTTAAAAGGAAACTAGTTAATATCGTGTAGAGTCAATATTTTCATAATGAAGAAGGGAGCTAAGACAGTTTCTGAGGGAAAATAATGGGAGAGGATAGTTATGCTAGGGAACAGATGCTTTTTAGCTTGGTTCTTAACCTGAATCGAGATGAAAACCTGAACTACTGTCACTTAGGAATATACGACAGTCCAGGAATTGTGTTTCCATGATGGCTGTGATTGAATTTCAATCAGAAATTGAAGTTCAGGCTCACTGCTACCAGTCTGCTACTATTTTATGCCACCATGACAGTAACTGTGGCAAGCCTATGTCTTGCAAATGACACATTGCTGTTTTCTCAGGTCTCTTGGGGTTTGTTGTAAGGGTGTTTCTCTAATGATCAGCAGCACTGATCAATATGTATTGAAAGCCAACTTGGTGCCTGGGACTGTGTGAGGCCATTGTCACTTACGCCATTTTTCTTTTGAAGGACTATACATACTTCTATTTACAATTTCCTCATTTTGAGTTGGAGAAGAAACTGAAGCTTGTATTTTATACCATCTCTTCCCCAGCAAATCCAAATACAAACCCACACATTCAAGCCACCTTCCCAGGTGACTGACTCTTCTGTGAGGGGTATTGATTTGATTGTTCTCCTGCACCTCATGTCTGTTCTTTAGGTGATCTCACTCCACTTTGACTTGAGAGTCTTCAGCTGGGCTGCAGACCAGGAAAGCATCAGACCAAAGAAGAGGAACAAAATGCAAGCAGGTGATGACCCTGAACACGCCTCACATGAAAATGAAAATAATCAATGTGACACACTTCTCAAAGACACCCTGGTTTGCAGCTTTGCAGAGGACTTTTGTGTATTCTCCATGGAAGATCAGCTTGTTGATACAAACCAATAAGGAAGACAGGAAGGAAACAGGAAATGAGTATTCATGAGGGATGTTGGGAGACTCCCAAGGTCACTAATTCCCACCTCAGCACATCAGCAAAGTCCTTCAGTGCTGGGTCACGTTGTGAAGAGCAGCTAGTTGTTATTTCCTCTTTTCCTTTTCTCTTTTTCTTTTTTTAAGGTTATTCATTCTACCTAATCACTTGATGAAGAAAGCTATAAAATATTCACTTTGGAAAATCATAGAAACGCATTGGAGATTTTTTCATTAAAATGTTTAGGGGTTGTGAACCAATTAAAACTTTGTGTTGCAATCCCTCTCCACTTTCGTATTTTCTGTATTATCTTTTGAAACTTGCTTATTCATTATTCAAAAGTAAAAACAAACTAGATGCAGTGAACAAGAAGCCATTTTCTTTTTTGTGGGTGTTGCATTTTTGGCTTCTTAGAACAGTACCAGGGCCAATACTAATTAGTCGTCATTGTTTGTTTTAGTTCTCTGCCTAGGTGGGTGGAGAAAAGACCAGCTTTTATGCTGCTGTTTTTATTTATTATTTTCTTACTTTTTCTTAGGTTGAAATACTCTGCCTCTGCAGTCTTGCTCCTTGTGGTAAAAATGTGATTAATTAAGCATAAGATTTTACAGAGGCTTCAACAAATGTCTTTTAGTACAAAGCACCTATATAGTTAAGAGAGTTAAGAGGGAAAAAAAGCATTTCTTTCTGATTACTCCCACATTTAAAGAAAATAAGAACAATTCATGATATTACTGAAGTCCAAATATGTATATATTAGGAGGCATGTTTATGTTACAAAAAAAATTAAACTACCCTATTTATTTAAAAGTCTTATAAATGTTTAAAGACATTAACACAACAGGCTATTATACAGGGTAATATTTCATCATTTATCTCTATAACTTTATAGCATGATAACTATATAAAAGGTAGCAAAGAATTGTATTTGCATTGACAAATGTTATCTGACATTAAATATTAGTGAAAGAAAATAATGAAAATCATATATACAATAGGGATGTTTTATGCTTTGTTGCCAGGAATTTTTTTATCAGTTAAATTTTAAACAAGGAGTTGAACGTGCCTATGTAATGATTAAAAACTCTTTAATTTTCCCCCCTTGTTTTCAGAGTTGTGGTCTGCCAGGGTGTCCTCTCCCTTCTGCTCCTACCAGGAGCCAACATACTCTTTATTCTCAGATGTATCTCAGATGTGAGATACAGGTTGCTTTCTAGTCCCTCACCCCAACACCCTCCTTTCCCTTTGTGCATTTCTTTCTTTTCCTTTTTTTTTCTGCACTGTTTGATTAACATTTTTACACTTGTCACATTATTTCTTGCTTCAAGGCACTTCTCCTTGAATATAATCTTATAATTTTACAATTCACAAATAATAAAAGATATTTGACCTTTTCACTTATTCATATTGCATATAAATCCCAGTTATAACTGCAACTGAAAACATGTAGGTATTTTTTTTTTGTTTGTTTTATGGGCGGGATTGGCAGACTAGCGCTTGCAATCAGCTCCAACTAGGGTACTCTTAAGTTGGACTGGAAGAATCCCTGTGTGAAGAAGTTGACCTGCTAGCCTACCTCTGGATCCCATTAGGAGGCATGTAATAGATCACTTGTAGTTGAAGGGCTTACACAGGACTTTTCTTTTTGTAACACAGGTGGCTTATTTGGAGAAAGTTGGGGTAGATTTCCACCTTAAATGTACAGCTTGCTGGTCTAAATAAAGAGCCAGGTATCTTCTTGCATCAAGTTCTTTGTTTTACAGATTCCATATGACTTAGATAACTGAGTGTTTGGGATTGCTTGTGTTTAGCCTCTTTCCTTCTTTATCTCTTGTCCCATGCTTTAAGCTCACACTCATGTTTTAAATTCACCTGTAACAGTAAGCCATGAAACTCCAGTCCCCAACTTTCCACCTCAATAAAAGGAGACCCAAGCCCATAGTCATACACTCCAACCTCATTCTTGCTGTGTGGCCCCTGATGTGCTGTGTAGTTTCCAGGTTCTGTATGTAATAAACCTTTATATATTTTTTTTAAAGTTTCCTCCTGCTCAGTGTCGAAGGTCATCTTGCAATTATAATGAGAGCCACATGGGCTGGACAACACCAACATTGCTCATTGACAAGCTCTGGTCAACACAAAACAATTCTCTTGCAGCAAATTAGCTCATGAAGGTTTACTCACTCCAAGCAAATCCCTGTCAATGCACATTTCAGTAGATGAGGCACTTAACATGCCTTATAAGGTCCTCTCAAGTACAAAAGCAAAAGAAGATAAACACATATCTCCCTTACCATTCATGCAAATAATATTCCAAACAGAAAGAAACAGAAACAGGGCTTTAGTGTGTAAATGTCTTGCATGATTTCCCCCTCGGTCATGAGTGACAATTACTAAGACTGGTGAAGCATCAGGTTATCTTCTTACTTTTACTGGAGCTTATCAGTTAGCAGCCATAGGAACTAGCTGCAACTTTCCTATGACATAATCATGTCTCAGGCTACTCTGCTTTCAATAGTCTCCTTTTCCTGAAGTGCCCATCTCCATTTTTTTCATCTTCTCACTTTTTAATTGTCATCCAAGCTGTAATTCTAGCATCATCTGAGGAAGTTATTTTTCTGGATACTCTGAAATCATTAATTTCACCCACCTCAGTTCAAACAGCATTATGCCTAAGTACTTATCATAGTAATAAATATTTGCTACAGTTTTGATTTACTGTATCTCTTTTGGACTACATGCTACTCTGGGAAGAAAAGCATATCTTTTTCAGCTTTGTATGCCTAATTCTCAGTAAAGAGCTTTTCATAAGAGAGGTACTAATA
Organism: Uropsilus gracilis; assembly: GCA_004024945.1. Taxonomy (NCBI): domain Eukaryota; kingdom Metazoa; phylum Chordata; class Mammalia; order Eulipotyphla; family Talpidae; genus Uropsilus; species Uropsilus gracilis. The sequence continues at coordinate 48,518 of PVHY01000849.1, forward strand.
CTAATTTGAATGAATGAAACTGCTAGTGCATTTGATTTATACCATTTTAGACACTTGTTGGCCAAAGAAGCTAATCAATATAATGAGATGGAGTTCATGACATTTTATCTAAAAATATATCTGATCTCAGAAGTCCATTTAAATTACAGTTTTCAAATGAAAATCATGCAATTCATTTTGCTGCTTTTCATTTACAAACTACATTTAATAACCATGTCAGAGAACCCAGTTAAGCAACTTTAGTGCATACATTTATGACTTAATAAAATTATTTTTACAATCAATTCTAATATTTAATCCTGGACTCGGGCCAATTATTTAACAAATACTTATTGCTAATTTACTATGTGCCAAACACTTCCTGTTTAGGGTACTGGAGACTTAACAGTGAAAATCAAAGTACCTGCTATCATGAAGCTTATATTCAAAAATGTGTAAACAAATGATACACCAATACATATACAGACAGAGACAGCATGAGAACAAGGGAGATCACTGATCCCCAGCTCTTAGGAAGTGCACACTGACAGAGATTTGGCTAGCTAGATGTACAAAAGCTAAAGAATCAGATGCTTTGTATGGCAGATTCTTGATGGAATTAAAGTGCATAGAGAAATAAGAATGGTTATTCCTAATAAAACTCCAAATATTACTCATCCATTCATGGGCAAACACACAGGCCAACGGGTTTGACCCAAAGTGGGGTCTCAGAGGCCCCAAAGCTTGCCATATTGTCTAAGGTACCTTCTGGAGAGGAACCACAAGAAAGAGGTTAGGTAGGTTTCAGAGACCCAGAACAGGAGAAAACATGACATCAGGATAATGGTTGTCATTGTATTTGTCAAGGGCAGTCTCCTCAAGTGTCTCTCATCTACGTGTCGCTTTCAAGTATCTCTTCCATGTGTCTTTTCATACCCTCTTTCAAGTGTCTCCTCCAAGTCTCCTTTTCAGAAGTGTCAGGGTGCAAGTTGGGCTACAGCATCAAGAATGATGGCCCCACCTGCCTTCCATGGTATATAGGTTCACCAGGCCACTCAGCTCTGTCCCTAGTTCCCAGTAGCTTCCCCACTTGGAAGTCTGGTCCATGGAACGCTGGAACTTGTAATCCAAGGTAGTTGCATATAAGTGGGGGTGAGAAAACAGTGCCTGCCCTTCATGGGATGGGATCTGTCACATCATTTTCTCTTTAAAGACATTTACCTTATGAATTTTGGGTTTAACTTGAAATTAATGGATAAAAAGAAACTATCATTTAGCAAAATAACTAACACTAACACATCTATTTCAGACCACAGACTCCTATTTGCTTCTCCTGAGGATGCTTAACTGCAGAGTTTGGGAGAGGCACCTTGACCAGAAAGACTGAGCCTTCTTATTTCTATGAGAAAACAAACATGGATATTTTGAATTCTTTACTATAAAATAGACTGAATGTGGTTCTGGGTATGGTTGCAAGATTGTTTGACACTGTGACTATAAAATTAAGCTTTCTGGTAAAAAAAATGACTGCTTTTATAACCTTAAAATTATGGTAGTATTTTACTCTTTTCCCACCTTTTATTACTCCACCCCTTTTCCTTGGTGCTCTTGGCAATGAACCCTTTTACTTCACTGGTTTTCCCACAGGTATTATCTATTATTTTTAGTCCAGTTAATGGCTTACATATAAACCAATGATTCTAAATCATGAAAAAGGAGGAACGACTCATTCATTAAAGTGAACTCTGATACATTTGGCTACTTGCATAAAACAGAGGCACATAATGAGAGAATTGGAGGACACCAAATTCATTAATCCATGAGGTGGCAGTGATGCCAAGCAGAGACAGGCAGACATTTCTTTTAGGTCTCATATGGGCAAAGTCATTATTTCTTTTAAAAGATCTGCGGTTTGTGAACATTTGTTACCCTTGGAGGAATCCCTCTTCAGAATTCAGAAAAAGAAAATTCTCTCAGCAGCTAATCCAGATGCATGAGTTATTATGGCTTATAGTACCCGCTTTATTCCCCAGTTCCTGTTACATGCCTTCTAGCTCCTGTTGATTCAGCAGTTTCTTCTCTTCATTTGGATCAAGGCTGGATAGCTGTCTGGGCATCAGGGCAGGGTTGAAACAATCCTCACTGGCTCCTGTAATGACTTAGGAATGTCTTGGGACTTGATTCTGTTCACAGATTTAGATTGTCGAACAATCTTATTCATTTACTTCAGAGAATGGAAACAACAACAACCAAGGGAAAATTCTCTCCGTCTGTTTCACAAAAGGATGTTTGTAATATGAAAGAGCTCTCTCTAGACAGACCCCACGTTGTTACTCATTGGACAATTTTTTCCAAAATGTTCTCTGCATAATCAATCTTAAAGCAAAACATAATAAAAAGGAGTTGGTCAATTAAGTTAGACTATCAGTTTCACTATTTTTTTTTTTTTTCAGTTCTAAGTGCTTCACCTTCTAAATGAAATGCTGGCCATAATAGTTAGTCCGCTCAAATGGATGGGACCCAGATGTCATTTTTTTTTTTTTTTGGAAGAGTGTGTATTTACTCAGAGAGTTGGGGCAAAAAAGATGAGAAAGACATTAGCCTACTGTATCTAGAATTACAGCTATTTTTTTTACTACCAGTGAAACATTAAATAATTCAAACAACAATTGATTCAAGATAAACTTTAACCACCTTCCAATGTAGAAAGATTTTGAAATTCAAAATATAAAGAGCAATGTACATGAGGAAATGAATCAGGGGATAATCACATAAAAAAATTGCTGCACATATTTTTTATTTGGTATTTCTGATCATCTAAATTCATACATGTATAATAGTTGATATTAAATATAAATTATATTCAAATGTCTAAGTTATACAAAATAATTTATAAAGACTCTGTGATGATAGAACTGCTAATCACCTATATTCTTATTTATGTACAAAAATTGTGGTTGTCATAGCATCTATGAAAACTTTAATGAACCAATTAGACTAAATGCAGACACAAGATTATATATTAATTAGTTTGTATTTAGAAAAATTCCTTGTACTTTCACTTGGTCTACTGGAGAAACATAATCATCAATAATAAAGGGTTTGTTTTTTTTTTTCACTAATAACGAGGACTAGAGAAAGTTCCATCTAAGTAGATGAACTGAAAAGATAGAAGAAAGCTGGTACTTTCTCAGCCTCAACAAATCACTTCTTATCCCTTTCACTTTTAACTCTCCTTCATCCAACTCACAGAAATAGGGCTAATATAGTTCTATATTTCTTATTTTCAACAAAAACATCACAGAGATTCAAACCTGAAACTGAATGTGTATGTGAACTTCTAAAAGTGAATTATCCCTTTTCAGACACTTGGCCAAAGCCTCCACTTACTTTACTGAAACAGCTTTATTGTTTACTGTATGTAACACCTTGTAAGATGTAGAGAACCATAAATATTGGACAGCCAGATGTCTGATAGATGAAGGACTTAGTGTTCAGTATCTCCTTCCTGATATTTGTTTTCCTCCTTCCTGCCTGCCAACTACTCAGGAATTGCTCAAGAAATGTAAGTGAACAGATTTAGGTGTGGTTTGTGATGTTTCTTGTTGTCAACCCATCAGGTCCAGTCATGATGTTCACAAAATGGAAAGTCAAGCTCCTTGGCTTGCTGTTAGCCAAGACATTGAAGAGAGTATCAGCACAATGGGAGTGTAAGGTCCCTCATCACCTCTGTAATTTGATCTTTCCCTTACCCCACAATATTTTGGAAAGTATTATGGAAGATCAAAAACCCTTTCCTATAAGTTTTCTCCTACAAAAGAAATTTAAAGTTACCCTTGAATCTTGAAATTTTCCATTTTAATGATAACATTGGGGGCAAACAGGTGTTCTGTCTGCATTAAACAAATAAAGCTTATTCCAAAATTTATCAGTCTTGCTTGGGAATGTAGCAAGGGATCTTGTTGCTGGTGTTGAAATATGCATTGTATATCTGAGAAATGTTTTTCCACAGCAGGCTTGCAATCTACATGCAAAAATGATGATGATGTAGATTGATGAGAAACTACAGATGAGGAAAGCCACATATTAATCTGGAAAACTCTGACCATAGCCAAAGATTTTCTTTTGCAATTTAAATTTAAAGCACTGTATTATTTCTTCTAAACCACATAAATGTCTTACTGACTAATCAAGCAAAAAAATAAATAAATAAAGAGATTCATAGGGGTTCAGCCTGATACTAAAAAATAATAGCCAGAAATCCACACTTCATGTGAATCAAACTCAAAACAAAATAGGAGGGGGAAAAGGTTGTTTATAAGCACCTCTATATGTATAAATAAAACCTACATTAATATGGATAAAATATTGGGATGTGATTTTCCCTTACTTTGAGTCTAATGAAACTGGGACTGTATTTTCCTGATTTTCTTCTTTTTGTGAATTCAGGTTAGGATTGACCCAGGAGAAATTCGCATGAGACTTGGAAGAAGGAAGAGTCAATATGCCCTAAATGTTTGTGGGAGCCCAGGCACCCCAAGAAGGTCACAGCACACAGGTCACTGATGAGCTGCATCACGGCTGGCAGAAGCAGGGGGCTTACAGTTGGCCCAGCTCTTCTGTAGTTTTTTTTTTTTTAACTTTTGTTTAATTTTATTTTCTTCAAACAGATTCAATCATATTTGTATAGCTATGGCCCATCATTTTTTCCTTCCGCCCACATCCCTCAGGTGGCTCCTACCTCCCTTTCATTGCAAGTCATTGATAGATGTTTGGCCTATTGGTCTCTTCCCTTTACTGGTGCACTATCTTTTTCCTGGGTGAGGGACTGTGTTCCTGGGACTCTGAAGCCCATATTGTTTAGATTTTTCACGGGTACCTTGATAGCAATTAGTTACTCCAGTCATGTCTGAATCTCATTGGTCAGCTGGGGTTCAGCTGTATCGTGTTGAACACCAACTTCTTTTTTGTGAAGCTTCCTGTGATGGAGTTAACTGTTTCCTTTTCTCCCGACCTGTGTGGTCACAGGGATTCATGCCACCTCATTCATGTTGGCTTTCTCCTCAATTCCAGCATTTGTCCCATGTTGCTGTTTCCAGCCCTTATGGTTCTGGCTTCTGGGGTTGGGTACCCAATTCCCAGCCATTTGTGGTAGAGAGGTTCCTTAATGGAGATCAATTCCAGAGGAAAACTCCTGTAGATTTTCAAGTGCTGGACCAGCAGTCACATGTGAGCTGTGGTAAAGGGGAAACCCTCGTCAACAGTTTTCTGTATAAGAGAACCCAGTAGCCTCATTTACCTAAAAATCCTGAACTGGTCTCCCCTCTGGAACTTGCCAATCTAGAGATTGCTGGTCCTTTGTAGAGACTTCACCGTCTTGTGTTTTTTATCAAGGGTCCAGACTGGGCAGAATCCAGAGATACCCATGAAGGTAATAAAGCAAAATGATTACCTACAACAAATAGACAAAATTATTGACCAGGACTGACCAAATGACTACAAGGTTTTTCCAGTTTATGTTGGTATTCCTGGGAACATGTATAAGAGTGGACCCTAGCTTGTGATCAATAACAGTGAAAAAAAAAAAAGAATGACTAGAGTTTCTGGTTTGAGTTTCTGCTTGAGACACTCTGAAATTAATGCATTAGCTTCAGTAGCTGGGAGTGATTATCATCGTCCTGAGATCACTGATTCTTAATACCCTGGAGTTGATGGCATACAAGGGAGTTGAACCACCAGAGAGCAACAGCTTATGGCCGCATGATGTGCCTGGGGGCATTGTCTTCTTCAGGACTTGGCAGCATCCTTTGGTAGAAGATTGTACCTGCAGGGTGTCTCTCCTCTATAGTCCAGAAGCAGCAGTAGGAATGGCTGCATGCGAACTGGACTCCCTGAACTCAGAAGACTTGAGTACCTTCAGGGGTGGGGACCCAGTTGAGGCACTTTATGACCAGAGGTGGGGTGATTTGACCCCCAGGGAACTTTGGTTTGGTCAATAATGTGTATGTAGAGCAGAAATTTTGGTTGACAGGGTTTTAAAGTATTACCTGATGTATATATGTAGTCATGATCCCTTCTGGTGAATGGGAGTTCAGCTTTAATTATTGCAATGGTCCTGCTCTCAGTCACTTCCCAGCAACAAGTTAATTTACACACCAAGAGTCCCTTGCATAAAGCTGAGACCATGTGGTCCCCAAGGAAAGATTCTGGTTCCTAAGATCCTAAAGATCTGGTTGATCTGTACATGTTTTCCACCCTTTCCCAAAAGGAACCATTCCTCAAGGGGACTGTGCATTTCAAAGAGAGAATTAAACACAAATGTTTGGTGAATCCCTAGTCACTGGCTCTTACATGACCATGATTCCACTCTGGTACTTGAATCTGAGACACAGAATACCACTCTGGTACTTGAATCTGAGTCAAGGACTGTGTATTATTGAGCCATGCTGGTGCACATTCATCTCACAGTAGGTCCACTGGGCCACCAAAGATTTGGTGTGGATCTTTTACTACTGATGAGTGCATAGTTGCAGTCATATACTATATAGGGATGCAGCCTCCCTGTATTGGTTCCCTTGCCCAAGTAATGAGAGCTGTTATTAGACAGGCCAAGTGGAAGCCACTGGATGTGACTCTGACTACCGAAACAGTAGAGAGATTGCAAAAATCACTGTCAAGTGAAAGTTCTTGAGAGATACAGTGGTGATGTTTCCCCCCACCACATTCCTGTTCAGCTGGCCTTTTTGGTCAGTGCTGGAGATAGATGTATCTGGCTGTCTGTCCTGGTAGCCACGGTGATTCCACTGTGTTTTCTTTTTGGAGAATATCAGCAATGGTATTGTTTTGACAAACACCAATTCCTCTATGCCTTTTAGCAAAGATCTTGGAAGCAGCTTGCTTTCAGTAGAAAGTGCCAGAAATATATCTTCACTATCCTCCCTGAAGGCTCTGTCAAATTTTCAATCCAATGTCTTAGTCTAGCCCAGAGTAGTGTTATTTGCCTCACCGTTCTGAAGACTGCCATGCTGGATTATTGTCTTGTTAATGTAATGTGGATTGATTCTTGTGAGCAAGCCCAGGGGATATGTGTCAGTTTCCTCTGTAGGTCACCCACATTGCTCAGAATTGAGTTCCAATTCTTTGCTGTGGGTTACATTGGGTCCTAACTATACTCTGCATCACATGCAGCATTTCTTCTCACTGTTGGTTCAGAGAACCCACAGTAATAACTGATAAAGAAATAATCAGTAATAACTGATAAAGAAATAATAGTGTTGAATGGGACTTTTTCAAGTAATTGTAACAACTGTGCATGGTCTTGCCCCTTTAGTTAATTTACACTTCTAAGTCACTCATAATGGATTTGATTTCTGGATCAAACCCTAAATGATATAGCAAATAAAGACATAATATTTATAATTTTAGGAAGACTTGCAATGTACATAACTAGTGTTTAGAGTCTTATTTAATTTAGATTAATCATTGTTTGAAACAAGTTCTAAATTTACATGATCCTCATAGACCCTTGAAGGAGATAATTTTTATTATTTTGGTTGTTTCATGTTTTTACAGTTTGTATTAAAGTGCTTTTTGTATTTTAATGGAATCATGATTCTCAGAATATTCTAAGGTCTTCCTCATAGTTTAAAAATATGTAGCAGCAATTAAATAAGGTCTTAATTAATGAATGTGCTAATAGATGTTCCATATGTATACAGGTCAGTTCAAGTTCTATCTTGAGTTTGTATATGGAAGAGAAAATATGGTATCAAATAAAATACAGAAAATGGTAAAAAGAATGGAAATTCTTTTCTTTACACCATTTAAAGAGCCATGTGCAAGACTGTAAATACATCCAAATAACCATTCTTAAAGTAATCTTGCAAATCCTTCAAATTAGAAGATCATAAATGGTCCAGAAGTGGAATAAATATGTTTTGCTTTGTTTTGTTTTTAAAGAAACCCACCTTAGAGAAATAGGACTGTTCACCCACACCTAATTGGAAAACAAATATATCTCCCCACTTGTGATGATCACATACTCAGCATGTGGGCTAATTTCCCAACAGTCAACTGGGGTTGGAATCCTAGGGAGTTAATAATTGCCACTCCCACATCCTCCTAGTCAGGGGTGGGAACCAGCTATGGAGTCAGGAAATGGAAAGTTAAAATGTTAGCATTTTTTTTTCTTTTAACTGATAAAGTCAGGCTGAATAAGATGAATATTTTTAAGTGACTAGGAGGATACATGTCAAGATGAGCTTGCTAATATGTTACAGGTAATGGGCAGATACACTCACATAGTCACAAAAAGCTAGGAACTGCTTCAGGCCCTACTTACATAACTGCGTGGTAGTCCTTATTTTCTCAGTAAAGGAAACCTAATTTTTGTTCTTGTTGTTTTGCTATGTGACTAGAAGCTTATTGTATACAACCCAACTCTCTATTTACTTCCAGCAAGATTTCCCCCAGGATTCTGCTGGGTTTTCCCCATATATGACCCAGAAGGCTGAGGTCCTAGACACACTAATTTCTCTTTATCACAGTCTTTAATGTGAATTTGCTTTAAATCACCTTATTCTACATACATATAAGGTCTCTCCCTGAATTGACTGTAATGCTTTATAAATAGGGCCCACATTTTATAATTTTGTTCTGCTTCATTGCCTTTTTCATGTCAGGCACATAGCAATTGTTCAAATCACATCCTTCTCTCTCTCTCTCTCTATATATATATACATATAAAATTATATATATACATATAAAAATATGTATATATATATATAGAGAGAGAGAGATGGATGAGAGAGAATAGAAATGAAGGATTGTTAGGTGCTATTTATGACTCATCTTTCCAGAGAAAGTAGACTCTAAGATAGATATGAAGGTACAGCAAGTTTACTGGAAACAGTTTACAGGATCTACCTCTGTGGGAGGGAAAAAGGAAGATGGAGTAAAAGAAGTTGGAGTATGTTACTATACTAAAGGTAGGTTGAGGTAATTCTTACAGCTCAAAATGAAAACAGACTTACAATACATATTTTGTTACTTCAAAAACAGTGCACTTTAGAAAGTCTTGTTCTCTCAATAAGACTGAGGGGAACATTGAAACTTTGAACATCTTGAAACAAAAGAGAAAGGAGAAGACTAAAACTGATAAAAACATGGATTAAATGAGGGAAGAAATTTAAAAAACAAATGAAACATGATCACAAAAATAAATTAAGATTTAGGATTAGGCAAATGTGACTTTGAGAAAAATGAACTCATGCCATTTAAGGCAAAATAGAAAATGCAAAAATAATCACAAAGAGACCAAATCAGAGAGAGGATGGTTGACAAAAAGGCCAGAATATTAAAACCCAGCATACAGATCATTGGTAGGCACAACTAGACCAAACCTTAAAATAGAAAATTTTCTGAAAGAAGACCCCATAGTTTGTATCAGAAAAAAATGGTTATACCTAGACAATACCTTAATAAAAGTTTTGTTTTGTTTTTTTAACATAGAGAAAATTACTGACAACCTTTAAAGTAACATAGTTTTAATAAATAATTGCAGGGACAGTAAGAAATACTACTTAGAGATTAGCACAGACTAAATAGAGAGCAATGCATCGTATATGTCATTGTATATGTATACTAGCATTGTATATGTCAACTAATGGAATGTAGAAAACATGGCTTATAGAGAAAATTTCACCATTTATCAAGAAGAAATACTGGACTGCTTTCAGAGAAAATAATTTTACATATATACAGCCAAATTAATTTAAAGAAAACAAGAGTGAAAGAGTAGAATTCCAGAAAATGTCTTTCATGACCTCAGAGACCTGAAAGTGTTTCTAATCTCAAGAACCAGATAAATTAAATAAGGGTATTATTGATAACTCTGATCAAAGTTATAGGAAAGTCTTAGTTATCTTTTTTTAACAAAAAGGAAAGATGAAACCCAGGCTTACTTTTTTTTTTTTTTTTGCATTGGATATGACCTACTTAATTGAAGACATTTCCAGAAATATAAAGAGCTTAAAAGCAACAATAAACAATGGAATAATACTCAGTGATTAAAAAAGACAGCTCATGCCATTTGCAGCAACATAGATGGAGTTGGATTATGCTAAACAAAATAGCCCAGAAGGAGAAAGATAAATACAAGATTGTGTCACTTATATGAGGCATGCAAAGAAACAAAGCAAAGGTCAAACAAAGACAAGCATGAAAACCAGCCTTTGAAAGCTGACCATAGATCTGCGGTACCCAGATGGCAGGAAGTTAGGGGAAGAAGAGGGTCTGGGGAGTGAGGGGTAGGGGGTGGGTGGAAGGAGAGTGAATAAATGAATAAATAAATGAATAAAATGAACAAACCAACAGATAAGCTATTTTAAAATGTGGAAGATTTCACTAACACTTGAATAAGCAAATTCAACATGCCCAAACTGCCATTTTTACCAACCATTCCCTGGGAAAATTTTCTCAGGTGTTTCCTTAATCTAGTTTTTCTTTTGATCATCTCTAACTTTCTCCTTTCTCTCTTTTTCTATCTTGTTTTCTGCTTCTGAATTGCACAGAACAATAATAATTCCCCATCACTTACACACACAAGCGCACACGCGCGCACACACACAGAATGATTTCTCAGTTCTCATTCACACTCAAGCCATGTGGGTCACGTGGTCTAGACTAGCAGTTCACCAGGTATTTTCCAGTGGACAGAAGATTGTCTTACAAGGAAATAAAATGGCAGATGTTAACACATTACATTTATCACTTTTTTCAGCTCTGATTGCCAAAATATACTGAAGAAGTTGTAAAACAGTATGGATAACATTATCTCAAATATAAAATATGCTTATCACACACACACAAAGATGATAATATATTTGCAGAGATAACTAACTTCATTAAAATCTGGTGGTAGTATGATTCTATTTTTATATTATTTTGATAATTAAGAAATACAGCATTAAACTAAGCTTAGCATTCTTTACACAAAGGAGAGAAGTACAATTTCTAACCCATGTCCAAAACAAACATTGATGCCACCATGCAGCCTCCAGACAATGACTGCCCGACCTAGTCCTGGGACTTAGGTGGAAGTCACACGCCCTATTAAGCATGTTTACTCCCTGCCCTATTTCTCCGGAAGCCTCCGTGTACATTTCTCTAGGTTATGCATCCCCAGTGCTGCTCTGCTATTATTTCCTAGAATCTATACTTCTGCTGTACTTGAATTTCTGTCCTTTGGGAAGTTGCCTTGTTTCATATTGATTCTCCAAGATGTCTTGCAGTCTTCACCCCAAAGTCAATTACCTACAGAAACTAGTCCGCACAGCACAGTTTTGCTTGTAATGGAGACTAAGCAACAGTGATTCTGGTGGACACCCTGAAAAGGCGCCCAGGAATAAAGTTCCAATCTTTCTCTGTGAGATCTCTAGGTCTTTATTTCTGTGCCCTTCTTTAACAACTTGCAAAAGTAAGACTGGGGTTCTTGCCTGAAACCCTTGGCTAGGATAGCGCCTCTGTGACCTCCCTGCATGCCAATTTCTGCAAACTTTTTAACTAGGGCTGTTTTCCATGATGCAAGGATCCATGAGAGAAGGGTGATGTATATCTCGTTTACTGTTGTATTTCTTAATTGAAGATATACTTTGTGAAGAAATGAAAAGCCAGATGTGAATGGCTCGCTATTACCCAGCTTTTTAAATTTTCCTATTACAGTAAAAGAAAATATGTTTATTGAGGTAAACTTGACTTACAAGACTATCTATGATTGCAGAGTATAGAGCCCTAAATTCTCAGAAGCCTGATGTCACATCATGTCCATCCCCAAAGTTCCAATAATCCTTGACTATAGACAATTTTATTTCTAGTAGCTTTAAAGTTATTCACTAGTTCTTATAGCAAAACTCAGCTAGTCGGTCTGTTCATCAAAACCAGCTGTCTTCTGTGGGAAAGACCTAAAGGAAATAAGAAAAACAAACAAGCAAACAAACAAACAAAAAAAAAACCCTCAATAAAATGAAGATAGTAATAGCAGGAATCTAGTATGATGTTTAAGAGATATTCAACCCCAAGCATTTTTTCAATCTTTTCTGTGTTGTTGTTGTTGTTGTTGTTGTTATTTGTTGTTGTTTTTTAATAAACTCACACTTTTTTTATAAACTCAAGAATAAAAAACATGTCTTTTCTCTACTGTTTTTACTGTTTTTCTTCTGACATTTCATCCTTCCTCATCAGGAGGTGGCTGCAAACCTCTGTTGACCTTTCCGATGGCACACATGGAAGGCTCCTTCCTGCCTGAATGATCACATGACATTATAGATCCACAACCACAGCTTCTCAACAAGGTTATCAGTCCCATTCTGTTTATATCCAATATTACTCAACCTCTCACCAGACTACCTAAAAAATCACGTCTCTTTTTACTTACATGGCAATTGCATCATGTCTCTCTGTCTCTGTCGCTATCTCAGTCTCTCTGTCGCTCTTTCTCTCTCTCTCTATATATATATATATATTTGATACATCCTCATTCTGTTAAAACCAGCTCTAAATCATAGGGTTTTCAAAAAGAAGCTCCCAACTTTTCTCTTTTATAATATTTACTTCACTGTTAATTAGCCCAAATCAATCATTTCATGAAAACATTTAACACACTACTTTTCAAAACATCTAAAAGTTCCTCATTGTCTTAGCACATAGGGATACATATAAAGTTCCCCATAGGGATATGGGGAAAACAAATAAACAGACAAGAAAATTCAAAACTTTCAGTAGAACTGAAGCATAGACAAAGCAGGGGGTGAAAATCAGGTAGGATGGGCACAAAAGATTAAGATGATGGTACTATGTGATAAGGTGGTGGGAGAACTCCAGGGTAGACAATATTGTAAAAAAAATTGTATATGTGTGTGCAATCAATTAAAAAATAAAATTATTGAAAAAATAAAAAATCCTCATATGTGTATGTAGAATTCTGTAAAACAGCCATATTATCTATGTGCAACCTACTTCACTCAAATCCTTATTTCAAACAGTTAAAGTCATGTTCCACTGCTCTCATTCCAGTCTTTCTGAATTTATTTCTGTTCCCATCCCTTCCAGCAGGCTTCTCCCTTCTGTTCTCTTCTGATCTAGATCTTATTAACTTTGTTCATATCAGGTAGTTTGATATATTCTATGAAGTTGCCCTTATAGCCCACACCAATCTGTGGTTTTAGGACGTATTCTCATAATCTATATTTCATATCAGCTCACTAATCTAAATATTTCCTGTATATTAGATATCCTACCAAATTCAGTTATAAACTTACTCATAGAAATATGTATCAGAACGCCTCTGTATTTTCTGTTGCCCCCCCCACCCTATGGAGACACAGACTTAACAAAGTCTAGTAAGTTTAGTGCCAACTACAAATTAAATATTTCTCTCTTCACTTGGTTGAACTGTTAATGGTAAATATTTTACAGAAAGAAGGGAATCAAAATAGTGGCAAGTTAGTGGTATAGACCAAATGAATGAAACAGATTTGAAGATTAAAAAGTTCTGAAAATTATTTCAAGCTAGAGCCAGTGTTACCATGGCCAAGGTTGTCAACTACAAGCAAACTAGCTTCCCACCTGCTGCAGGAAGGAAGCATTTGGAAGTCAGAGAGGAGTGATAGCAATGGAAAGCACTTTTAAAACATTTAATCACCTTTATTTTTGTCAATATTTTTTGAGACTTCCTTACTGCTTTCATACCTATGAAGAAAAGTGAAGGTTGTAGTATTTTGACGTAGAAGACAGACAGATGAATCCCTTGCCAAATCTCTAACAGAGTTGCAACTGGGAATAGAAACCAGGTCCATGCCTTACCATCTGGTATTCTACCAGCTAGACCACACTGTCTCTCAAAATTGCCAACCAGGATTAATAGCAGTACATGTGACACCATTCTGGTCTTTGTCTTCCTGTGCAATTAAAGATGGGACATCTCTTCTGTTGTATATGGTGGAAAATGTTATGTCTATCTGTACAAATTCATGATTAGTGGTGTTGCTTCATTATATACAGTAAGAAAAAAGGTGCATTTTTAAGTGTACTCAGATGCTATAAGAAAATTTAGAAATTCATTGGTCTTAGAGAAGATACTGAAATATAAATTATGACAAAAGAATTTATTTTGAGAACTAGCTAATCTCATATTTATGCTTTCCCACCAAAGTCCAAACTGCTCTCCTCAACACAACAGGATTCTGTAGCTTCGTGTTTGTGCCAGACCACAAATACAGAAATAAGAATGTTGGTTTTTTCCATCTGCTCCCCTAGCCCACGCGGCCATATTCTTAGGCACGTGCACTCTCACAGTCATTGTTCACCAGCGTTCAGAAACTCTGCATCTTTGATGCAGACTGAGATGAGTATCTTATATTTAACTCAGAGAAAACGAAATCTTAAGACCAGGTAAATAAATATGTTGTTCATTTACCAAGCCAGGAGTCTATCTGGTTTTCAAAAGAGAGGCAGCCATTGATACAGTAGTATCTCACCCTTTACGCTTCCAAATAGCTGTGTGCTTTACACTAGCTGTAGCACAAAACATTACCTAAAACCTTAAGAGCAGTTCTCAGGCTAAGCATTTTTACGGGTGACAATTGTAATCACATCTCTAATAAAGTGGAGTTGAAGACTACATTTGAGGAGGTGCAGAGAGACTGGGGTAAGTCTCTAAAATAATTTCTAATCAATATTCTAGTCTGTCCTTTACATCTCTGAGTGCGATCAGCATCATCTCTCATGATGAATAGAAATGTTGAGAAAAATAGTCTTTGACATGGCAGGAATTAAGAGTCCAATGATCTTGGGGTTACAGACAAGGAAGCATAAAAATGGGAATCATAAAAGGGGCATTTGAGGTCAGCAAATGGTCAGCATTGGTGGAGTGTAGGTGGGGGCAGTCTCCTGATACAAGTTCATGGCTGCCCTGGTTCCTGAACATGATCTTCCCATGTAAGGTTTTTATATGTTCTTTAGTAGTGAACTTGAGACATAATACATTAAACACTGAGGAGAGCATTTCACCTATTGACTGAAGTATAAAATGGGGCTATGGGGATTGCAGGTAACCAAATAGAAAAGAAATCTGAAGACTATATATATATTATTATATATATTATATATAATATATTGTATAAATATAATATAATATGATATGATATGATATGATATGATATGATACGATATATGATATGATATGATATAGTATATAGTATATATTATATGTATTTTATATAATATAATATTATATTATATATATATTCATTATATATATATATAATGAATGCAAAATCTCACTTAGGAATACAAAGCTATACATGAGAAGCTGTAATAAGAATAAAGAAGGAGGGAAGAATCAAATGTCAAGTCTGATTGGTAAGGAAAAATAACCATAAAACTCCTAAAATTTAGGATAAAAAATGGAGTTGGGGGGTACCTTAAAAAGTAAATAGATGAACACAGGAAGGGAAAGTTTATAAAGTCATTGTAAATATACCAAGGAAGATAATATACCAAGTTACCAATATCAATACAATTACCAAGATAATATACCAATATACCAAATTACCAAGGAAGATAAATGCTCATCTGTGATAGACGATAATCGTGTCCCCAGGACTAGAGTATATTAATCAAAAAATCTAGGCTTTTGGAAAAAGTCACAGTCCAAGATTTCAAAATGTAGCAGAGAGGTATCTTGTTGAGTTTCTGAGATGCTGATAAGCCTAGAATTTTTTGAAGACATTTTAATATTTAAGCAAAACAAGACAAAGCAAAAGGAAAGTAATGTGATGGGACCCTATAGGAAAGTTTCATGATCCCACTTCCTCCATTTCTTTTTAATATTATGAATTTATTTTTAATACTTAACTCTGAATCCAAACCAGATTATCTCTCTCACTCTCTTTCTCTCCCCCATCACCTATCAAAAATGAAAGGTAGAAGCACAACTTATTTTGCTCCAAGTCATTAACACACACCAACAATTTGCAGTATTTTTTTTACTTTTTTGTACCAGATTCTGCTTTAGTGGTATCTGCTCTCTTTGCTCGATCTGTCTGCTGATTCTTATGCCAATATCACAGTTTTTGAATTACTGACTCTTATAATAGAATAAGTCTTTTTGTTCCAGCACTTAATTCTTATTTTTCATCATTTTAGACAGTTCCCCACTGTTTATTTTCTTTCTAATGTATTTTTGAATCATTTTCCCCCAAAAGTTTTAAAACACATTCCATTGGGATTTTGTTAGTGGATTTCACTTTAAAGATACCAATAGATTTGGGAAAACATGGCATCATTCCAACATCTAATCTTCCCTATCAGGGAATTGACAGTATATCTATGTAAAATAGAGAATCTTACTTTAAAGGTCATGACGAAAGAATGACCTCCTGTCTGTTATGATTTTGGGGAAAATGGTTCAAAATGAACATCAAATTCATAAATTCTGTTTGTCTGGTTTATAGAGGAAAAGGCTCTCTCATTTCTCCTCCACCACACAGTGTGCTATTCACAGTGCTTTGAACACCTTCATTAGTTGACTAGAAATCCACAGGTGAACCCAGGCCAGCAGGTCTGGGGGCAGGTTTGATCAAGAAGGGAGGTGACCCTCCCAGAGGGGAAGAAAAAGACTGTTCTGTGTCTGGCTAGAGGTCTAGCTGCCCCTGAGGTCGCTAATCATACTGTGATTCCTTATATATTAACTTGCCTTTTGTGGCTGTCGCTTCACCCTCTCCTGCACCCTACTAGTCACATGGATTCAACAGATGTTTGACTCCATCTACAGAGGAGAATGAAGAAGTTTTTGCAGCTTTGTGATTGGCTTTTCTACTTTTAATGAACAGTTCACACCAGAGGTAAGACATCAAAAATCAACCCAGGATCTGGCTTTCAGGGAAAGTGTGTACCTTCACGTTTAGTATTTAGATAAGGTCTTATTGCCTTTTTGTTGTTATCTCTGTCAAAACTGTATTTCATCTTCTGTTTGGGGGTTAAATTGCTTTTCAAAGGAAAACACTTCCCACCAGCCACCTTGCTCTCCCTGTGAAGACTCAATGCTTTCTCCTTTGTGATGAAAATAGTTTCATTTCATGCAGATACAAGCTCACTCACAACAGATAGCAGACCCTGTAGTTGAAGAGGTTGAGAGGCTTGTGGGTTTCCTTTCTGACCCACCACAGTTCCACCTTTGTCGGTGATGAATGGGATGCCACCAGCCTCTGATGTGGGCTCAGGCTGGCATGAAAAGCAAATCATATTTCAAAGGCAAGTTTGGGTTTCAGAGATGCAGCAGTTCCCTTGGGTTCCTACGAGTCTTGCATAGTTTCATCTATAATGACTGCTTCTGCTTCTTGCATACCCTGTACACCCCCACCCCCACCATGTTTGTTACACCAACATTCTCTTTGGAAGAATGTTTAGAAATTTGAACCTAAGCATTATTTCTGACACAGATACTTTCTCCCTAATGGTTGTATTTTAAAAATGCATGATACATGTGTCTATTTTATATGTTCACCTTTGCAATATTTATAATAGAAAATTTACAATTTTACATACAACTTCATTGATTCCCTGTCTTTCAAACTGAAACGTGAGCTGATAACATCTTCAGTATTTGACAATTGTGTCCAATGACCAGAGAGAGAAGATATGAGAGATGTTGAGTTGCCTTGATCCCAACTGGTATTAGTCTCCTTAGAGTGACTCGCCAAGTTATGAACACCAAAAGCAGGTAACCCTACTTTCTCATCTGCTCAATGCAGCCCAGTGGTGGTAGTGCATCTGCCATATGGTGGTAGCGCCATCCAGCCGCAAGCTAAACCAAGGTCCTTGGGAGTGGTCTCCAATTATGTGGTAGCCGTTGTCTAACTAACCTACTTGCTATTCCACAAGCATCCCTTTAGTCTCTTCAGATGCCTGATGTCCTATCGCATTTTCACAACCTTCCACAGCCGCTGCTTGTTTTAGATCTATTTTTCATGACAGGATGATAGCTTTTTCTCCTTGCTGTTGCTTCAGAAAAATGCTGTGAAAAATGTTTCATAAGATTTTCTTTTTCCTCCTCTTTTTTCATTTTTTGGTTTGCCCTTTAGGTAACTCCTGTATATTCTTTCACAGGCAGCATGAGATTAGATTAGATCTTTCTTTCTTTCTTTCTTTCTTTTTTTTAGAAATTACCCTGCATGTCAGTTATGTATTAGAGCAATCTGTCATCGTCATATTAGAAGCACTGACTGCTGTCTCCAGCATCTGGTTGTCTAGGACTTACATTTCAGAAAGTATAGTAACACGTGTTACATGAACAGTGTCAGCAGGACGTGATTTTTAATAGGATGTTCTAAATTATAAATATTACCAGACATCCTGAGGTGGCATTAGGAGATGATTCTGTGCTTAAAACCGAACATTCACACAACCAACAGAGAGAAGCAAAAGAAAGAACTAAAAAACACTGCTTCTGCAAGTTTTGAAAGCTGACTCAGATTGCAGCAGCAACTGGGTTGTACGAAGCAGTAGTGGGAGGTTTTATTGAGTATTTTATAAATAAGTAAGTAAATCCATGGTATATTTATTCCCACTTCTCCTTGCTCTCACGTTCGGTCAGCACTTGGTTTAGATAACTATCAAAATGGAGGTAATTCTTTTTGGATGTTGGCTAATGGCGGTCGCCCAGTGGTTGTTTTATAATAGTATCTATTATTAACACACATCCATTTTGCAAAAAAAAAAAAAAAAGGATCCATGCCAGGAAGCACTCCAAAAGACCCAGTCACATTTTATCTTAGGGAGGCTGGTATTTAAAATGTCAAAATAATATAACTCACACAGCTGAAATGGAAGCAGTGAGAAAGCAGGCAAATGAAATGGGGTGATCAAAACTTCCAGCAAAGCTTACAGGGTGTGACTTTCCTCACACACAGAGGTTGTGTGCCATTCAGAAAATGACTCTTTCCGCATCAAGAAAGATGATGGAATAAGTGGCTATGGAATCAAGAAAATATCAAGTCTTTTTATTCTTCTGTGCTTCTTGAAGACATTTATTTACAGGTGCAAAGAGCAGGAGCTCATCATTAGACAGACTATGCTGCAGTCAACTGTGTGAGCGCAACCAGTACGTGTGTTTCAACACATCACAAGTGAAGATTATAAACATCTTGCCATGTGCCCGTGTGATTTCTTTCATGCAGAAATGTTATTTAAAATCAACATATATATTATTAAATTTTCCAAAGTGTATGGTTGGTTGTCAGTTCATAGACAATTGCATAACAAGGCTTTTCTAACATGCTATGCTGTGCTGCAACATAACTGTAGAAAGAGATTGATCCAAATGCATTATTTTTATAAACTGAAGTTTTAAATATTATGATAAAAGTGGGCGCTACTGGTAGGCAGTGTATCAAAGTGTACATCTCTAGAGGTTTGAATATCAAGCAGATAAAAAGACGCAAAGCTGCTTTACTTCAGTAAACATAATTTGGAAAGGAAATGAAAATAAAAATGGTGAATTAGTTGTCTATACGTAAGAGAGAAAAAATGAAATCCAATCACATGTCCCTAGGCAATCCAAGAAAGATTTTCTCTTGACAGGGTGTATTTCTCTTTAATTCAACAATTTTAATATCAACTCATTTATATATTTGATGTGTTTTCTATGCTTTGAAATATTTGGGCATTCCTTTCCATTACACCAAGATGAAAGCTTGCAAACTTTACAGGTTATGACAAGAATTACTTGAAAAACTGTTTTGCTTCTATCATTTCTTAACATTCAGTAGTGCAAGCATTACCAAATTAGGACTAAAGCTTTTTACTCCTTATATGCTTAGGTAATTTTGGAAGACAACTGTGCATTTCAGTTATTTTATCCAAGTTATGAAATTTGAAAATGAGCTACGTTTCATCTGAGACCAAACATGATCCATACAATATTCATGCCCCACCCCCTCCCAGATATTTGCAGAGATGTCACTGCATTGATTACACCATTTTCCACCTCATGGAAGCAGTCAATCATTTCCTGGTACTCATCCATCTCATCAACTTTAATTGATATTTACTAGGTCTTACCATACCAGGTAGATGACACTGTGCTAAGTGTAGGGAATGGTTTCACTTTAATCAAGCAATTTGAGTCAATATGACTCTGTGTGTGTGTGTGTGTGTGTGTGTGTGTATGTGTGTGCATTGCATCAACCTCATAAACCAAGGGCAGAATGCAGGCCTGGGCTGCTGGTACAGCCTTCTCTAGGTGTGCAGAGAACATACCGTTGTGCCAGCTGCAATGCTCTTTGACACCTATGTCAGGGCATCAGAAGCACATAGATTTGGATGTTTTATTTTCCAAGGTCATATGTTAGTTTCATATATATGAGATTCATTAGTGCCGTGCAGCCACTCTCATCCAGGTAGGTTCATTATTGACTGTTGTAGGTAAGTTATGTTGGAGCCCTTGAAATTAACTTTGCAGAATTTTTAAGAATGAACAGCAAAGAAACAGCCACTTAAGTTTCTCTGTCAAGTTCTCATCACTCTTGCCTCCACCCAGGCCTAGGTGAGCCCAGTCATGCTGTGACACCCACTAGTCCAGACACAAAAAAATCAAGGGAGAGCACAAGTGCTGGTCATAGAGGCTAATGGTAGGATGGCATAAACCATGAACACAAATTTACCCTATAATTGATATTTCCCAATACAACTAAGGATAAGAAAATATTTTTCTTATATTTAAAAACATTTTGATATTATTAACAAGATTTCATCATTTCTATACTATTAATATCCATCAACCCATGATTGAAGGCTCACAGAAGGTATTTTGCTTGGAAGGGCCACCAAATATTTTTATTTGGTCTTGGATAACTCCATCTGTTTAGATAAAAAGCTTCTTATCAAAGTATTATTATTATTCCCAGAACTTGGAAAGAATATCACAAAACATAGAAGAATATCACAAAACATAGAAGACCAATGAAGGGACTGAAAAATAATTTCTCCATTAAAAACCTTCCATTGTACCCATCTCTATTTAGATACAAGAAAATTGTGAGACAGGCTATGATAAATTTAATCGTGAGTTACCTAGGCTAGTCAGAAACAATTTCTTTGAAACATCAGTTAACAACTGTCATCTGGCTGATTATTTCCATCCCTAATAATGTTGCCAGCCCAGTCTTCAGATTTTCACATTTGTAAATCTGTGAAATACCTAACCTTTTATTACAAATTAATATCTAACCTTTTAGTAAAAATTAAATGTACTGGTGGACATGAAATAATAAAAATAAATTCTAAATTGAGAAATATGGATCCTTTATTGGAATTAAGGAAGAGGTGAAAAATAGAGGCAATAGCCTAGAGACAATGAGTGGAAATAAGAAAATAAGACCCAAATTAGTAATATTAGTGTTCTATTGCTTTGTATGAATAACCTATACTGGAGTACGTTTTAGACAAAAATTTATCCCTAACACCTCTACCTGGGACCTAAGAATAACATGATTTACTATTTCACGAAGGAGAAAATTCCAGTTTTACAAGTTTATAGTTATATTGCCTTTTTGTTCTCTTCAAGTAAGCCTAGCAGTACAGATAAATGAATGTAAATAAAATGGCCTTCTTGATACACTGGAAATATCTCTTATACTGCAGATCTTCAACCTTGTTTTATGATTCTTTCAGAAGTCAAATCAATAAAAAATGATGATGTTTAGAACACAATCTAAGTGGAGTATATTAACCTTTGCTTTAAGGTTAAGATAGTGCATGAAAAATTGTACTTGAAATAACAAAACAATATTTGTGCACTGAAGGACAGCTTATGAAACCTCAGGAATTGGTTCAACCTCAACAAACAATGTCAACTGCTTACTACACTATATTAAAAAAAGATACAGTTAAAAAGGTTTCTACCTGCTCTGGAACACCTGTTATGCAAACCATTGTTTATCTGCCTGGCTGAAATAGAAGGATGGAACTGCCTTAGGCTTTTTATTAATCTGCTTGACTGTTCCTGAGTTTTGGTGAAGTTGCAGATTTTACATCTATAAATTCACTGCAACGATGATATCAAAGGGAAGGGCAGATGCAGTGGATTTGAGAGCCTCTGTCCACACACGTGGGGAGGAGCTGTGGTCTCAGTTCCTTCTGAACCCAGGATAACAGCCCTGCGGTCTGATGCCACAGAGCTTTGCTAAGTAGGCTCCAAGTTGCTAGTAAACACAGCGATGGAGGGGCATCCCTATGGTATTATTAAAATGTAGTTGGCAGGGAGGAAATACATAATGGTCTTTTATTTATTTTTTTCCTCAAAGTATTTATTTTTTGTTTCATTTTTTACATTTTTATTTATTTTTGTTTTACTTTACATCATTATCTTTTAAATATCAAGCCATTTGTGTCCATAGGAAAATGGCATGTTCAGATCCAGAAAAAAAGAATAAGGAACCTGCAGAACCAGCACCCTGGCACAGACATGTAACCCAAGCACTTCAGAGACTAGAGATGCTGGGAGTTGTAACCAACTGGGTTTTGCACACTGCTCTCCAAGAGAGCTGCAGGTGACTGGATAAACTGCTTGCCTACCCTTATGTCCACTCCAGCCTCCAAGCGGGGTGCCTGAAGCAATGAAGTGGTTGCTAAATAAGATGCATGAAATAATATTCACCACCCAGAAAGTATGACCTCCAGAGGCACATTCAATAGGAAAGGAACGTTTGATGGTCTCTCAAATGCATTCTAAAGAGGCGCACTCCAAGAGCCTGTTCTTCTATACACCCCCTAAAGAATGTGTGTTTCTTTTGTAAGCTAAATTGTCAAACATAAGGGTGTGTTTTCTGCTTTCTGAATTCACACTCCTCAGCGGGTCTGGCCTCTCTGCTAATGTGTATATCACATATTCAGTGAGTATAAGCCTGAAATATTGCTGACTCCGTAGTAGTTCCTAGAGCCCCCAGGGACTCACATTTTGACTCCAAAAGTGAGGCCATGATTTTGGACTTACTTATGTGCATATTTTCTTGGCTTCCTACCCTCCTACCTCTCCTTCTGCTAGTACAGTGATGTTGGCATCTGGGCAAGAAGCATTCAGACTTCTGATTCAAAGATCTTATTTGTTCCAGTGAAAATCCTCCCCACTCTCTATACCCCTGGCCTGCCCAAACTGTAGGAAATTAGAACTGGATTCACTATTTCAAGTGAAATTATCAGTAGAAGTTATTTACCTAATGGAGGAAGTTTTCATTGACCTTTACTAGAATTGAGGTCAGATTTTAATATATCTGAAGTGTGAATTTATTTTTACACATCAGGTGCTTTTAACTACAAGAGTAAAATGATTGAAAAATATATACATTCAGACACAGTACATGTTTGGACAATTTCATTCAAATGCCTTAAAACAACTGGTACCCAATAAAGCATTCAGTTAACAAATGATAAGTTATACACAAGATAATGTAGATATTTCTCAGCCTAAAAGGCAAAAAATTACAAGAAGACCAAGTGTACCATGGCAACCACACCCATCCATCCTGCATGCTCAGAGAGGAGGAATTTCCCACCCAAACTAGCCAAAGGAAACAAACAAACAAAAATATTACTCACCCCATCTACATAGAAACAAAGGCAGAATCAACTACAAACTACTAGAAGACACAATCAGCATGACATCCCGTACTAGAACCATAGTTGCTCAATATGTGGAGGAAGTACGAAAGCAAAGCACAGGAAAAAGGCAAACACCCCAGTAAAACCCACAGAAACCAATACACCATCAAAAGAAAGACAAACTCTAGAAACCAACAAATATAACATTGAAGAAATGTGCCACCTCCCAGATAAGAAACTGAACCTATGTATGTTAAAAGCATACAAAGAGCTAAGTGAAGAATTAGAAAAATGTGAAGAAAAAGAAGTGAGCATCACAGAGAAACTGAACAAGTTAGAAGAAATGGAAAAAATGAAGAAAGAAAACACCAACAAAGATAACATAATAGAAGAATTGAATAATAAAACTGAATACATAAACAAGAATCAAAAAGAAACCCAAGATCTAAAGGGAGCAAGAGAGGAGCTCAAAAATGCAGGGAAAAGCTATGAATGCAGACTGGACAAAATTGAAGAATGAATCAGTACCCTTGAAGGTACCAAAATGGAGAGGAAGAAGAAAGACAGAGAGAGACAATGTAAGAAAACAGAAGAAATACTCAGAGATCTGTCTAATTCTTAAAGAAAGGAAACATAAGAGTTATGGGAGTGGGAGTCCCAGATGGAGAAGAGAGGTACATTGGTAGTGAAAGGCTGTTTAAAGAAATAATGGAGGAAAACTTTCCAATCCTGAAGAAAGAAATGAAATTTGACATCCAGAAAGCCAAAAGAATACCAAACTACATCAATGAAAGAAAAACCACAGCAAGACACGTCATTGTAAAACTCCCAAGAGTCCAGGATAAGGAAAAAATAAGGAAACTGGCCAGAGGGGGGGAAAAAACAGATAACATAAAAAGGAACACCTATTAGATTGACCTCAGACTTTTCTGAAGAGACTCTCCAAGCAAGGAGAGCATGGAGTCATATCTTCAAAATACCCTAAGACAAAAAATGTCAGTCAAGATTACCCTGCAAAGCTTTCTTTCCTCTATGAAGGAAGAATAAAAACCTTCTCAGACAAGCAAAGTCTCCAGAAATTCACCACCATTAAACCACCACTCCAAGAAATCTTGCAGGAAGCCCTAAGATTAAAACCAACAATAGAATAAAAAGAAAGATCAAAACAAGAAAACTAATCAGAACTTCAAAACAAAAACCAGAAAGCTGACTTCAGAATCTCAAATATCAGTAATAGTTGAAAAAAAAAAAGGAAACTCTAACCTCAAAATTACCTTCCAAAAATCAACACCAAAACAGCAACTATCAATTAGCACCCTAAATGTCAACAGTCTAAATTCAGTAATCAAAAGACACAGAGTAGCAGAGTGGATCAAAAAACAAAACTCAACATTCTGCTACCTGCAGGAAACATATTTAAACACAAACTATAAGCATAGACTGAAAGTAAAGGGCTGAAAAAAAAATTTTTTGCAAGCAAACAGGCCCCCAAAGAAAACAGGAGTAGCTATACTAATAGCAGATAAAGTAGACTTTAAGATAAAACAAGTGACAAGGGATAAAGAAGGATACTATATATTGGTAAAAGGGTCAATACATAACAAAGATATAACAATTATTAACATATACTCACCAAATGAGGGAGCACCAAAATTCATCAGACAACAACTAACTGCACTGAAAACAGACATTGGTGAAAATACGTATGTGGAGGTGATTTCAACACAACGCTCGCACCAAAGGACAGATCAACAAAACAAAAACTAAACAAAGAAACAAAAGCTCTAAAAGAAGATCTAGACCTTATGAACTGAATAGATATCTACAGGACACTGCATCCCCAAAGAAAGGAATACACCTTCTTTTAAAATGCACATGGATCAGTCTCAAAAATTGACACATTTTAGGACACAAGGCAAACATTAACAAATATACAAAATAGTACCAACGTTTTTTCTCCAATCATAAAGGCATCAAACTAGAAGTCAACAATGAAAAGAAAGCAAGAAGAATGCCCAACACATGGAGACTGAATAACATGCTACTAAATCAAGACTGGGTAATCTAGGAAATAAAAAAGAAATTATAGCCTACTTTGAAACAAATGACAAAGAAGACACAACATTCCAAAATGTCTGGGACTCAGCAAAAACATTTTTAAGAGGAAGGTTCATAGCAATACAAGCTGATCTCAAAATGCAAGAAAACAACCAAAGAAATAACCTAATCTCCCAAATCAAAGAACTAGAAAAGGAACAACAGTAACAACAAAATTCCAGCAGAAAACAAGAAATAATATAAAAAAGCAGAAATAAGCAATCCAGAAAGCAAAAAGAGTATTGAGAAAATCAACAAAACCAAATGTTGGTTCATTAAAAAAATAAATAAAATTGATAAACCCCTTGCAAACCTCACAAAGAAGAGAGAACACTCAAATAAGCAGGACTACAAATGAAAGAGGAGAAATTACAACAGACACATCAGAAATCCAAAGGATAATCAGATTTACTATGAACACCTATATGCAAACATATACAACAGCCTGGATGAGATGGAATAATTTTGGAAAGATACAACTACCCTAAACTAAACAAAGAAGTAGAGCACTTAAAAAACCAATCACAAGCAGTGAAATTGAAGCAGTCATCAAAACTCTACCTAAAAACAAAAGCCCAGGACCAGAAAGCTTTATAAACAAATTCTACCAGACATTCAAAGAGAAAATAACACCTTCATTACTAAAACTTTTCCAAAAAATTGAGAAAGAAGGAAAATTGCCAAATACATTCTAAGAAGAAAACATCATACTCATACCAAAACCAAATAAAGACAGCTCAAAGGAAGAAAACTATAGACTAAATTCCCTAATGACCAGGGATGCAAAAACTTAAAAAAAAATCCTGGTAAATAGAAACAACAATGTATAAAAAGCACTATTCAACATGACCA
Source organism: Uropsilus gracilis (assembly GCA_004024945.1). Classification (NCBI taxonomy): domain Eukaryota; kingdom Metazoa; phylum Chordata; class Mammalia; order Eulipotyphla; family Talpidae; genus Uropsilus; species Uropsilus gracilis. The sequence continues at coordinate 75,101 of PVHY01000849.1, forward strand.
AGTGGAATTTATCCCAGGGTCACAGGGATGTTTTCACATCCAAAAATAAATTAATAAAATCCACCACATCAACATGGAGAAACAAAAAACCATATGGTAATATCTGTAGATGCAGAGAAAGCATTTGATAAAGTTCAACACCCACTTATGATAAAAGCTGTCAAATATATCTCAGCATAATAAAACCCATCTATAACAAACCTAAAGCAAACATCATCTTAAATGGGGAAAAACTAAAATCATTTCACTGAGATCTGGAACCAGGCAAAGATGTCCACTATCTCCACTACTTTTTAATATTGTATTGGAAGTTCTACCAAGGGCAATAAGACAAAAGAAAACCATTTTAAAAAGTACAAATAGGGAAAGAAGAACTGAAGCTCTCAGTATATGCAGACAATATGATTCTTTATGTAGAGAATCCAAAAAAAGTCTACAGATAAACTTGAAACAATAAAACAGTACAGTAAAGCAGTTGGTTACAAAATCAACACACAGAAGACAGTAGCTTTCTCATACATAAAAAGTCAAGCAGAAGAAGAAATTAAAAAATCATCCCACTTACCATCACACCAAAAAAAAAAAAAAGTAGCCAGGGATAAATCTAAAAAAACACATGAAAGATCTATACAAAGAAAACTTCAAAATGCTGCTAAAAGAGATAGAAGAAGACATAAGGAAATGGAAACATATTCCCTGCTCATGGGTTGAAAGAATTAACATCAACAAAATGGCCATCCCACCAAAAGCAATCTACAGATTCAATGTAATCCCTATAAAAATTCCAATGACATTCTTTAGAGAGATAGAACAAAAATTACTGAAATTCATATGAAATAACAATAGACCTTGAATATCAAAAAGGCTCCTGACCAGAAAAAGAGAGAATGGAGGTATTACTTTTCCAAACTTCAAACTATACTACAAAGCTATAGTAATTAAAACAGCTTGGTACTGGTACAAAAACAGACAATCAGACCAAGGGAACAGAACTGGATACCCTGAAATAAAGTCACACATATACAGTCAACTAATCTTTGACAAAGGAATGAAAAACTTACACTGGAACAAGAACAGCCTCTTCAATAAATGGTGCTGGGAAAACTAGACCAATACAAGCAAAAAAATGAACCCTCAAACCGTGTACAAAAACTAACTCAAAATGGATAAAAGACTTGGATGCAAGACCTGAAACCATAAAATATATAGAGGAAAACCTGGGCAAAACCCTCCATGAGTTACAATTCAGAAATCCATTTCTGGACACATCTATAGCTGGCGAAAAAATGAAGGAAAACATAAAAACTGGGACTACATCAAACTAAAAAGCTTCTGTACAGCAAAAAGATATAACAGAAAAAAACAAAAAGAATTCCAACCACATGGGGAAAAATTTTGCCCTCCATACAAGTGATAAGGGTCTGATAACAAAGATGCACAAAGAACTCACACAACTTAACAAAAACAAAGCAAAAAACCCAGTTAAGAATGAGAAGATCTAAAAAGATACTTCTCTAAAGAGGAAGTACAAATGGCCAACAGACACATGAAAAACTGCTCAATGTCACTAGTAATTAGGGAAATGCAAATCATAACTTGTCCTACATCCAAAAAACAGACAACAACAAGTGCTGACATGGATGTGGAGAGAAAGGAACACTCTTACACTGCCGTTGGGAATGTAAACTGGTCCAGCTTCTATGGAAAGCAGTGTGGAGAACCCTCAAACTAATGAAAATAGAACTACCATTTGACTCAGCAATCACTCTTCTGGGAATCTACCCAAAGGAGACCTCAAAGTGGGTACAAAGGGATACCAGTGCTCGGATGTTTATTGCAGCACTATTTATAATTGCAAGGACATGGAAACAACCCAAATGCCCCAAGACAGAGGACTGGATGAAAAAGATGTGGTATGTATACACAATGGACTAGTATGCATCAATTAAAAATGACAAATTTTACAATTTTTTTGTAAAATGAATGTACCTAGAAGAAATCATATTGGCAGAAACAAGTCAGAAGGAAAAAGACAGAAACCAAATGGTTTCACTAATATATGAACAACCAAGTGAAAGTACACAAGGGGGGCGGGGGACCCAGCTGGAGTGGCCAGGGAGGGGAGGTGGTGGGTGACCCCCAGGGATCACTATATATATATATATATAGATATAGATATAGATATAGATATAGATATAGATATAGATATAGATATAGATATAGATATAGATAGATATAGAAAAAATACATACACACACAAATTATTTTTTAAATGATTTCTCGGTGATAATCTACTTATTACTTATTGTGATCCTTATTGAAAACATTTGGACAACAGATAGGGTTATACCCTCACTATGTATAAAAGATTGTAGCAACTTTTGTTATAATAATTATAGAGGTAAGGCTTAAATAATAGAGGAATAAACATTAATAATCTCCAGTGATTTAAAGAAAATGGTGCTTTGGTTTGGGTCCTTCCCATAGTAGGATTCCTTAAGACGCATCTTCCATTGTCCAGTCAGAAGCCGTGATATGTGTAAAGGATACTCTCCAAATGTGGCTGAGTTATAGTTCTATAAAAATATCACAAATGTTGGTATTCATGGGGCTCCATGGAACCAGTTTGCAACTATTGAGGACCTTCTGTATACTTGTATGTATTTATATTTTTTTATGGAAAGTTTCAGAATATAGCAAAGAAAATAAAAACCATATCTAACCCCATGAGAATAATCACTATTAACACTTTACATGCATATTTACAATATGTTTCTATGTATAATATAAGTTTAAGATCATCTATAATTAGGCTTGGTAAAGTATATGCAATTATTTTACTATATTATTTCAAAGGCAGCATCATATTACACCTACAAATATCTTTTTAGTCAATGCATATTGCTGGGCACTTAGAGTTTTAAAATTTCATGCATAGTAGGACAATTCTAACCACAGATGCTTTAGGAGTATATACCCATTACTCTTTTCTAAGGAAATATGAAGGAAAGAATTTTTTGAATTGATTCTGCAGTGTTTGCTATATCCATAATATGAATCTCTGTACTCAGAGTAGGCTAGCAGCTCTAACAAACAACCTGAAACTCTGAGACTCCATGAAATAAAGACTTACTTTTGGCTCACTCACTCTCAGCAGAGACCAGAGTGTGTCTCTGGCCAGAGTTCTGCTGGGTGTTTTTTTTTTTTTTTCCAAAGCAGTGAACTGAGGACCTTTCCTTGTATACCCACCAAGGAGGAGCTAATGGGAGCCTTTGGTGACTCAGGATGTTTTACAACTGTGTCTGACACATGACTCCTGCCTGCACAGTGTTGCCAATAACTCAAACTCTAACTCTGTCTCCATCTATCTGTCTACAGTTTTGTGTGTGTGTGTGTGTGTATGTGTGTATGTGTGTCTATGTCTGTGTTGGAGATGGTGATGAATAAAATTGTTCTTTATGTCCAGGAGGAAAAAAAAATGTTTAATCCAGAATTGCTTCTGTCTCAGAATTATTTTTCCTAACTTGATTAGGATGTTTCTGTGTCCTGAAACAAATCAGCCTATTTTCCCAGTATGACTTAATGACACCTTTTCACTCACAAAAGTGTGTGGTCAGTTATATGGTTGTCTGAGCTATGACTCCATACCAACCTTAGACCCTAAAGTGTCCAACTCCCAGTTTCTCAGGTTCAGGCTTCTTTCTTCCCCAGCCAGCATCAGACATCCTCATTGCCTTCCAAAGCTGATCACATAGGTTTCCTGAAGTAGTCAATGAAGGAAAGAGAGTGGAGTCAAAGTTTACACACTGGCCCCAGAATAGAAGCTACATGATGTTAGGTGTTAGTTCAATATAAAGAAGACATTTCTACAATGACCATCATCCCGAAAACTTAAACATAGTATTTCAAAGTATTAAGGCCCCTGTCACAGGAGCAATTTAGATGAGGTGGGGATTATTTAGCAATTTAGATGAGGTGGGATTATTATTTACCAGGAGTATTATGCAGAGGCTCCTTGTATTGGCTAGGAGGTCAGAAAGTGATATTCCATGTTAGCCCAACTTATGATCATCAGATCGTCTGATTTTAAATCACTTGATCTACTTGGAACAGGTATTCGAGACCAAGTATTAGAGAACAGGTTAAAGATAATGGAATTAGGTCTTTCTCAGAGGGACCAGCCATTACAATCAAATGCAGTAGCATAAGTAGCTGTGATTCGGACTGCATCTTTAAATGGAGGGCTCAACCATAATTTTCAAAAATAGGTTATTACTGAAGACACGTCAGTATTGAAAAGCATGGAATTTCCTCTCTTTGCCTTAGGGAACTATGATTAAAGAATTTAAGACTTTTCAACGGAACCAATAAAAACATGATTCTTACATATTCTTTTGAGTACACCATATTCTCTACAATCCTGATCAGTGAAATGAAGGAAATTCTGTGATTAGTTCCACTCACATAACATAATGGGTGATTGCAAGCTCTATTCTTCCCTTTTGCATCTTATGGCAAAATAGGAGGCTTATTTTGCCTGTAATGCCAAATAAATTTTCTTTTTACTGTAAAATTAAGGCAGAGAGATAATGGAGTGAGAGGGACTGAGGGAGGGAGGGTGAGACAGAGTGGAGAGAGTATGAGAGATATCTAGGGGGTATGAATATAGAAGTAGAAAAAAGCAAAGCAAAGAAAAAGACATAAAATAATCACAGGCAAAGTGATATAATTGCTTTGCTTTCAAATTATGCATTTGTAGAATTGCTTAGTGATGGAATAGTTAAAAATATGCTATAAAATATGTCTATTGTCAGACAAATTAGAGAAGAATAGTATAATTTCTGAAAACAAAACTATCATTAGGGACACTGAGAAAGTGAATAGAGAATACAGTTAAGTTTCTGTTTTGACTTCACTCAGTATGAAGAATAGTTTAAAATAGCCTATTCATATTTATGAATTTGAAAATAAGTAGTCTGATATATTTTAAGTTGTCAACTTTTTTCTCCTTCTGTTCCAATTTTCTGTGTGTGTGTGTGTGTGTGTGTGTGTTTTCTTTCTCAGAACACAGACCAATGAAGACTCACAGGCTTTACCTCCCCCTTTAAGTTATGGAGTATACAGAGGGATTTTGTGTGTCTCCTTGGCCAACATTACTTTTTTATCTTGTCACTCTTCTCTCTTTCTCAGCTTCTAAGAGCCCAGCGACAACTGCAACAAATTTGAATATTTTTCTAAAATGTTTTCCATTCAGAATTTAGTTCTAATACCAAGTAGTCAGACCTTTCGTTCCTACACCATTTGTAAAACAAATTCCACATGATTCAATCAAAACTGAAAACATTATCTTTCAACAAAGGGAATTAATTGAAAAATTCTAGGAACAATTTCATATTAAAACGACTTCAGAGACATCAATGAATGGTTCAACATGGTTTAAACTTGGGGAGATGTGTGAACAAAAAAAGCGAAAGGAGACTATACTCCTCAGCCCCCTGAAACAATGTTCAGACAGCAGAGCTCACCACTCCCACCCTCTGAATTCAAAACCCAAAGTGGGAGTGAATTGCCCTCCAAGTCAATGCTAGCTCATCCCAGATGGATGTGCCTCATTTTAATTTTATTATCACTTAGCTTGGTCACCCTACGACAAAATCTAGGAGGTTAATTCTCAAGAGGTCAGGAGGCCCTAAGTGTCGCAAATCTTCATTTCTCCAGTGCTGGCCTTTTCCTATTTACTTGTATTCATTCTTCCTTTTTTGAGTTGTAAAGAGTTGTCATTATTTGTATTTTGAAGGCAAGGGATCATCTCCTTCCTAGACTTTGCTTCTTCTCCTTTTTCTCCCACTCACTTTTCAGGGTCCCTGATTCCACAGTCAAGTCTCAGCTGTGAATGCTATTTGTGTGTCTTCACTCTTCAGTGCAGCACCTTTTTTTAATTTAATTATTTTGTTTACATATTTATGTATATATGTATGCAATTGCATATATATTCAATGATGTAATAAATATGCAAAAATGTCATATATATAATAAATATATATGATATGTATATATATATATGACATCATTGCGTTCCCCAGGTCTCTTCCCCCATACCCCCAGCAGCCAACTCCCATTTTGATCTTCCTGCACTCCTCCCCTAACTGCCTGTCCCACTCCCTCCCTTTCCCCCTCCCTAGCTGTTTGTCCCAATTCTGTTGTTACCTTTTTGACTTTCTTACTTGGCCTTTTGTTTGCTGTTCATATATCCCATCTATAGATGAGACCATATTGTTTCTGCCTTTCTCTTTCTTACATATTTCTGCACATATGATTCCCTCTAGGTTCATCGATTTTATCACAAATACTTTGTATTTGTTGGTTTTTATTGCAGAATAATATTCCATTGTGTAAATATGACCCATCTTTTCAACCATTTTGTTTTGGGGCATTTGGGTTGTTTCCATATCTTGGAAATAGCACTACAATAAACATCTGAGTACAGGTGTCTTTTGAATTAGTGTTTTGTTGTCCTTTGTGTCCTTTGTGTAGATTCCTAGAGTGGGATTGCTGGATCAAATGGTAGTTCCATTTTCAGTAGTTTGAAGTCCCTCCACGCTGCTTTCCGTAGTAGCTGTATAGTCTATTCAATAAATGGTGCTGGAAAAACTAGACCATTACATGCAAAAAAAAAAAAAAATGAACCCAGATAACTCTATCACACCATGTACAAAAATCATCCCAAAATGGATAAAAGACCTGAATGTAAAACCAGAAACCATAAAATACATAAAGGGAGATATGAGCAAAACACCCAGGATTTAGACTTCAGAAACCCCTTTCAAGGACCTTATCTTTGTTTCACTGTCTCCACCTGACAGGGAATCAATCTGGTGTTGTCTTTATGTTTGTCATTTTGCAGATAAGACATCTTTTATCTGTTGCTGTATTTAAGAATATATCCTTCTTTTAATGCAATTTGATGATGTACACAGCTGTAGTTTATCCATCCATGTCTCTTCTCTTTGGGGTTTATTGAGTTCATTGGAGCTATGGGTTTGTAAGTTTTCATTAAATAGGGGACTTTTTGTTAAATCTAATATTATTCCTATTCTACTACCTTCAGGGACTAATATTAAAAATAGATTAGAACTCTTCAAGTCATTCCAAAGCTTAATTATCTTTTCACCATTTGCACCCCCTTTTCTCTTTTGTCTTATTTTGTATCATGTATTGCCTCAAGTTCAGTAATCTTTAATACCAAGGACTTTTCTCTTTACCTCTTCTAGTGTTTTTTTTTTTTTTTAATTTTAGCATTCTGGCTCTATATGTAGAAGTATTATTTCTTTTTAAATTTTCTATGTCTAACTTTTCGAACATACTTAATAAGAGTTAAAATACTTTAATGTAATGATCTGCTAATTCTAACAGCTATGCCTATCTTAGTTGGTTTAAGTTGATTGTTGCTTTTATGAGTTATTGTATATTTTGACCATTTTAATGCTGGATATATTTTCTTGCTGTACAAGTATTCCTGAGCTCAAAACTATGTGAGTAGCTCTGAAATTCTCTTCCCCCCTCCAGTACCCTGTCCTGTGAATTCCATTTCTAAATTCTCAGCCCCAACCCCTCAACTCAATGAGTCATTCAGGATCTGCTTGGGTCCTCCCTTCCAGAATCGGAGCTTGGAAACTCTCTCAAAGAAGGAAGTCAAGGCAGCCACTTACCTAACCTCACTAGTTTCTTATCTCTCCACTTCTGTGCCCTGAATAATCTGGTGTCAAGTATCTTGAAACTGTTGTTTCACATACCTTCCCAATTTGCTTGTTGTTGCAGAATAAAGGGAAAGTCAACTCCTATTTCTCCACCTACATTGAAAGCAAAAGATCTGTCCCTCCAATCTTGACTTCCTTCTTGAGCGCCAATTACTCAATGTTCGAATGTGAAGATCTAATAAACATTACAAATGGAATATGCTCATAACTGAACTCTTAGTCTTTCAAAAAATCTCTTAATTTATCCTCTGTGTTCTAGACACCTAAGCCAAATATTTGGAGTCATCTTTTTCATTTCTCTCTAACACCTCCCCCAGTCATCCCTTATCAGATACAATAACTCTACTTTCCAAGCACATTCCAAATTCAACTTCTCTTAGCCTTCACTGAGACACTCTATTCCAAGACCACAGATTACTGTAAAACCTGTGTCTACAAGGATAAAAGACAGGAGGTACTCAAAATGATGATTTAGGAGGGGACTTAATAAAGAATTACCTGAGAAAGTAAAAGCCAGGTTAAAGAAATGTAACAAAACAAAGAAATGTTTTGTAATCTAGTGCTAGTATTAATGTAGAATAATATCTGTGCAAAGATTTGAAGAGTCAAAAGGAGGAAGCAGGTACAAAACTTCCAGGAAATGAAGTAATTATGACCTTTAGTAGCAATGTAGCCAATTCTCAGCAATCTTGCAAGTAGGAATGTGAAGGATTAAATATACCAACTCATCTTTTGTCTTCTACTGGTTGTTCCCATTAGTTGAACACAGCTCAAAGCCAGAGACCAAAGGAATATTTTTGGAAAACACAGAGCATTGGGTTCCAGGGTCCAGCACAGAGACAAGTGGGGAGTGGCTGTGGAGAAGCTAACAGTTCCCTCAGTCGTCTCCTCATACCTGTAAAGTCCTCCCATTCTCTATTCACAGCAACACTTTGAAAACCCAAATCAATGCCTTCCTGCAGGTTTGAACGCTGAAGTGGCTTTCCCTGAACTTAGTATTAACTTTTAAACCCTTATTGTCGTCTAAAATGCCTACATGATCTCATCCTTGGCTACTTTTCCAATGTAACGCCTAATTACTCTTCCCATCTCTTATCGGCGTGACCACACCAGCCTTCCTGCTTTTCCCGCCATACACCACATTCCTTCCTGCTTTTGGATTTGCTGCTCCCTCTAGCTGGAAGCTTTTTCACATCTCCTCACTTTATTGTCTTCAAGAGGGCTTCCCAGATCTACTCACCTAAATAGTAGCGCTTAATCTTACGTCTCTCCTGGATTTATTTTATATTATAGTCCTTCACAGGAGCTACAAAAAATTGTTTGATATTTCCTTTGCGCTATTACACTGTGGATTCTGTGAAGGAAGAACCTTTGTATACTTGGTTGCTGGATCCTTGTGGTCACAATACAGGCTGCCATATTATAATAGATAAAAACTAAACAGGTAAAAGCATGCCAGAGAATACTCTCCTTTTCCTGTCCCAGAGATACTTTGTTAATGCCCTTTCCAATCTTGGTGCATTTCATGGCGCCACACTGTCATTTCCCCACCTTATCTCCATGAGCAGCTGCAGATGATACTCTAACTTGCCAAGCTGCTGTAGGTCTACCAGCATCTTTGTGATTTAAACAAACATTTCTTTTTTGCCTGGTCTGGAGACTCAAAGTCTGAGCCAGACGATTGGTCTTTCTGATGAAGAAGAATCAGTCTGAGGTCTCTGCTAAGTTTCCGGTGGTTTTCAGGCTACCTTCAGCTTTTCTGGACTTTTTAGAAGCATCACATCCTTCTCTGTCTTTGCCTTCACCTGGAATTTTCTCTGTGTGCATTACTAGCTCCAAAATCTCCCCTTTTACAAGAACACCAGTCATGTGGGATTAGGGGTCCAAGCCCCTCCAGTTCAACCTCCTTCTCACTGACTACATTTTCAAAGATGAAAACATCCTATTTAGAGGTACAAAAGAATTTCATCTTATAAATTTTTAGGAAACACAATTTAACCTGTAAGAGATAGTGAACTTGTAATATGAACTGGTTAATAATATGTAAGAATTAATGACCAAAATACCTCTTAAATGTGCTAATAACTTGTTTTTAAGGAATTTTATATTTTCTAAAAAATAAAAAGTAAAAGAAAGGCACAGTCCCTTTAAATGCTTCAGTTAACATTTTCTCACATTTATTAATTTTCTCTCCCCTCCTTTTCTCTCACTCTATTATCATTATTATTTTGCTGAACTATTTGAGAGCAAGTTACAATTATAATATTCTATTTGACCTTAAATAAGATAGTGTGAAAATCTCCCAGAAAAGGGGGGGGGGCACAATTACAATGAGGGAAGCTAGCGGTACGTTGGTGGCAGATGTGCTGTGGTAACCTGAAGGGCATGACTTTGTGCCTCTAAATCATGTCCAGCACACTAAGTTAGCAATATTGCCTCAATAAAAGAAAAAAGAAACTAAAAAATAATTAATTGAAAAACTAAAATTTCCATAGCAGGAGAGGGACTTGACAACTGCATAATCAACATGCAGCATTCTAAATCAGAAATCAGTACTGATGCAACATTGACTTCTCTGAGTCAATGACATGTATTTATTTCTTTTTTTTTTTTTTTTTTTTTTTTTTTTTTTTTTTTTTTTTTTTTTTTTTTTTTTTTTTTTTTTTTTTTTTTTTTTTTTTTTTTTTTTTTTTTTTTTTTTTTTTTTTTTTTTTTTGAGACTAGGTCTTGTTATTTTTGCCTGTGAAACCACAGGCTCACATTGCCCAGGGTACCATAGACTCAAGCAATCCCCAGCTTCAGCTTCCCAGGTAACTGGGATTACAGGCACATGCAACCAAACCCAGCTATTTTGGGGTGACTAGGTCTTGCTACACGCCCCCGGCAGGACTTGAACTGCAATCCCTGGACCCAGCCGCAGCTTCCTAGGCTGCCGCTTACAAGCATGCATCACCATGCCTGGCCTTCAGTGAAATGTATTAACATTATCCAAATGCATCACAATGTCTCTTTCCCCATGATTAAGTGTGGAGTCATATATTGCATTTAGTTGTTTCCTGTCTCTAGTCTCTACTAATATGGAATGTTTTGTCACCTTCTTTTGTCTTCTGGGATCTTGAAAGTTTTGTTTTGTGAGCCTCTTATTTTGCCCCACGTCTGGACTCAAGCTAAATGTTTCTCTGTTTCAGTTCTACAGGAATGAGGCCGTGATCTTCTCATGGTAGTTCACTAGAAGGCACCTGGAGATGTTAACCTTGATCGCTGGCATGAAATGGGTCTGTGAGACTTCTCTACTTTTAAGTTTCCAGTGTTACTTTTCTAATTGAAGAGTACTTTGGAGAGAGATGCCCTGAGAATTTGTCAGTATCTAGTTCCTCATCAAACCTCTCTCCCAGCCTAAAGATCTGATATAACCTCCACCAAGATCAGTCACCAGTGCTATAGTACCAACGGTAATCTTCTATTTTGACCATTTCTTCTATGCTTTCTAGTTGGCCTACCAATAAGAAAAATGTATGTCTGTAATGTCAGAGCAGACTCATGGATTCCCTTCCATTGTGAAGGGCTTTCTATCTCTATCAGGGTTCATTTTTATGTTCAGTGCTCCCAGTTTTGACCAGTGGCAGGTTCTTGCTTGGCTTCTGTGTCTTTCTGACTATCACCTTATCATTCCCTGAGCAACCATTCAGCATTTTCAGACAAAAAGATGTTATGTGTTTATTTTGTTGCCCTTGTCCACACTCTGAAATGAACCATTTCTCTGAACAAATTTGGTTTCTTTTTGGTGGGAGAAGCTTTATAAAACCCAAGATCTGAATAACCACCGAGTTTCTGGAGTTTTGCATTGTCCCTCACAGTAACAGAACTAGGAAGTGAATAGTTATGGTGGATGAGTGAATGGATTTCTTTCTCTCTCTCTCTCTCTCTCTCTCTCTCTCTCTCTGACACACACACACACACACACACACTATGTTTTCCATATTTGGAAATCACTTCCACACATAATTACTTGTTGTCCATTTATACGGCCACACTGCCTACCATCTTGCTGCTATTTTCCCCTAAGTTTCTGGCCTGTCACCTTAACCTGGATTGCTGCACCCCTCCTCTAGTCACATCCCCCTCCATGAAGGGAAGACAAAGGAATAGAAACACAAAGGGGGAGATCAACAAATACCATTGGTCGCTGGCAGTACTTTAGATTAATTTTATTCATATTCATTTCCTAGACTTCCACCGCTCCATGTAGCACATTTTTTTTTCCTAATGTAGACAGTAGTAAATCAAACTCCCTGCGGTATGCTCCTAGTGCTCCTAAATGCAGGACCTTATCTCACAAGGAGAGATAAGTTTGGACAAGACACACCTCTTGTCTTCAGAATAGTCACACTTGAGTAGAAAAGACAATGAATGTATATGACCAGATCTATTTTTGTCTAACTGGACTTACTATGTGGTAATCAGAAAACAACCATGTTCTTTTCTCCTTCCCCCTGTCTGAACCTGTGTTGAGGGCTCTCCCATCTGATGTGTTTGTTGTTTTGAGTGTCTCTCACCTAGTGCCTCTCACTGAATGAATTAAGCCTGGTTGTCTAACCAGCCAACTTCATGCCTCTCTCATGAGCCTTAGGTTTGTATTACCTTTCATTGGCCCATTCCATTTTAAGACTTTTTGCCCTTCTGGACTGTTTTTGTAAATAGGATTCCTTTAAAATGAACCTGGAGAACTCAGATAAACCCAAGATCTTTTACAAGCTCTTCTTCTGAAAAGATATTGGTCTTTACTCTTCCATATACGTAATAACGACTTCTTATTTTGTCTGTTGTGTTTGCACTTCCATCCCTGTGACTCCACAGAACTGACTACATAATGATTGTGATTTTTCTTAAATTACAAGGACTCATGTCAAATTTTTGTGGTTCTCCTGAGATCCTTTGCACTCAATTTCAAGCAACCTCCTCTGATCACTCAGCTCCCTGACACTAATGGGTGTTTGGGTAGTGGTATCAACATTTTCTTGATCTAAGTGATGGCTTCTTAGCATATTCAAGGAATACATCATCCAACTGCAGTCTATATGTGCAGTTTTCAGTTTGTAGGTCATACTTCAGTGAAGAGTCATTATTAAAATGTATTGAGAAGACAACTTGAATGATTTAATTTCGTAATGGTTATAGACACCCTGTACCCCAATATGTAACTAGGTCACCTTATCAAATTCATTATTCCATCCTGGACTGATTGTACACTTACTTTCTTATAGTTCCATTCCATGTATGTCAGATATTTTCAGTTCTATTAGTCAGTATTCTTTGAATTTCCAAAGCAGGAACCCAATTTGAAGCAGAACAAAGTGGAGTTTATCAATATATAGAAACAAGATGCAGGAGAAGGATAAAGTCAGCCTCAGGGGTAGGACAAATTTAGGGATCTATACCAGATTTTTTTGATTTGCTCCCTCCATATTTATAACAATATTCTTTCCAATCAATCTGCTACATGTGGTACTAGTCATGACTGTTTGCAGTACTAAGGCTCCATTTGCCTAATTTACACTTCTCAATTTGAAAAGTCCTGATGTAGATATCTGACTGGTTTGGATCACATTCCTACTGCTCCTCTTCCTTGGGAATGGAGAAAACTGGGAAACATGATTCACACTTCCTCTTATTAAAGGCCTCCCTCGTCTGCACTGGTTTGGAAAACACAGGTATCGTGGTCACATTCTAGCACTTTGTAACCTTTAGTCTTCAAAGAAGGCAAATGAGGAACTTGTAATGGAGGTCCTTACTGCAAAAAGCACTCACCTGGGTTCTATAAAATATTTTATTTTCCATCAGTGGAGATCTTGGCCCCTGCATTTCTCTCACTGACTCTTCTAGCCAGAAGTTCATAGCATCAGTGTCTTGATAAATGGCAGTCACAGTCACAGAGTATACACTGAGTTGTATATCAGGGCAAACACAGAGTTGGCAATGCATGCATGATTTGGTTGCTTTTATATTTTAATCAGATAGTGCTGTCCTCCCTCTCTTTAGTGACTCTTGAGCTTAGATTAAAAGGGAAAAATTAGAGTGTGATTTTTATATATTACAAATGAGCAAAATTGCAAGAAACTACAAATGTGATTTTATGTCAAGCTTACTCCCTCCAATGTGTTTAAAATGAAGGGGGGTGGTGTTCATTGATCCCTGTCGGTGCTGATTACATCTTCAAATGCACTGATTTTTTTCTTTTGTAAAGAAAAATGATTTTTTCCTTTTTATTGAAATATAGCTTCTGTTCAACTAGTACACTACCTGTGAACTATATTTATAAGTCTGCTCATCTCACTGACAATCCAAGAACCAGGGGTCAGTTGTGCATGCCCAGCTCACATCCACAACTCCTCCCAGTGTCAGCTGATCGTTGATGAGCTACTGGAGTGTCTCCCAGAAGGGCTTCTGTGTTGCCATCTTGTGTTTCACTCATTTTTTGAGCCTATTAAGTGCTCTAATTGCATCTCTCCACTTGATATTTGCACCCTTTCCTACTCCTGGCCCCAGAAATGATGAACTCTGGCCTGGAATTGCCCTGTTTTGGGCATAGAACTTGTCCACAAATAAATTCCTGGTTTTCTTACTACAGCTCTGAAATGACAATAGATGTCTATGTCACTGGTAAAGTGCCTCAAAAATAACAGGGCATTTGTTGTTTCTCTGGCTAATTCTCTTCTCCTGAGTTTGGTGGATGTCTTTAACTTCCCACAGAGGCCTTTTTGATTACAGCACTTTTCTCCTAAGAAAGGCAAGATTCGGGCCATCTTCATGGTTCAGAGTTAAAAAATCTCAATCTGGTCGTGTGCTTTGATTTACTTCTTCCGTCTGGACTCACACTCTGTTCTCAACAGATACCCTGAACAGTCTTTCAAATTCATCAACAGCTTTTCCCATGGAGTGGTTCTTTATATAGCCTTTTATGGGACCAGAGCTGTCAATGTTTCTCTGCAATATTTGTTTTGTATTCAACGATTACCTGCTGGATGTCCTTGAAGCAGTTCGCCGGTGATGGATAGTAATGGCGGCAGATTGTCCTATCCCCATGCTGTCCCCCATAATCAAAGCTGGCAGTGCAAATACAGGGCTGTCTGTTTTTCCACTTCTGAGAAACCTCTTACAGACAGGCTGTAAACAGCTTGGGTGGTATTGGCATGACACTGTCTAACTTTTCTGCCTACTCTTTTTAGATTTTCTGCTTGTTACTTTCCTCACGTGTACCCATGTGTTTAAATATGTTACTAAATGCCCTGAAAGTTTTGATTCAACTTTTACATTGAGTTCATTTTATAAAAGTAGATAAAATTTGTATAGCTAAAAATACAAATTTCATGGACTATATTCTGTTGTCTGGCTGTTTTTAGTTATGACAATTGGGAGAAACATCAATGTTATTTGGTACATCGGTGTTTTATTTTTTTCTTATTTCTTATATTATTCTTTTATTGTTGAGCAGTATTCCATTGTAGAATGTGCCATAATTAGTTTATCCATTCTCCTGTTGATGAAACTTTTGAGTCATTTGTAGTGGGAAGCAATTATAACGTTGCTATAACATTTAATTCAATGTCTCTTCTGTATGTTTTTTTAAGTATCTTGACTATGTAAATACTTAAGAGTATTATTTCTGGGTCACAAGGTAAATGTATATTTAATTCATAAGAAACTGCCAAAGAGTTGTAAAGTAAAACAACTGTACCACTTAATAAGTATGTAAAGTCTAGTGCCTCCACATTCTCGTTATGATTTGTTATAGTGTACCTTTAATAGTACTCTTTGGGGTCAGGTGGGTAGACTGTGGTTTCCACTTGCATTTCCCTATGAATGCTGAGAATCTTTTTGTTTCTATGGCCTAACATTTGCATATCTTCTTTTGCAAAGTGTCTATGAATTTTATATATTTTTTGTTTCCTTTTATTTTCTATTTATAGGAATTCTTTGTACATTCTAGGTAAAAGTGTTTTCTTTGCTCTATATACGTCTTTTCAATGTTGATTTGCCTATTTACTTTCTTAATGGTGTCTTTTAGTGAGCAGAAGTTTTGCATTTTAATGAAGCCGACTTTATCATTTTTTCTTTCATGATTATTGGTTTCTTCATGCTCCTTAAGAAATAGCTGCCTATTTCACAGTACCGTGAAGCTATTTCCCCGTAACTTCATTTCAAAAGACATACATTTAGGTTTCAACGTTTAGATCTGTAACCCTTCTTGAATTAAGTTTTGGCTATGTGGGAGGTGACTATGTCTCATTATTTTTCATATGCTTTACTCATTTTTAAGGGACTATTTATTTTTTTCAAAAATCCCTATCTTCATTGGCAACTTGATAGAGAACAACATTTTTTCGTTTTTTTTCTGTAGCTTCTTTTTTTCTTTTATTATCTAAAATTTGTTTACTTTTTTTTTTTTTAAGCCCTTTCCTTTCCTAGAACAATGTCCTTTTTCCCAGGTAAGGAAGTGTTTCTCTGGGACACGGTGACCTCTGTTTGTTTACCAGGTGTATCTTCGTTGTGGGTAGCCAGTTTGCACATGTTTAGGTTCTTTCAGTGCCTCCTTCTTACCGATCATCTTCTCCAAAGCAGTTTCTGTCACATTTTGCTTCTTCTTTGCTTTATAGTTCTGGTCTCTGGCATTGGGGGCCTTTCCCCCAGTCGATGCCCACAGAAAAGTTTTATGATGGGGAGAGGCACTGGTGTATGGTTGGTGCGGTTAGTCATGGGACTGCTGCCTCATCTCTGTGGCCTTCTCCTCGTGGAATGGGACAGTGTCTAGTTCACACTGAACTAGACATTTTTGAACCAGAAATTTTATCCCCATCAGGGAAATATTGTAGGTGTATTTCTGAGACAGTTTGTTACTATTGATGGTCTCAGAACCCTATGGATCCGAAATGACCTTTTCATCCATCTCTATGCATATCTGTAGTTGAATTAATGATTTTTGTCATTCCTGGTGAGGATTGACTGGATTTGGAGTAAATCAGAGGAGGTGAATCACTTCCCTCCTCCCCCCATGGGCCCACTCATCTGACAATATCCAACCCCCACCCCAGACTCCAATGGATGGATAAGGCAGGGCAGAGCCTCCAGGGGTATGGGTGTCCAGCTCCCTGGTGAAGCTGGGCATAAGGGGAGAACAACACATTTTCTAAGTGTGGTTCTATTTGTGAACACTTTGCCCAAGTCTGCTGATCAGTTAGGTTACTTGTATGTTAACATTCTACTATCGTGATAATGGTACCTTTAGAATAAGTCTTTTTACCAGGTAATAGGACTCTGTTGGCTTTGCCTTTCTTTTCCAAAATTATCTTGGCTCCTTTAGCATTTATTTACATTTTAATTCACTTATCAATTTTCTTTAATAAAAACCAATCTGACAGGATTTTTAATGAAATCTTAAAGTCAAAATGAGCGATTTAAAAAGATATAAGATATTTATGTCACTTACATTAGTTGTTTTGTCATTTTAAAATGTTAAACAAATCTTGAATTTCTGGATTAGCTTGGTCATGATATATTATCCTTTTTTATACATGGCTGGCATCATGTTGTTGATAATTTGTTTACCAATATTCCTAAGAGATAGATGATACTGATCTATTATTTTCTTTTCTTATAATGTTTTTGTCAGGTTTTGTCATCACAATTATGCTGTTTCATGAAACTAATTGGAAATTAATTCCTGTTCCTCTATTTTCTGGAAAAAAATGTATAAAGTGATAAAATTTCTTGTTTAAAGACTGGACAAAATCAATTAATTACATTACTAATCCTTCATGACTGGATTTGGGTGAGTGCAGGAGGTAGAAAGTTTTTTTTTATAACATTTTCATTCCTTTAGAAGATGAAGGAATATTTAAATCCCTATTCTCTATATGTTAATTATAATAATTAGTATTTTTCAGGAAAATTTTCTTATCATTTTAAGCTGTAGAGTTCATTAGCATAATATTCATCATATTTCTTTATTATCATTTTAATATCTGTAGGATTCATAACCCTGCTTCCCTTAATGATGTTAATATTTTATATTTTTTCATTCATTAATTTTTCTACTTTATATTTACTGTTTTCTTCTTTTATTAATTTCTTTGGATAGAATTTCAGATAATTTTGTACCATTCTTCTTTTCAACGGAGATATTTAAAGTTATATACTTCTTATAAGTATTGTTTGAGGTGTCTCTCAGATATTTTGATATATTAATGTTTCATTATTATTCCACTCAAAACAACTAAATTACACTGTTTTACTTTAATTCTAAATTTTTTAGATTTGTTTGGCTAATTTCTAAATAGTCAAGACTTTCAAAAATATTAATTTTCATGATATATAATTTGATACAACTCTTGTTGGAGAACTTTTTTATGATTTAAATTCTTTTAATTATTTGAAGCTAGTTTTATGGTCAGCATATGGCCCATCTTGTTGAATTTTTCATGTGTACTTAAAAATAATGAGTATTGCTTTGTTGTAAGGTGGGGTGCTCTGTGAATGTCAATTAGTCATGATGGTTCATAGCATTCAGACACCATCCTTGCTGATTTCTACCTACTTGTTCTATCAAATATTGATAGAAGGATATTAAAATTCCTAACAATGACTGTGTATTTATGTTCTTCTCTCTAGTTTTGTCACTTTTTAGTTCATGTGTTTTGAAGTTCTTTTATTTAATATGTACACATTTATGATTCTACTTCTTTTTGAGAATATTGTTCTTTCATTTTTTGAAATGCCTCTGTTTAATTTTGTTGTCAACATATTTACTGCTCTATACTTGGAACTTGTTGTTTATATAAAGCATATGACTGGATGTCAATTTTTATGCACCTTAACAATCTTTGTCTTTAATTGTGATATTTAATAAGATCATTGCTATGACTAAATTTATTTCTACTCTATTTGTATTTCCTGGTCTTCCATTCTCTTATGTTTTCTCTCTTTACTGAGTTTCATTTTTTGTTAGTCAAAAATTATTTACTATTTCATTTCTTCTTATTTTGACTTTCTAGCTCTACTACTTTATAAATTTTAGTGATTCCATGGAGAATACAAAATGCATTATTTTACAACTTCCTTAGCATTGATAGTATAATGCTAACATTCACTTAAAATGTAAGAATTATACAAAATATGATTCCATTTTCTTTTCCCATTCTTCTAGCTACTATTTTCATATATTTAATTGACATATTTGTTATGAGTGCCACCATACAATGTATTTTATTTCTTAAAAAGGAAGTCAACAAACATGCTTTAAGCACAAATTGCCAGTATTTCATATAATTGTTGAGGGTCATTTTGTAGTATTTTTGCATATTTTGGATGTTTTTTACTTATATTCTCTTTGTCTTTACAGTACTTTAATTGAAAAAAATTCTTAATTATCAAACCTAACAAAATAGTCTGAGAACTAAGTCTGGTCTCAATTTGTTTGTTTTTACTTTAGTCATTTGTCCTTTAAAATTTTTTGTTAAAGGGAAAAAGAGACTCTTTTGTATTTACCATTTCAATACATTTTCCCCCCTCCCTGTTAGTAAGAATTTAATCTAACATCATTTTCCTGCCACTGAAATCACTTTACTCTCTTTAATATTTCTTGTAGGGCAAATCTCATGATTTCTGCCTTTTAGTTATTGTACATATATTACCAGAGAGAGATCTGAGTTGTAATTTTTCTTTTTTTTCTCTTCCTTTTTGTATTCAATGTGTCACTCCACTTTATACTGTTACACATTTTTCCAGTAAGAAACCAGCACAAGTATTTACTTTTATTTATTCTGTTGTCTGGCTCCTTGCGGTGGATACAATCCTAATAAACCCCTACCTACTTAGTCCCAAGGTCAAAGTCCACTGACATATTAATGGGCAAAATAAATATATAATATACATACAACAGAATGTTATTCTACTTTAAAAAGCAGAAATTTCTGTCATGTGTGACACATGCATTAACCTTAAGGACATTATGCTGAATGTAATGAGCCAATCACAAGAGGACAGATTTTGCATTATCCCACTTATATGAGAAATCTAAAACACTCAAATTCATGTAAGCAGACCAACACATGGAGTTATGGAGCAATTAAAAGGAATCTTTAAATAAATATGCACAGCAAGAAATGTCTACTAACTGAATATATAAATTGTCTTACCTGTTTGGTCATCAAGTTTCCTTCATAAAGTTAGTCTTTTCCTCCCCTTCTCATACTGTAATCTTTGTAAGAAAATCATAGGGCACAGCTTAAAATTAATAGGGAGACTCCACAGTGATGGTAGTAGATCTACATAAATTATTTGAACTTCATAGGCATGGAGGAATTATATTACCCACTCCTCCTTTTTTTTCTATATCCAATCCTCAGTAGTCAGCCAGACAATGATTATTTCTGTTTGGGAGACAAAACAGCATTATTTATAGACTCTGACATTGGGTTTGAGACCTAGATCTTCCTCATGATTTGAAAAAATATAATTTTTTCATACCATTATTACTTCCTTTCTTCACACATAAAATGGAGATAATATATATTTCATAAGGTATCATAAAGTTAAGGAACTAGTAGCATACTTTTGTAATCCATAAAGTAGTAGTAGCATACTTTTGTAATCCGTAAAGAATCTTCAAAATTTGCCTGCCTGCAGTCCCTCTACATAAAGAAGTGGTATTTTAAAAAGGATAGTAATAGCTGAGTATCAGAAAATATTCAAATAAAGAGCAATAGATCCAATTATCTTGTTAATATGTGTACATGGGTAGATGCCCAGGTGAAATCTATAACAAATGCTTTTAGTGATAGAAAAATTTTGATCATTTATTTAAGTTTTACTTTTCAAATTTTTGGTATTACCCACAGATGAAGCCAGAGAGATAATTAACCCTCTTCTTCCATTTAGTATTGAGCATAAACTTAAAGGTGAATATCAAATTTATCTCATAGTCATATCATCTCTAAGAGAAAGGAAGGACCACCTTTTCTACCTTAAACCTTATGCTTTATATTGAAATTATTTAATAACTATTTCTAAAACATACTTTTTAAAAAAAACTCAGTAAATTATTTGGAGTCTGAAATTCGTATACTTTTCTCATAGACGTCTAATCAAAAAAAGATGTGTTCATTGAAAATGATCTATATAATTGGAATCTGGGAAGATTGTCAGCAACTGAAATAACTTCATTCTGTGAAGAGTTAAAGAATTAATACTGTTGATCTATCTGTTTTTAATTAAAATAGAAAATAGGATAATAATTTAAGATATTCTTAATCCTCCTTCGGAAGGACAATAAATTATTTTGAACCATTATGTCTCAAAGGGTTATCAGTAAAGAGAGAATAACACAAGACTAAAACAAAGAGACTATGGATTCCCTTAGCTGCTTTAGACTCCATGTTTTATAAGCCCCGGCTCCGGTCCTCCTCTGTCTACAATCTACAACCATGAGTAGTCTGCAAGGCCAGTAGGGTATTCCCAGCATCTACTCATTGATTTCCTATGTTCTAGTTCGCTGCAGTGTTGAAATACCTTGAATGGCAGCATGAGTTAGCTTCCTTAGTCTGAGCAGAAAAGTTATCTAGAAATTTAAGGTCTAAGGCAGACTCTTTCTATAGCAAGTGCTCCCCTAGCCCTTAAGGTTGCCACAGTATGTGTGGGGGTAGAGACTGGGCTCATTCATGCCTGGGCATGCAGAATGTTTGTTCACAAGTGTGTCTGTCAGAATATAATGGTGTGGGTTAAGCCAGGTATGAAATTTTTTTTAAAGATGGGAGACTGTAGACTAGGGAATTGAAGTCAGGGGCTGACTGCTTGGGCTAAGTTAGTTCCAATAGGACTTTTGTTATTAGAATAATCCTAATTTCATAGAAGGCAACATGACTAGAGGAATGACTATAATTGATAAAAGCTAATGCATTAAATCTGTCTTTCTTACTTATAGTGCCTTCTTTGCTAGTACACAGAAACCTGATAGCTCAGTTTAAAGTACTTATTTTTAAATGTAGAGATAACATTGATTTATGATGCTATTTATGATTTAGAATAGGTTCACACCTTCTCAGAGGTATGTCACCACACCCAAAACCAAAATACCCACAGGCCTTTACCCTAGACCACTGGAACACCTCCCTGCTTTGGATCTATTTCCATCTATCCTCCTCTTACAGCAGCTTCAGTTCTGCAGTCATCTATTTTAGTTTAGTTTTATCAGTTCCTTTGTTTGGTTTCTCTGCATTCCACCTATGCATAAAGTCATCCGAAATTGTATTTCTCTTTCTGACATTTCATTTAGTATAACCTCTACCAGTTCCATCCATGTTGTCAAAAATGGCCAGACTTCATTTTTTTTATAGAAGTGTACTACTATTCCATGGTTTATACATACCACACCTTCTTATTTCACTGCTCTTTTAAATTGTTTCCATAACTTGCCTATTGTAAATGATGCTGCTGCAATAAACATAACAGTGCATATATATATATATATATATATATATATATATATATATATATATATATATATCCCTTCAAGATAGTGTTTTTTGCATTTTCCACATAAATACCTAGATCCTATAGACAAGGTCAAATGGTAAATCTACTTTTAATATTTTGAGGAACTTTCATACTGTTTTTTTTTTTTTTTTTTTTTTTTTTTTTTTTTTTTTTTTTTTTTTTTTTTTAAATAGGAACTTGCCTAGACTACATTCACAACAACAGTATATAAGGGTCATTTTTTCTCTCCACGTTCCTGGTAACATTGCTTTTTCTGATTTTCACTTGTGTTTGAACATAAATTAAAATGACAATTAAAACCCAGTGCAAGGTCAAAGTTCAAATAATTGGAAATTACAGTTATTTGTTTTAGAAGTTTTTCTATCATGGATCTTTTAGATGACGCTGATATGGCTTAATCAGCAAACCACTTTCTCTTTGATCAAGACTCAAATCTGCTCTGAGCAGGAGTGAAAATACGGAAATAAGTAAGAGTCATTTCCTTGGAGTATGGCACTTGGCAGACTTTCGATTAAAAGCCTCTCAGAGTTCAAAGTAGATCCTTGGTGATTAGGAAGGAAAATCAAATTAATTGTCTCAATTCTGTCCTACAGAACAAAGGGAAGCTCCTGGTCATTCACATCAATTCTTCTCTGCCCTTTATTTTATAACAATTACCTGTGAGGCAAAGGTTCATGTGTTCCCTTTATTTTACAAGCATGTGAATTGCCTGTGTATTCTCTGGGCTCAGTGTTGGTCTGCAAACTCTGGAGCTGTGCTTTCTACTTACTTTCCTCTTGGACCAATAGAGCAACTAAGGGATTTAAGTTCAAAGGGTTAAACTAATTGGACAGTACAGTTTGACTCTTGAAGGGGCGGAGGGTAAAAGTACTCACTGAAAGAGTTGAAAATGTGCTTAAAATTGTTAATTCCCCCAAAACTTAACTATATAGTCTTTTGTATGGAAGAAGATTGGCTTCAGAAGCCTCCAACTATTACCCAAATCAGTGGATGCTCAAGTCCCCTGTAATTGGTATGGATTCAACAAATCATAGAAGAGATGGGGGGGGGGAGTCTTGTGTAGGTGTAGCCATGAAATTCAAAGTCATGTTGTTTGGAAGTTAGCTGTAATTTATATGGAGGACATGAGGGGGGCATAATGGCAGCAGATGTGGTGAGGGGAGGGTGCACCTATTCTAAGTGCCATGGCAGAAACCAGAGACCACAGAGGTAGCCCACAGCAAAGTTTGTCTTCTTAGACTTTATGTTTTCATGTTACCAGCTTCAACTTCAAACTTTCTCTCTAACACTTATTTCATCTGCAAAAGGAACTTTTACTTCCACCGCAATGAGTTGTAAGGCCTAAGAGTGATTAATAGCAAGCTTTCCCCTAATTGCTCCATTTACATAAAAATGATCAATCAAGACTGATGTCTTTCCTGATCAGGCAGTCTTGCCTCATCTATGTTGGACCTCCAAAAAGAAAGACAATAGTACCAATTCAATAAATGATAGACTTCTTCTATGATACATTTGATTGAAAAAAAAAATATGGTGGTGACCAGAAAGTCACAATATATTTGTGATTTCAATAGACTATCTCCAACTATGATATAAAAGGAGGAAAAAATCACATATTATGTGTTACTTAAGGAAAATCTTTAAAATATGACTTTATCACAATTCCAGAAGCAAGTATCTCTAAGTTTTATTGTATCATAGGTAAGCTAGCACACATCCGTAAGTAAAAGCTAATGAAAGTGATGTTCATATTATTGTTCAGTGGAGGGGAGTGGGCAGTAGCAGAGGGTGGAAGAGTTGAATTCAGTAGAATGTTCCTTTGAAGACAAATTGAGGGATTTTGCAGACTACTCAAGTTTAATTAAAAATAAATGTGGAAAATTGTTTTAAAAGATTGTACACAGTGATTATCTCAAATTGTCACGGGAAATACAGAAATGCCTCATTAAAAAACACATTTAGACATTTATATATATAAACTTCATCATTTATATTCTAGCTGAGAATATCTCATTTCTAAAAAAAAAATAAATAAAATAACAAGCCAAAATATGTTATCATCATTTTCATGAATCCCAGAATATCATGTATATGTGTTCAAATGATTTTTCGTTTACATCAACATCATGAAAACTGGTTTAAAAGGAAAATTTATTTGCCAAAATAAAACAAAGCCACTGGACAATGAAAGGATGACTGTCACAGAAATCAGACCAGCATTAAAATTGAGCCAAACCTGGGTAACCTCCAAAAATGAGCCTGGGTTGATGCCACGATCTTGCTTCACTGTGCAATTTCCTGGCTTTAAGTGGATATTTTACCTCATCTCAGCTCTAAGTTGTGTTTGTATGCTACTTAAATAGCTTCCTTTTTTTAATTGAAAGATTTATTTGATCCAAAAAGATCAACTTTACTGATGTTTTTGTGACTGAGTTGAGAAAGAGTTCGATGTTGTGTAACCATAGTTACACAGAGTGAGGCTTTCCTCAAAAGCCAAAAGAAATGCCTTGTTACCTTATGTATTTTCCTATCTGGTCCTGCAGAAAAGCAAACAAGTCCATTGTAGGTAAGTGGCTGAAGATGTAGGCAAGAGTCTAGGGAGTGGGCATGATAAGAAAAATGAAAAAAAAGTGATTGAGACAGTAATCTATTGCACATTTTAAAGAACTTCTACCTATATTTTGTGGTTTCAGGGAGAAAAAGCATTAGTATTCCTAATAAACTTTAAAGTTAGGCATGAATGATAGATAATGAAAAGAAAACATGGGCAATGCACAACTAAATTAGTTCTATTCTTAATATTTTGCTTATTAAGATTGTGTTTTGCTGATGATGGCTTTCTACAAATTGGGCTTAGGTACTTTTCCTCTCTGAAATTCCCCAAATTGTCAAAGTAGATGACAAACAAAATATGCACACACATGAACTATAAATATTAACCACTCATTGCGATTTCATTCTTAATCATAAAGAACAGTGAAGACAATTTGATTATAAGTCTGGTATCCTCCAGAGTAGCCATTTCTCAGCAATCAGCTTCTGTATCCAGTATTCATGTGTTTTGCTTTACACACAAAGAGTTAATGGAACTCTGGAGAACAGTAACAAACAATTTTGGAAACTAGAAAAATATTTCTAGAAGAATGTTTCTTCTTTCATTCTTGATAAACCTGTGATAAGGATTATTTCTGCCCTGGGACACTACATGCTTGGTCAATTCAGATTCTGCAAGTTGTCTGCTTTATGCTATTTACCTGAGGCAAATCCTGCTTTTAAGTATTTATAGACAGTTAACACCTGCCAACACAAAGTACCTGCTTGGCTAACATCTCCTATTGCTAGCAGAACCCAGATTTTTCTAAAGACTAAACACTAAACTCTGGAATTTGAAATAGAAGTAATTCCCCCCCAACTCTCTGTGGCAAGCTGTGCTTTAAGAGGTCACATGGGGTCACTGTGACAGGTGTTGTTATCTGGAGCTCCAAATAACTTGGTTTTGAGGCATAGCAAGAGGATGGTCATAGGGAAAGGATTATGAATAGCAGGAATGCACCCCTCTCCTCAAATTATCAGTCAACTCATCTAAAAATATATATTTTAAGTGTAGCAAAAGAAAAAAAATTAAATGTAGAAACCAATCAAAAACAGGAGAGGACAACTATCCAAGGGAGATCTGAATAAATAACTGACTAGGAGCTCTTCCTGAAGAAACAATCATACTGTCAGACAGCATACAGTCCTGTATGCACTTCCCATTGCTATCTGAACCAGAGTATCATGGTACTGTATGTGCCTCCCTTGATTGTCAAAAGGAAGGAAAAAAGATCTGACTGGATCAAGAGATGGTCAGGTTTCTCATTCATTAATGGTGAAGATGCAAGCAGGTGGAATTGCCTGGGAAAGCAGTATGGTATTATTTACCAGAGATGAAGGAATAGGTAACTTATGATCAAACAGTTTCACTCTTAGGAAAAATGCATATATGTATATTAAACATAATTATAAGGATGGGCAGCACAATGTTACTTGTACTGGCTCCAAGGGGAAGACCATCTAAATGCACATCAGCAATAGACTGAATTAAAATGTGACATTTTTAATAGGATGGAATATTCTAAGCAATTAAAAATACAGCATATAAAATAATATAAATGAAGCCTACATACATAATACTGACCTTGAATCAGAATATATCTTTATCTGACTATTCTTATGAAACTCAAAACAAGTCAAACAGTATTATTTTCTTCAGTGGTGCACAACAGGAGATGAATGTATGAGAAAAACAAAGAAAGAAACACATATCATAAAAGTCCAAGAGATGACTATCACTAGAGAAGACAACACAATAGTAGCCCAGAGTGAGTAAAAGCAATTTCTGGAGAGGTAACAATGGTCTACTTCTTAAAATAAGAATAGTTAAAAAAAAGTTTATAATAATTTGTATAGATGTATATTTATGTTTTATACATTTTTTCTGAATGCATTCTATGTTTCTCAGTTAAAATGAAAAACCATCAGTAACAACTTAATAGTATGTCTTACTACTCTTTAGGAAAACATTTTATGTTCTCAGAATTTAAAATGCAAGTACAATTGTATCTATGTCAAAACACTGCACATGATATTTTTACTACATTTTTGTTTTGAGGTGTTTGTAAATGCATAACACTGTTGTCAAAAATAATGAAGAGTCCATGTGCCTTTAAATACTCAGTCTGTTGCAGTGATAACATTTCGTAAAATTAGAATACAATATCACAACCTGGATATTCATACTGAGATAATCAAGACAAAGAGCATTTCCATGATCACAGTGATGCATCCAGTTGCCTTTTCATAACCATACACATACCCCTTACTCCTCACACTCTCCTTAAGTTTGAGTCACCACTCATCTTTTCTTTGTTTTTGATATTCCTGTTTTGTTCTAGCAGACATCTCTGCAGACTGAGGTGACAAAATAACACATGAGAATGTTTCACTAAAAGAACAGCAACACTGGAAACAACTCCTTGTACTTTGACTTCCCAACAGTCCCTGTTTCCTTGCATATCTTTTTCTCCTTCCAGTATTAGAACTGTGACTGGAAAGAGTAAAATAGGTCCCTGCTCTAACAATCTTGATTTTACAACTCAGTTGAAAGCACCTCAGCAAGGTTAGGTTGTTCATTCTACCTCCCTACATTGTTTCCCAACAATGCACATTTTAGAAGTTTTGGTCTTCCACAGTGACAGCCTTCCTCTTTCTTTTAAAGCCAGTTCAGTATCACTTCTTTTCTGGTCCTGTTTCTCCCTCCTTTGGGCAGAGTTCATTAAGTACAATGCCACTGTCATTGGCTGAACTTGCATAATTATATTGTGATTGTCTCTTTATGGATATATTTCTCCCACTAATTTGCATTCCTCAAAGTTAGAAGCATAGTCTATTTCTGTTTAATAACTTTTTGTGCCCAGTACATTCCACAATCCCTGACACAAGGAGGTGCTTCATAGAAGTTTGCTGACATAATCAATTAGTACATTTTGAATAGGGATTTCCATGCTGAGGGAGGAGTGAGACTCCAGAGGGGATTCTCAGTGCTCCAAGGTAAATCCCAGTTGGTCTGGATAAAGATCTCATTCCTCTGCTGTTCTTAGTCCCAACTCTTTAGAAAGTTGTCTTTGTGTCTGTCCCAATCATACTTGAGATAGCATGGCCTTTGTTTCTACTGCAACTATATTGTGTTTAAGGGCAACAGGCAAACATTTCCAAGTGCACTTTTTAGAAAAGGATAAGTAAACCCACTCCTGAATAGAACACAATAAAGAAGAATGGGAGACAGCATTATTAAACCAAATACAAAGGAAACTGCCATTGCAAGCATTTTATATTAACCTTGTAAATTGATGGATTATCCATTCTGAGCACAAATATATCAATCAGGGGAAATTATAGAGCAAAGGATATGATAGCAGCTGTATCATCTGCCTGATGATTCTGGACTCCCAACATCTCTCAGATTGGTGGTATAGAAGATGAGGACTAAGAATGAAGTGAGGTTGTGAGATGAATACAGATGTCTTGCACACCAAGGAAAAGGCAAGACCCTAAAAAACTTAATTTCAAAAAGCTGCTAGTGAAATGACTTCCTCTAGATTGTTTAAGATTGTTCTGTTTTTGTTTTCCTTATGAGGTTATTATATTTCAGTATCTGAGCCATTCCAGATTTGGGATAAACCTTACTCAAAAAAAAAAAAAAACATGAAATTGACTATTCTTAAATGACAAAGGAGGAAGGAGAAACACACACACATGCACACATATAGATATAATATATATTATACATATATGCAGTCATTGAACTTACATACAAATACGTTACAAATACAAACACTGTAGCGATGCAAAGGAAAACTGAATTGCTTATTGTCAAATGTTTAGAAAATGTTCCAACTAAGTTTATATAGGGTCATTTCTGTCTAGCACAATACTTGTGTATATACTTGTTTTTTGGCAAGTTTTGTAACTAATTTGTGAAGTTTAGACAAAGGATTAAGCAGAAGGACATAAACCTTGAAGAGCTGGATTCAGATCTGGTGCTTTTGCATCAACACATTTGCTTTTAAAATCATTCATCATTTTGTTTAGCAGACTAGAATATGATTAAAACTCTGTAATTAAAGTTGAAAAAAGTTCGCTATGAAAGTTGAAAGTCAGTTACATCCCAGGCCCGGGGGTAGGGGGAGGTGTGTGGGTGGGTGGGTGGAGTGAGTTTCACAAAGAGGAGAGTCCTGAGGCCACCACATGGAGGAGGATCCAGAAAGCCTTTCACCTGACAGTCAAGTGTAATGCAGGACAAATATATAGAAAGATAAATAAATAAATGGTTGTTAGCTGCCATTTAGAGATTATTGTAATGAACACAATATTCAGTGGTATTCTGATCTAAACACTCACTCAACAAGCAGTTTCTGAGCACTTGTTAGGTACCAGGAATTCCTAGTATAGGTACATGAGCTACATAAGCAAATAAAACAAATCCTTGTCCTAACAGAGCTTACTTTCTAGGGTAACGATCACAACTTCTAGAGGGGCAGGACATTGAGATGCCTATGGTATGAAAGTTGCTCTTTACAAAATGGATGGAATTGGAGGGGATTATTTTAAGCTAAATAAATTAGAAGGAGAAAGATAAATACTGGGTGATTTCATTCATGTATGGAATATGAAGAAGCAAAACAAAGGCAGAGACAAAACTAAAGTGAAACAAACCTGAGAAATCTAACTGGAGAACTTGCTACTGAGAGCAAGTCAAAAGCCAAGCCATTTAGGGGACCAAAGGATTCTGGTAGAGCTTTGAGTACTTTGATAACGGAGTTTCAAGCATCTCTCTGAAGATGCCTGAAGCTATCTCTTAAATCACATACAGTTCTGCAAACCTGTGTTATCACAATAAAAATAAAACCATTAAAAAACATAAAAACAAAGATAAAAACTCAGCAATATCAACACACACACATAACAAATGACATTGTATCTCTTCTTTCTAATTACCAATCCATCTATCTTCCAGGAAGAGTTCAAAAATGTCAGAGACCATGTGAAGTATACATTTAATATAAAATTTTAATCATTAAGTAAATAGATAAATGACAGAAAAGGTGAAACCTACTGATAAATTTCTTTTGAATTCAAATTAGTATTTAAGAGAAAAATGATGAATCACAGATATTTTTGTGTTAATGAAGTAGCCTACCTATAGGATATTTTCTTTAACTTCACTGGTAACAAAGAACAGAGCATTTACAAGTTTATCCCTCCTTTTGGAGAGATATAAATACAATGGACTCTTATTTATGGTTAATATTATGTAATATAATATTGATATATATTAGTTTGCCCAAAGCTTGGGGAAAAAAATCAAAGACTAGGGAAATAGAAGTCTTGTTCATTGCCGTGTTGTTTCTTGGATACATTTGGCTTGAAGATATGTGACTTATAATGCGAAAGCTTTGCATTTATTGGTTTGTGGATTCTGTACACACACACACACACACAAACACATATTTTTGACTTTTAAATATTTGACTTTTTTCTTGACAGCCATCACTGAAAAGTCATTTCAAGATCAGGAACTTTTTCTCTTTTTTTTGAGACTAGGTCTCGCTATTTTTGCCTGTGGAACCACAGGCTCTCCTTGCCCGGGAGACTCAAGCAATCCCCAGCCTCAAGCAATCCTCAGTCTCAGCTTCCCAGGTAGCTGGGATTACAGGTGTGTGCCACCACATCCAGCTATTTTTTTGGAACTAGGTCTCGCTATGGGCACCAGGTGGGACTCGAACCGCGATCCCTAACCTTGGCCGCTTCATAGGCTGAAGCTTACAGGCACAAGTCACCATGCCCAGACTCAAGATCAGGAACTCATGAGTCACTCTCCATCACTTTGTAGGATTGAGATTATATGGGCAGAAGTACTCATAGGTTCCAGAACAGGTTAATATGGAAAAAACTTGAAAATTATACAAATAACTGGTATTGAATATGAACCTATTAGATTCTAGCCGTAGATCTGGAACACTCTTCCAGTTACTTGATTTAATACTCACTACAATTTTAAGAGGCAAGTCTTGGTAAATCCATTTTCTATTAGAAACTCAAGATAATGTGAGCCCTAAAGCAGGATGTGAATTGGTCTAACTCCTAACTTCATGCACTCTCACAAGGCAGCAAAACCTTTCTCAATAAGAATTTGAGTGAATGGAAACAAGTAATTTGCATGGCCCTGTAATGCATGGTTTCATGAGAACTCTTAATACTTCCTATTTTGAAACTGAGACCAAAACACTGGCTATCAAACTAAGACTATTTATAAACATGAAAGACCAGAAGACTTAGTAGATATCTCAACACCCTTTATAGGATGAGTGAGTGTTTTTCTTCTTGGTTTCTTTAGCATAGGCAGGCAAATATAGAATATTCAAAAAGATTCTGTTTCAAAGAATATATTCTGGGTATCAAATTCAAGTGTATGAAAAATAAAAAGCTCATATAAATGCCTAATAAAGGTGTTTTGAAAAATGAATTCATTTCCAGCCACAGAAAGGTAAAATGGCTAAAGCTGAGACCATTAAGATATTATATCTGTAAAACAAATTTAGTGTGGCTTCACAGATTGCCTAACTTAGTGTAATGTAGAAGAGAGTGAGGTAAAAAAAAATATATAGGTCTGGGCATGTATTTCTGGGCTACATGATTTTTGTGCTTGATGCTTGGGTTTCTACTGTACATTTCCTTCAGAGAAAATTGTATTTTCTAACATAAAACCTCAGCAGGGAAGCACGTGGCTAACAAGGAGGAAACTCTGTCCCAGTTTTCCATAATACATTCATGAAGGGATTTGAAACGACCAACATTTCCTGCAGAAGGAAAACTAAAAAATGTTGTTCCCTGGCATTTTTTAAACAAACACAAAAGTTCAAGAGCTATTAAGCTCTTTGGAGGCAACATAAACACTGGTTGAGTTCTAAACCACTCTCATCTCTGAATAAAATCCAGCCTTCATTTCTCTGTGGTAAATTTTCCTACAAGAGCCCCAATCGCCAAAGTTCATAGGCAGGGGCACCAGTCTTGGGGTGCGTGGGGTTTCGACAGGAGCAATATCAGGAAAAGGCCTTTATTCTATCTCTTCTGACAGAGACATTTGACATAAGTATCTTCTTCACTACTCTGCTTACTCCAGGGAGAACATTTTCTTTTGGGGAAAAGTACCGTTTCTTCTCATGCTCTTTTTCTCCAGAAAAGGAAGCACCATATCCCGGAACCGTGAGTGACGTATCTGTCTTCCATGTGAGTGAGCAGGAGGATGGGAACTCCGTTCAAGGCATTGTTAAGTGGATGCAGAATCTCCTGGGATGCTGAGGCGTGTCACGTGGTCATCATGTGCAAGGAAACTCCACTGAACCCAGTCTCCCTTCTGCCTCTTGGCAGGATGCTGGCAAGAAGAAATAGAGCCTTTCCCTGAGTCTGGGGAGGGAGCTTCCATAGCCTCCCTTGTCCTCCACAGTCAAAACACTTGTCTGGTTTTGTGTGAAAGTCTTTCTGCCATCATCAATTGTCTTTTTCAAAATTCTCCTTTCAACAGAGAGAACAGCTGGCCACCATCACCTGAGTAATATCCCCTCAAGGTTATTTTTAAATACTGTAACAGCACAATGGACCCGAAGCACCAGAAGAGGCAATTTCCTAAATGGACACGGAAATCCGAAAGAGGATGACTCAACAAACACTCCTCAGCTGACTCACTTGCAGAGGGTAACCAGGCCAGGCAACTACAGGCCACCGGTGCAAACTCCCAGCTGGACGCAATGTCAGAGTAATTCTCTTCACCTGCAGTTTGGTGCCAGCGATGAGCTATGCAGACAGATGAGCCACTAACCAAGACTAGTACGCTTGCCGCTTGCTGAGTCCGAGGCTCATTCACACAGAGAGGAGCCTTGGTGAGGTCGGCCATCTTGCCTCCCGGCCTAAGCACATACTTCCCAGAAACAAGGCTGCATTTGAAGCTTTGAGTTTTACCTGTGGGTGTTTAATACTGATTACATAAATAATGAGAATGAACATTTATCTACAGTGCAGTGGTGTTCTGCAGCTAACTCGAATGATGTGTGCATTTTCTTTATAGGGGAAAACTGCAGGGCTTGGTACATAGAGAATATTTTTTAAATATAATTCTAATTAATTCAGCTTGTAGACTTACCTCTCCTGTTAAGAAGTCTATGAGAGCAACTGTGGGCAAGGCACTTAATTTTTATTCTGGACCTTGATTTTTCCATTTGCAATATAACATCTTTGATGTCCTTTTTAACTCTAATATTTTGTGATTTCGATTAATTGTACAGATGGATATTGATAGAATTTTAGATCCAGAAGAAAGTGCAGTGGAAGATAATTTTTTTTCTTCTGACAGTCATGGAGACTTAAAAAATATATATAGTTCATTTAGTGAATGATCATTACCTGCCAGGCACTATACAAAGCACCTTCATATATTCTTTCCTATGTATCTCAGAAAAGTTCTGTGATTGAGGTGGTATTATAATTCTCATAGAAGGATATCAAAGCTCAGGAAAGCTAAAATTGCTTAAGAACACAAACAGAAAATGGTGGAACGGAACTGGAAGGCAGTTATCCTTAGCTATGCTCCAAGCATTGACCAGCTTTGGCATAGCTTCTCCATAATATCAGAACCCTGGAGAAAGTCTAAACTTGTTTTTACACTCTTCCTGGTCACCCATCATATCCCTGCTTTCCCTCCTCTCAGAGCTGAGTTTGCATCTTAAGGAAACTACTTTCCTATAATGAGAAAGTTCTATATTTTTTTTCTCAGCATCCTGTTCAAGTATCTCTGAAGGCTGAATGGGACAGGTCACTGTCATACACATGCATTTTCTTTAGCATTTCATCCAAGGTGATGTGGTATTCCAAGTTCCTGCCTGTTTACCTAGTAGTTTTATACCAACCAACAAACACTGAGCCATTCTCCTCCATCAAAACCAACTAGTCAGAAGCATTCTGGCAGGTTTTGCCTCTTCCTTCTCTTCGTTCCCTTGCTCACTATGCAAGCAATCAGCACAATCAGTCAATTTACTAATAAGCCAATTTACTCCAGCCCACGTAATTATTTTGCTCCTAATACATCGATTAGTTCAGTTCACTTCGAGGTGACTGCCATGCATCAACATATTTTCATAAGAAGTAACGTAAGGAGTATTTTTAGAATAAAACCTCATCTTTCTTTTTGTAGAGTAGGGGTTGTTGGTTGTGATGCTATTGCTAGGAGTCTCTTGTTTTAACCAGAGAGTTGAGAGCATGACTTAGCAGTCATTTACAAGATTGCTTTCATGGAAGAGGAGGGAAGAGACAAAAGTCTAGAAAGCTTTGTTTGTATTAGGTACAAAAGATTTGAACAAGGATGGAGTGATCCTTTTATGTTGAATGCGCTCAATGTTCTCCCCACTTCAATCCTATAGAATTAGCAATCCTAAATAGAATGAGCAATCCTGGAGCACTACTGGATCCCATTAAATATAATAATAATAACAACTAAAGTTCATCTTCAAATGACCTTTAGCTGGTAGGAATTATAATTGCCAATTCAATTTCTTTTGATTTCCTCAAACATATTGACAGGGAAAAACTTAAACCTTATAAAAATAAATTTAAAATTTAGGTCCCAAATACTCCTATGGCTCTATCCTACATGTTAAAGGTTTAGAAGGCATGGATATAAACTGGATTTAAATAATTTTCTTGATAAATAGCACTAATGGATCAATAATGTGGTTAGTTGTTCAGAGTCCATTGGTGAGTGAAATACCTAAAATGAGAGCCTAATGCTTTTCCCTTTTCTCTACATTTTTGCTCAGATAATTATCCTAGAGCTGAGAGTCAGTAGACTCAATTTTAGCTACATTTTAGACTATTTTAAGGCTTCTATTTTAAGGGAAGTAGTGTCAAACCTTAGTATATTCTAGCGAGTATGTAAAAATGGCAAATAAATTAGAAATCCTGTCAAATAAGAGTAGTAGAGGGACACTGACTCATTTGTTTAGAGGAGTTGAGGGCAAGGAGTTCTTGCCATGAGAATGGAGAAAGCATGTTAGATGCTATTAAGTATTTCAGCTCTTTTGTGTGAAAGAAGAATCAAACTTAATCAATGTGACTGTAGGGATAAAAGTAGGGTCAAGAAATTAAATAAGATTGAACTTGAAGTGGGTTCATATAGTGAAATACTTTCTAATAACTACAGCTATGCTAAAATATGAGGTACTAAGTCCCATGTATCTAGCTGAGATGTGTAAGGAGTAATGAGTGCGGGTTGCAGGTAGAGACAGTGTAGAGCACCTCAAACAGTTATATTTAAAGTTCCTTTCTATGCCCTTGTATAGTTTATCTTTTTACTAATTATATGATCTGTCTTTGTTGTCTTCCTTGAAAAATCAAATGTGAGCTTCATTTGAAAAGAGTGAAATCTGGGAGATGTACAGTGGCATGCCTGCAGCTGCATGCTGGTTTTCCCAACCTAAGCAATGTGGTTTCTTCACACTGCTGTATATCTACAGATCAGACACACAGAAACAATGTTTGCAAAACCAATTGGACTATCAGATAATTGATAGTTAAAATAGTTAAATCACATCAGCAAATTTGTGATCTCAAAAACATCTAAATGAAGACCCTTTTGATATTCATGATAATTTATGTTCATTCATTCATTCCTTTCCAGCCAGTTTATTCAGCTCAGTGGTACGGTCAGCGGTTCTTCTGGAAGTTCAGGACACAGGGCAGGAATCAACCTTGGACAGTACACCCTCTCATCACAGGGTGCATCTCACACATACACACACACACATACACAATTGTAATGGGACAAAAAAGATGTGCTGATGGACCTCCCATATACATGGTTCTGGAATGTGAGTAACAGTATCCATAGGAAACCCTCCTAGACATCTGGAGAACTTTCAAACTTTATACAGGCAGGGCTCTAGAGGGAATCAACTTTATTTTTCTCAAGGATGTCATAACTAAAAGATGTTGAACAAAAACAATGTTATTCTAGGAACTGCTGTATTAGACTACTATTTATTTCCCCAGAAACTGCTCTGAAATTTGCAATCAGTATGCCCAGTTAGGTAAGAAAACATGCCAACATGTCCAAAACACATGCCTGTAGAAATTCAATGGAACTGCCTTTTTGCATATTTTTTTCAGCTAATTAAAAAATTAGTGGAGGTCTCCATTAACAGGCAGAATAAACATGTAAAATTTCTCCAAGATGTATGTAGCATTTTCAGATAAATTGTATCCTAAAAGACACATTCAACATTATGTATCCAGAATAACAAGAAGCTATTTCCCTTTTGAGAATCTTCATGAATTTATTTTTCTTTCCTTTAGCTTTTAATCACCATTCTTGTTGTCTAAAAGGCAAATTAAATTGTCCCAGCATCCAGTTCTTTGTTCGTGCAAATAAACGAAATCTCTTTGTAATTTCCATTGTTAATACAAAAATCTGATTTTGAATTCTTAGTTACATCCAATATCCTACCACAGATAACATCACAACTATCAATTAATTGTATCCTTTTTATGTTTTGGTTGAAATAAAGATAAAAAACTGCAGATTGCCAAAAGGAAATTTGTGTAATCTTGGAAATACTAAGAAGGCTTCCTTGGCAACTAAGTTTTGCAAAGATCCAATACTTTCTGTATTGTAAGCAGAATAACATGAATGTCATCGCAACCACCTCTTTTTCAGAGACAGAAAATCTTCACCTCTTTGAAACATCATGTATTATTTCAGTACTTTCTGCTGTGGTAGATCATCTGTCCCATAAAATGGCAAATGCTTATTTCTTGCCTTCATTATATATTCACTGTGGGTTTGCCCATCTGGAAGACCTCTGCTCCATTTCTATTTATTCATTGTCCAAGTTTTTTGAACAGCCCCAATCTGGGATTGCTGAACTCATGGCAGAGGGAAATGAAAAGGCACATTGTCACTTCTGCTCATTTGCCTTCTGCCAAATCAGTCATGAATGTGATGTCAGTCAGCGAGTAGGAAGGGAAGGGAAAAGCTATGATGGTCCCTGGCTACTGAACGCAATGCTAGAAGGTGCCAGAGGCTACTTACAATGTACTGAAAACTATCTGCTCGACTCTGTCCTTGAAATAGTTAGCTCATTGACTTTGCCCATTCTCAGCTATTTGACTGATATGATTCATTGAGGGATTTTACTATCACCGATATTTCATCATTTGTTCCATGCCTTAGCCTTTGGTGATCTTAGATGAACCTTCTTTGCCTATAAACTAACATATCAGTATATTTTCACTGTGAATAACCAGGGAATAAGGTACTTAGGCAAGACTTCCCCTTTCCCAAGAATATTGCACAAATTTTACATGTCTTTTTCTCATTAGCACTTCATAGTAAATGGATATTAATTCTTGTTACTATAAATTATAATGGAGCACCTAAGCTGCTATGGAATTACGCCTCACAGCTACATGAATACCTGGAGAATTGCTGGGGAGTAATAAGATTATCGCAAGCAGCACCAGGGAAATAATATAATTTGTTGCCTACTATAAAATGCTACCCCATTTTTCTTAGAAGCTTGGCAGGTTGGAATAAATTCCTTTAAAGTTAATTTATTAGATTTTTTAAAAAAATACTGTATTTTCACCTTCCTTTCCTCACCCAGTGACCTTTAACAAGCAGGTATAAAGATCAGCAGGCAACTAAGTTTAGTGAAGTTTTTCTTGAAGAGAAAGCTCTTAGAATTAGCTAGAGCACACATTCTGAATTGCATTGATAAAATTACTGACCCCAATCATTTGTAGTTACCTGGAAGTTCACTTTAGTATTTAAATTATGAGTGAAAGGATGGATAAGTGGAGAAAGGGAAGGAGGTGAGGAAGAGGAGGAGGGGAAGGAGATACAGAGTGACAGAAACAGACAGAAAGAATGTACTCAGAATGTAACAAGATTATTTCTTTGGGGGGGTAATGTGTCAAAAAAGGGGGGGTATTTAGATATTTCAAGTGACGATATGAAACTTTTTCTCCTTCACCAGAAAGCAACACCAGTTGACATAACTTTTACTTACAACAGTTTCCAGTAACAATACTTCAACTGGTTGTTCCGCTAAGCTGAAAAGAACAAGGTTCACATAGTAGGTGTTGCGGCTCTTCCGAGACTCTACGTTTTGGTTGCTAGACTGCTTCTGTGTCCTTATTTTGAGCTTACATGCCAATAACAGATAGAAATCAACTGCCTTTGAGACTGTTTATCCAAATGTTTTTGTCCCTCAGGAACCAGAGCATTCATTTATTGTCTCTTGTTTTCAAATTCCAAAGCACCACTGTGTATTTTCATTACCTAGTTTTTTGCATGTTATATTCACACAAAAATGCTCTTTTGAATTAAAACATAACAAAACAAAAACTAGAGAAATGGTTTGGTATGAAAAGGCAAGATAATACATTCATGGCTTCACCACTGAATTACAATTTCACAGTTATAAACGCAATTTGTGATTTCTTTCCATATCCAATCACTAAAATGTCCTCAGGGGTAAGGAGGGCAGAGAAAATACTTCCAGTACATGATCATTACTGTCTTTTAATTTCTTACTTCAGTATTAATGTACTTCCTTCCAATTTCTCCATTGTTGAAAAATCTCACATATTCTGCCCCCAACTCTTAATTCTATCATCAGCTTCAGGTCTAGTGATTCAATTAAAGATATACCCTGAAAGTAGACAGGATAGAACTGACAGGGGGTTTGGACAGTTCTAGATTATTTTCCCATAAATTCTTTGTCACAAACCATTTTTGCTGCATAATTGACTATAAACCATTTTGTTGTAAAAGATAAAATAACTACTTGACAATTTGGTG
This sequence comes from Uropsilus gracilis, assembly GCA_004024945.1. Classification (NCBI taxonomy): domain Eukaryota; kingdom Metazoa; phylum Chordata; class Mammalia; order Eulipotyphla; family Talpidae; genus Uropsilus; species Uropsilus gracilis. The sequence goes on from PVHY01000849.1 coordinate 113,855, forward strand.
TTTCAGTACTCTCATCCTATTAATCTTAGTTCTCATAATGGTCTATATAGTGACGAAGATGACTGTATGTATTAAAATAGTAGATTATAACTCTACATATCAACTTGATAGAAAACACAGGATGAAACTTAGTGGGAGAGTTAAAGAAGAGTATGTAAAGTCAAATTGCATGCTATATTAGAAAATGTTAAAAATCACCATATTTCAGTGAGTTCAGTCAGCCTTCCTACCCATCAAAGCCAAGTTTACCAAGCAATGGCGAATATAAAACAGCTAGTAATTCTCAAAAACCTTCTAGAACATTCATTATAAATATCATAGCTCATATAAATACAAATGCAGTCAAATACAAATACAAATTTTTGTTGCTTATTATCACCTTTATCATACACTTTAGAGTTTCAAATCAGAAGGATGAAATTCCTCCTACCCTTCTAAAAAGAAATGGGTAAATGACCACTGAGGACTCTAATAGTCTTGAAAATGGTGAAAAGCATTTGCTATTTGAAAGTGGAAACATGATGTGACATAATTTTAGTATTTGGCACAGAATCCAGTTTAGATTATTTGGTGAAATATGATAATTAGGTATATGACAGAGCATTTAAATGTAAATCAGTAATGCACAATCAGTCATATGTGTTACATAATAAGTAATAGCATTTATCATCTATTAACTTTACTTCCAGAGTAGGTTTTTTCTTAACATATTGTAAAGAATGTAAATGTAAAATGCTAGATTCAGAATCAATAATCAACTTTGTTTAATTAGCTAAAAATTAATGTCCCTTTAGGTATCTTTTTTTTTTTTTAATAACAATACAGCTCTATGGCCAACTAGTTATGAGATAAAATGTTTGGGCAAAGATTTTTGGCAAATTTTCTAGAAGCAAAGTTGGATATAGGGTGTTAGTAAAAGAAGAGTCAAAGATGACGCCACATAGCCCAAGCCTTTGGGTGATGGTGATGCTTTCACCAATATGAGTGTGTGAGGAAGCTGGGTGTGAGGTAGGAGGGGATTCAGAATTCTGTATAGGATTGTTAAAGAAATGGAATGGATGACAGGCTATAGAAATCTGAAGCACAAAAAAGGGCTGGAGATAAAGCTTGATCCAAAGACAGATATTACCTAAAGATTCAATATTCTTATTCCATGCTTAAGCATCCATATCAGAACTAGTCTTATGTGCCTAAATGCTTTTTGTTCCTCGGGAACCACATAAGGAAGGAGTCATATAAGGAAGAGGGTATGGAATTGAAGAGATGAGGTCTGAGAGCTGAAGGGTGGAGGAATAACCATAGGAGCTAGAAAGGAACATCCAGTAGTCAGGAGAGAAAAAGAAAGCATCCATTTCTTCCAAGAGGTTTACTCTAGAAGGTAGTGGAGAAATGGGTGGAAGCTGGAGGGAAAACCTGATGTCAAGGGAGCATTGTTTTTCTTACATGAGAGACATTATCTCATGTCTATATGCTGATGGAAACCTTCCAGTAGATACTTGGATGAACCAAAGAAGTTAAAGATGAAGGAGAGAGCAGGATTGATTACAAGAACAAAGGTTTTGCATATTTAAGGAGTGATTAAAATCCATTTGTACACAAGAGAAAGGGTTGGTCTCAATGGAAACAGAGGTCATTCATTGTTTTAGAAGGGATATCAAAGTATATAATGGCAGATGCAGACAGAAATCTTTCTATGGCAGGAAGATGGTGGTGTAGGCTTCTGCTACATCTAATTTCTAAGTAACATATTAAACAAGTTTTATCAGTCATGAGCAAAGATAATAGCAGACATACCTGAGAAAAAAAGAAATGAATGAATTAGTAATGGGAGAATTGACAAAGGAAGTGAAGTAAAAGTTCTGGGCAAAAGAGATGATCAACTTGATAGTATGGTCATAATTTTAAAATGATATCACGCTGCATGGTTGTAGAATGTTTTTTTTTTAGCCATTTTCTTTCATGAGAATGAACTCTTAACTATGGTTGATATTTTATCATGTGAAAGGATGGATGCAACAAATGGCAAAGGAGTAGAAGGGATTTCATAAGAATGATCATGACAAAAAAATCATGGCACTGGAGCCTGGTGGGAAGTGATTGAAATCAAAACTAATAGGGTAGATAAACATTGCCAGAATCGGTTCCATTCTCTCTGTCTGTCTCTGTCTCTGTCTCTCCTCTCTCTTTTTCTCTCTCTCTCTAGGTCTGATTCTTGTATTTTATTCTCTTATTAATGATGGGGATCCTAGTTCTTTGAGCAAAAAATGTTGCAATCACCCTAAACTCTCTTGTTTTTTAACCACCAAATTCTGTTAGATTTATCTCATCTTTTTAAAAATCTATTTTTCTTCTATTCTTCATTTGAATTTCCTGTGGTTATACTCTTTAGTCAGTTTCAAGGATATTCCAAGAGTTTCCAAACTGGTACTTTTGTTAACTTCAGTTTTTAATCTTATTGATCTATGACCTAGAGATACCAGAAAAATTTTTAGAATCTATCAAACTACCTCTCTATTTAAAAGCATTCACTGTTTCCAGATACCCTGTAGAATATAGTACAAAACCTTCAAATGACAGAAGGATAATGATAATTAATGGGTCTTCAGCAGCTACCACATGCCAAACACTGAGCTAAGCACAAGGAATTCTCAAACAATTGAAGGGATGATTGATTGATTGGTTGCATGAGTGATTATTGCATAGAGACACTATGTGACAGAGAGGAACTGGAAGGACAAAAATATTAAGTAACTTGAATAAGGCAATACTAGAAAGTGGAAAAGATGAGCTTGAGCAGAGCCTGGCCAATTCAAGAATGTGCTCTCATGACCATTAGGACGGTACATTCAAATAGAGGTTTGCCCTGATCTCATCTAAGTCTCTCTCATTACACCCTTCTTTTATTAAAGGAATGATTAGGTTAAAACAAAATGTTTAACTTCATTTAAAAGCATCTGATTGATTTCTTTATAAGATGAGAAAATATGGACAAAGAAAAGGTTTAGTTGTGGAAAATTGGTTTCAAACAGAACAAAAGTCATATAGATTATGTAAGGAGACAGCAAAATGGCCATCTCCAGATCACAGGGAAAGACCTCAGAAGAAACCACAAATGTGATACCTTGATCTTGGACTTGTAGCCTCCAGAACTGAGAGAAAAGATGAGGTATCTATTGTTTAAGTCACTATTCTGTGATACGTTTTGCGATGGCAACCTTATTAGCAAAATAATTTTTAAAAATACCTACTAGTGGCGTCTAATAAAATTAGTTCTTAAAATTCTTATCTCCTATCCCCTTGTGCCCCCTACATGATTGTTTTCATGTAACTAAGGTCAAAGTTATTTAATACACTTCGTCTGATGAGTTAAGAAATAGTAAGGAATGAATGACTCTAAACAGAGTCAGTGGGAGTCTGAATCTATTTATAATCCAAGGTAAAAGGTTAGTCATCTTGCATATTTATTTCCCTATCTCTGCCTTTATATGGTACTGAAGATAATTGCTCGGGTGTGAGAATTTAGAGTTATATGGAGCGAATAAACTAAACCCCACTGATACACTTGTCAAACATGTAAACTGATGTCCACACCTTTTAACCTTGATCTTCAGGGATATCACATGTGAATATGCAGCTCAGTAAAGTACACTGACAAAAGCAACATTGCATTTGCAGGTGTAATCACAAATCAGAAATCCTATCCCAGGGCCCTAGGTGTGGCCAGCATTAGTGATATCATTTCCCTTCAAACCCTTCCTTTTCTTAATGAAAAGAAAAAAAAAAGTGTGCTTACCTGGCAGATGTTTCAAGTTTCCACAGTTCCAGTTAAAACATTCCAACTTCAGGCCGGGCACGGTGGCTTGTACCTGTAAGTTTCAGCCTATGAAGCGGCAGGGACTAGGGATTGTGGTTCGAGTCCCACCTGGAGCCCGTAGCGAGACCTAGTTCCAAAAAAATAGCTGGGCATGGGGGCGCACGCCTGTAATCCCAGCTACCTGGGAAGCTGAGGCTGGGAATTGCTTGAGTCTGTGGTACCCCGGGCAACAAGAGCCTGCAGTTCCACAGGCAAAAATAACGAGACCTAGTCTCAAAAAAAAAAAAAAAAAAAAAAAAATCCAACTTCATGTCACCATCCTTGAGCAAAAAGCAGCATAATGAAATGAAGTCACCCAAATATTTGATGGAGGCTACATATAAAACCAGCACCATCTATTCCTAATGAATAAAACTGCCATTTCAGTGGGCTTGATTTTCTTGTAAAGAAAATGACTTCCCACCAGCTAATTCAGCTTCTAGAATTGCCACAGTTCTGATGTATTGAGAAGAAAAAAAACCAGACAACTTGATTTTCTCAATTTGTAGGTAACAAATGATGTCCCGTTCAACACCAAGGGCATTGAAAGTATTTGATTTGGATTTTGAACCATTTGTATTATCATATCTTCATTATTCCTTAATTGTTTATCTAAAAGCACAGGACTTTGTTTCTTCATCAGGAAGTTTCTGTCAGCGTGTGATAACTTTAGAATGACCTGAAATATTTCAATGAATACATGCTTCATAATAACAGAAATCATTATCAAGTGTGATTTTTTTATTTTTCAGAGGTTGAATCAAGGCTAGGAAAAGAAGCTTAGGTGAGACAGGATAACCTTTTCTCTACAAACAAGCCAGAAGTTTGCACTGGCCAACCTCACAGGTCGCTAAAGAACTAAGCAAGCTAAGGGAGCCTCAAGAGCTCTCATGTCTCCCCAATTCTATCAGCGTCTTTAAGACTTTTCTCTTTGTTATTTTCTAGAGTTCTATTAAAGATGCCTATAAAATAAAAACACTTTAGCCCACAGTTTTATTTCCATTAAAAAAAGTGTATTAAGTTGAATATTCCATATTCCTAATCCTACTGTAGATATTTTTCCCTGTTTTTGTGAGTTCTATGTCTTCTGCTCATTCCAGTTTTTATCAAGCCCACTCTGCCCTGTCCTCTATTCCCCAAGAGGGGTTCCCATGCAGAGGGTGCATGAAGCAGTGCTCAAAGTCACAAGACAAAAAGACACTAACCATAGGAAGTTATATTATACTGCGGTTCCATTGGCATCCCACTGTCCAAATAACCTGGAATTAATTACTCTGATTTAGGAAAGGCCATACTTTGAATTATCTTTCTTAAAAACTACACAACCCAGGCTCCATTTGTATAGAGATATCTTAACTTTATTTTTTATGTTTATACAGAATCTCCATACATTTTGCAGTGGTAGCCCTATAGTTTTTATCTAAATATCAGGACAATAGAAAGAGAGCATGGAAGTTTGTCAGTTTGCTACTTCTTACTCAAAAGGTAGAGAGTTTAGACCACAATGAGAATCTTAATGAAGAGACTCAACAAAGGACTAGTTTTGCAAGTAAAAATCTCGGAATTAGATGAGAAGGAAGCTAGTGGAGAAGTAAGGTCCTAAATATATGATATGATGTACCATTTTCTTTAACTCATCTTTTTGTGAAAATTCCCAGCTTTTCCTAAAACAAACTTGATTTTTAAGAACAGGAAGGCACTTCTAGATTTTGAATAGCTTCAACTTTTTGATGAAAACCAAGAAAAATCTAAACATTTCCATCTTTCAACCTTTTGATAGGCAATTCAGTCCTCAGATTCAGAAAAGAGGAAGACTCCACCCAGTAAAAAGAAACGGCTTGCCTGTGAAAATCAGAAAAGACTGAAGAACAAGAGCACAGTGATGATTGCTACATACCATATGCATTTGAATCTGCTCTGTATTATAAAGACTGAGGGAACTTTAACCTTTTTCCAGCCCCCCCCCTTCCACTCCTCCACTACAATGTCCTTGACAAAAAGCCAGGATTTTGTGATACATTTTGGAATATAGTACACATTCTCCTGCTCACTTGCCTATAAAAAAAGAGTTTGTCTTGAGTAATATGTCTGTGAGAAAGTCTATCCTCATGAACAAAACAATCCCGGAAAGCTATGTCACTGTATATATATGCAGCTCTTAACAAAACAACAAAGCCATGTTGGATGCAACACTCTTCACAGGACAAAAGGTGCTGGAACTTTCCATGTGAGAAGACATGGTTCTGCTGTTGTAGAGATGACTCAGGGGAGAAAAGGCAATGCCGGAGGTAAGGTTATGAGAACTTGAGAGAAGACCTCCAAAGAGAGAGGCCACACTGGGATGTGGGGAGCTTTGGCCCCATTTAAGCACAGCTGTGTTATAAATGGGGTGAACCAGCATTTCTTGGATCATTTTCAACCTGCATCACAGTACTGCTAAGGTGGGAATAAAAATAAAGTTACCTTAAGCCTTTCCTTCCCCAGGAAGGATATTTCTAAGTGTTGAACATTTTGGAGGGTTGTCCTCTCAACTGCAGGGGCTTGAAAGAGCAGGAATGACAAGCTTGTGACACCTCTCTCTTCATAATGCTCAGGAGTGGGTTTCTCTTTCTCCCTCTGCTTCTGTTTCTTTTTCAATCATATATCTCAGATTTTCTTGGAAGAGAAACATTCAGATCAGGGTGGAGGGAAGAGGCTGCAGTGCTGGTGAATTTAACTTAGACCATTTATTCATCTGCTCCAACAAGTATTGTACCACTGGATTGATATTTGGATGAATTCCTTAGCAAACTCCGAGCTGTTCTTTGATGATAAAGGGGTTGGGGGGAGTCTGAAATGAACAAAACATTCAGGACTCTTCCAAAATGCCTGCTGCCCCACAGCTTCCCTATGAACTATACATAACACACTACTCTCCTTCATATTCACAAGTCCACAGATACTGTTTTATTTTTCATCCCAGGAGTCATGGTTTACAGGGAACAAAGCCAACTTCTGGGTGGAAAGACTGAGTCCTGCAGAAGCGTTAACTCACGGAGTGGAGAGACAGGACAGTGTTTATACATCTCAAATGGGCTGTGTCCCCCTGAGAAAAACAGCACATCCTCTATTGATTTCCAGCTCTTAATGAACCAGATGTAATTATAAACATAAGGGTGGGAAAGACATGAGGGAAATTGATTTTGAAAAGAAACAGACAACAATTCCTGTCAGATGAGCATTTCCCTCAGTGAAGACCAAGCAAGCAGGGAGTAGCAGCTACAGGGTAAACTTGCCATGTTTTGTGTTTTTTTTTTTTTTTGGTCCATTGTGTAGAGAACATCCTCCAAGTAGAGTCAGGTTTAACATTTACATTGGGAGCTTTGTGCTGAACCTAAGTGAGAAGACTCACGCCAGAGATAGCCTGAAAATGTCTCAGTGAAATATGACTGAGACATATTTCTAACTTCCTTGCACTTGAGTGGATTGACTGTGAAATGACACACTTATCAAAAACCCACCCCCTTAAATAAGCCTTTGGTCCTAAGGTGCATACCCATCGAAACATTAAATGTGGATTGAAGCCTAATGTGTGTGCTGTGATTAAAAGTCAGCACATAAAATTCTTGGCAACCTCACCTGCAGCAGCAAATGCCCCAAATCCTTGAGACTCACAGGGTGGGTGTCAGTTTGATTTAATTTGTCTGCCCTGCTGTAGAGAAGGGACTTTTGAAGAGGGCAGGGCAAGTGGCCTGACACAGGCAGGTCCCTCTGAGACTCCGCTCTGAGGAGCTGGCTTGGGGCATAGTGTTCCAGGCTATCAGACAACCCCAGCCTCTGATAGCATCAACTGTCTCTTATTCACAGTGTAAACCACACCCAGTGGCATTTTTCCGGGGAAAGTAATTTAAATTCCCTCCTCCTAGTTAATAAACTCCTGTGTATGTAGTCCATGTGATGTTCACTACAAAATATACAAAATGAGAGCAAAATATTGTAGGAGATGGACACAATAAAAGTTCTCACATAAGAGGTCTCTCTACAGGATCAGAACTCTGGGGCTTAAGGTAAGGGTGATAAAATGAGAAGAACTAATGGAAATTTTCTAATGAATACAAAATAAATTTAATATGCATCCTGTCATAATTTGTTTTGCTTTCAGCCCCTTTCTCCTGTATCATTCCTTCTATTTGTTTAATTTCCATCATTCCTTTATCATGACTTAAGACTTAGACATGTCTTCCCCCCCCCCTTTCATCCTCCTTCCTTCACTCCCACCCTCCATCCTTCTTATTCTTGCTTTCCCATCACATATCTAGGATTCATTCCAAATATTTTCAAAATCAGTTGTACCCATAATTCATTGCAAAGTGTTAGCATGTTATAGGTGAGAGAGCATTGAGCAAAAATTCATATACAGTAAGGAACTGTTTGTCATCTTTCCTAGATGAGTTGGTCTAATGACACTCTTTAAAGCTAAATTGAATACTGCAATCATGCCTTAACTCTTTAAAAGAAAAATCTCAAAGCAAAACATGACTAAATGAAGCAGCAGTATGACCACTTGAACAAGACAGTTCACTGTTGTTGCTGTGTCAAATCCCTTATGAATTTATTAAAATGTCAACTCTGTCTCCATTTTGATAGATTCCTTCCTCAGAATGTAGGCGTTCCTGGTGACTAAAATGAAAAATTGCCAGGAAACTGAGGAAGCACTTTTAATTTCAAGGATTCTAACAGGTAGAAAAATTGTCTCATAGTCTGTGACTCACACCAATAATAAGCTTTTGCAGAAATAAAAAAAATATTTCCTAGCCTTAATTATTTCACGTAAGCTTATAAAACAAATATGCAGAATACTAAAGATATTCAGTAGGTAAAGATGCTTGAGATGTTCTTGTGTAGTACCTATCTGCTTCCAAAGGAAAAAAGAGGAAACAGAAAAATATAATATGTAGAGATGGAAGTGATCCATCTTAAAATAAAAAGACCAATGGTTTAAAGAATATTTAATCCTCAGTACTTCCCTATAGTGAACTCATGAGGAAAGGGCACATGATTTACCCATTTTTATGTTTGTACTACTGGGCATTTTGCCTGTGACACCACAGGCACTCAGTCATTATTTGTTGAATGAATGAGAATGATTACAAGCATTAAAATTTTTTAATGAATACACAACCCTGAGTGGATAATTTAGAAAGGTATATGTGACATATAAATTATGTCCTAAACTACCAATTAGTACTTTGTACAATATTAGTGTTCAGGGCAAGAATGATTTAAAATTAATAGCCATAGAGAATTCATTCAATACCAACTTCCATCTTTCCCCATGTCTACTGATAACCCTCTCCTTTCTTGTTTCTTAAGGAATGAGCTACCTAAGGAGACTCAGGTTAGATCCAGACTCTCTATGAGATGAGATGCATTTTACAACCACAGAAACATAGAATTCTTATATTTAAGCCCTCCCTACTATCAGGTAAAATTAAAACATATTCTAGCCTCTAATCCTAGAGCAAATAAATTCTGGACTAAGAATCTAGAATCTGTCCTGTATTGCTGAAGATTCAGCAAAGCCTATATGCATCCTTGGTTCACTTGAAGCTCATATATACTTTGCCAAGGGATTAGTCTTTGTTGAAAAACAAAAATAGTCTAATATAATTTGAAGCAAGGAAGTTATAAAGGTCCATTTTTATGAATTATCAGATCTCCAGGAAGTCTTTTCAGATGTATTTTGCAAAAGCACACACACTTAAATATCCAAAGTCTGTCTGTCTGTTTGACTGTCTGTCTGTCTGTCTGTCTGTCTGTCTGTCTGTCTGTCTGTCTCTCTCTCTCTCTCTCTCTCTCTCTCTCTCTCTCTCTCTTTGTTCAAGACTACAGACCACATAAGAGTGAGGTGACTTCTAAATCTTGCAAATCTCCCTTTCCTGGCACTCCAGGAGTGAGTATCAATCACCCCTAAACAAGCAGCTTGCTACTAATCAGCAACCACATAATGAGTCTCATTGAAAATACTTTAAGCTATTTCTTGTGTGAAGTCAGAAAAAGCTGGGGGAAAACAGTCCCCTTTTGATTAAGCATCACAAATGAGAATTTCACTTAAGCAAATGCTTTTTGCTAACTAATCTGGAGAATTCACAGGAGACTAAAATTTTTACTGAGGATATGAGGGAAACATGAATATATTTATAGACGTGCCACAAGGTTTAAGTGAATATTTATCACTGCTAAAGATGACAGTTAATATTTACAAAAGGGATACATAATTTTAATCCAAACATCAATCTTTTTACGGGAGGAATAAACATTTAAGTAGGATTTGACAGGCTCAAAAATCACCATTTTGATGGATTAAACACCCTTAATCAGTAGAAACACACAACCAAGTATTCTTACACGCAGACCATTTATTCTCAGGAGATCTGTGTAAAGGATTCAAGGGTACATTTAAATTTTTCTAACCTCTAACTCACAAATTCACATTTCCTTCCATTTTTAACATAGGCAATCAACCAAATTATTAGCATAACACTCTGTCCCTACCAGATATCACAGATATTTTCATGATATTATATTTACATGCCTTGCAGAGATCTTGAAATTCACATCATTATTTTGAAATTACAGTATTTATTAGCCCCACTGTTAGATCTTATTTGTGTTATAATGACTAAATTTTTAAAAAGTGTTACAAACATTTTCTTAATATCTTGACACTATTTCAATACAATCAATTTTCTGCACAATATAATGCATCATATTATGTATCAAAAACATATTTCAGTATCATTTGACTTTATCAGTCTACAAGAGGCAAATATTTCTGGACTAAAGCAGTCATTCGATTTAGAATAGTAACCAACATAGTTTGTATATATGTTTGAAGAACATTCACCTTGACATAGGGGCACTTTGGTGTTCTATTTTATGCAATTACGGATGACTGTGTGATGCTAATGGCCACAAACTGGTAAATAATGGTGCGTTGTAGGCTTATTTCTGATAACATAGAAAATATAATTTCATGACATAATTTCTAGTTACTTTTTAAGCAATATATGTACTGCATATTTTAGGAAAACAGAATATTTTTTCTAACATGTTATTTTGCCCACTCAATTTGTACTAACTAGTCTTCAAATTTGAAAAACAGTGCATTTTGGAGGTAATTTACACAGATAGATCTTCAAGATATAAGGCTGAGTAAATGAGTAAAAAAAAATTAAAATTATTTTTGAACTAAGGGAGCAGAGGACTAATTATTCTATTTTTACTTTGATTTTCATTCTCATATCCCTGATTAATAGTGAACAAACTATTAATATTTATATCAATTTATTATAAATAGAATAATCATTTACTTATCCATCTGTCTTGTTATTCTTTGAGGTCCGATACAAAGACAAATTTGTGTTAAGCATTGTTTTTTTGCTCCTCCTATCAATTTGCAAATCTTTGTGAATTCAACTTATTGCTCCCTTGTCAACATCTATGAAATGTTTTTAGTAATTCAAATTAGAGATTAATAAAAACATTAGAATTAGAACAACAGCACATTTGAGACTTACTGTATGCATGTTGTCATTAGGGCTTGCTTAGTTGAGAAAGTGTTCAGGGGGTAAGCATATTTACTATGTCATCCAGATTTCAGTAATTCTGCACTATTTTCCATGATTTGCTTCCCCTTTTCATCTTCCAATATCTTTCACTGGATATTTTGTGAGATGGTGGTGGAGGAGGTGAAAATCAAATGAGAGAAAAATAAAAGAGAGGAAAATGAAGCAGATACAAAGGACTTTATTAGAGTCATTAGGGAACTCCATGTATGTTTCCAGAATGAGACAAAGTAAAAAACAAGCAACTCCCCCAACAAAACTAAAATATCATTTCCCCTCAGCAAGTTAGTTTTCAAGTACTAAAGAAAATAGTAAAGTATCTTTTGTCTTCCTTGTTATTGCATTTCTTCTTTCTATCTTTCATTATACCCCAGGCATGTTTTAAGTGCTATGGGGGGAGGAGAGAGAGAGAGAGAGAGAGAGAGAGAGAGAGAGAGAGAGAGAGAGAGAGAACTTGTTTTCATGGCAAAGATAGTAAACAAGCAAGGTAAAGTATAAATAAAGTTATGTACAAAGTGTGTTGACAATAAGTGTATAAGTGTTAAGTCAAAAATTACAAAAGCAATGGGAGATATGAAATTTCTGGGCAGAGATGTGAGACTGAGATACTAGGTAGGTAACAATCACTAAAAGGGCTTTTGAAAGGGCATTTGGGAAGAGACTTGAAGGAAAGAAGGGGACTAGTTTCTAAGTATCTGAGGTCTCAGTCTTCCCAGAAGAAAGATCAGCAAAGATTTAACATCATCGGGAATATTTCTGAGGAACATCAGAAAGGCAAGTGAAGCTGAAGGAACTGGAAGGTAATAGGTAAGGGAAAATGACTGTGGCTTTTACTTTGACAGAGGAGTGACTGAAAGGTCTTGAACAGAAGAGGAACCTGACTCAAACTTACATTTAAAACGATTACTCATAACCTCTGAGAACAAACTGGAGAAGTTTAGGTGGGAAGGGGCAAATGTAGAAACAGAGAGCTCAGCAGGACTGAAAAGCAGTAGTTATGAGTAGAACTAGTAGATGAATTCTTGATATATTTCAAGATAAATCAGTGGGATTTTCTGATGATTTTATAGTAGTTGTAAGAAGAAGAAAGGAATTATGGAGCCCTATCAGGTCTGGGGGATGGTGGCTGACATATTTGAGATATTTACGTTGAGATGCTTCTTACTTATCTAAGTGGAGATTAAAAAGTAGGTGGCTGGATATATGAATTTGAATGTTAAGCAAGAACTTCAGGTCAGTAATAACAATTTGAGTTATCAGAGTGAAGATGATAAACATATGGGTAAGAATGAGATAGTCTATCGAGAGGAAGTAAATAAGAAAAGAGAAAAGATACAAAGTAAGAACTAGGGAATACTTATACCAGCCAGAGGTAAAGGGGGAGAGGAAGGACTGGCTAAAATACTGAAAAAGAGCACACAGAAAGACCAGAAGGGAACAGCCTTGATTGGCCAGGTCTCCTCCCTTCTATTCCCATTTGGAGAAGCTATGTGCAGTGATAGTTTAGTGCTAGGAAATGCTGTAAGGATGATGTTTAGTTCAAATGTGTTTAAAGATGCCAAGAAGTGTACCATATGCAGTCCATTGATATTTTTCTTTGGTTTGAATTAAGACTTGCCGGCTGCAGGCAACTAAAAATACATCGTGCTGAAAAATGGACACACAGAACACTTTGTGTGTGTGCGTGTTTTTCACAGTTTTCCATGACATTTTAACTAAGTGTGGAGGATATTGTTCTTCTCTTCCTTACACTTGGTATGGCTAATGCTGAATGTGTGGGGATTACAATCAGACCATGTGACAGACTGCAGTGTCACACACACACACACACACACACACACACACACACACACAGATTCTGCCCACAGTGTAGGAAGGAACAGAAGGAAACTGGTTGAGCTGTGTGAGCTCGACTCTGTATGCAAGCATATATCTCAAAGTCAGAAAGTCACCAGTCAGAATCAAAGCCTCTTTATGTAGTTGCCTCTTCATCATTACCTCAAAGTCCCCTCTTTCTCTTTTTAGTTCAAGCTATTCCCATCACTGTATTTGCCAAAATATCCTGTTTATCCTATTTTTGTGTTAAGAGAGCATTCCACACAGGTTAACCTTCAGTTTGGAAATATCTAATTTGTTTGAGAAATCAAGTAATGAGACCTATGAGTAGAAAAGTAGTATGAGGAAGAAAAATAGCTTATCATGTTTTTATAAATGTGGTTTAAATTTGGAAAGTAGATACACTGCAATGGGGAGAAAACTCAAACTCTGGGAAGATGACAATAATCTGGGGGGTGTACACAGTGGGGTCTTCCTTCTTATGGCCCTGGGAGCCTTTGTTTGAGCAACAGCACCTCCTCAGAGACAGCTCAAGGAAAGAAGAAGGCAAATGCTCAATGACTCGGTTTTCCAATGGTATCATGTCATGAATCTTAAGAACAGCAGTTTACACAAAAGAACTAGATGTTGACTGAAGTGCTTCCAGATAGTTTCTCAAGTTAATGTATTCATTCTTGCTTTGTCCCCTATTCTGGAATTGGTATCTTGAGACAAAACAAGTGAGCAGATGGTGACTTCCTTTAAATGTAGGAGAAATCTCTCAATTTTCATACTCTTTCTCAACTTTCTTCTACGGTCTCATTAATAACATTGGAATGAATTTTTTCCTAGAAAAGATTGTTAGAATTTTACAGGGTAAAACTAATTACTGTACTTGCACTTTAGGTAAAGATACATTTCTCAGATCTTGTTTCATAATCAGAGGAAATATTATTTCATATCCTAACTGGTCAATATTTTATGCAGTAGAGATGATGCTTGACTCTAACATTTAGGTGTTCTGATCTGTGAAATAAAAACTAATAACTGAACCTATATTTCAAAATTCATTTAAATGAGTTGTGAAGAATAACAGCCATTTTTTCTTAAATACTGTTCTTCATGAATATTAAATCAAATAATAAGAACAATTGGGCTAGATTCCTTATATTCTCCCTACTCTTCTAAAGGTCAAATTTATTTACCTTTATGTGCATTCTTCTGGACACCAATTTAACAATAATTTATAGAAATTAGCATGAACACTAGATTGGCCATATGGAACAAACCTTTATCATTTATGAAAATTTTCTTTTAGTTTCACTTTAGTCCTTTGGACTCCATGATAGAATTAGGTCAATGAAGGTGATGCAGTTTAATGATGTGGTCCAAAGCACCCTAAGGAGATAAAAAGTCAACAATGATTCAACTTGTGTTCAAGATTTATAGCCATAGACTTTGTGGCATTGAGGAAAATCACATTAAGCATTTATTGCATCACTTTGTCTCCCTGGAGGAAAACACAGTATTTATCTCCCTGTACCATGATTAGAGAATTGTCACCTTTAAAAACCAATGAGCTTTGTTCCCAAAGCAGAAACATAACAAGAAAATCACAAAGCATTTTCTTTTGAACTTCCTGGAAATTGCATTTGGTGATTCCATCTTCACTGTGACATTTCCTGTAGGTCTGCAGAGCTGTCCTTTGGCTGAATGCTACCGAGTGAAAGAGTGAATTGTGCACCTTACTTTAAATCTCTCCACAACCTCATAAAAATGTTTTATTACCATAATTTTCTAGATGAGAAAAGCAAGTTATAGAAAATTTAAACGACTCATTGGCTTCCATGGTTTGAAGTACTAGGGACAGTATTTTCACCTAAACCAAAAAGAGGAGCTCTAGCTACCATAATGAAATTTTTAGTCATTTTTAAGATTATATATACGTGTGTGTGTGTGTATGTGTGCATTCACATTGGATTTTGGAGCACCCTAGGTAAGACAACGGAAACAGTAAATGAGAATATTGTTCTTCATATAGATTTGGAAAATGAGATATAAATAAATGGATGTGTTGCTTGGATTACTGAGTGTAGAGTTGGTCAGCCTTTTACCTCCATTAGTTTATATAACCAACAACTGTGGTATTGTGCCCTCCCTAAAACTTTGTATATGCCTTTTCTGGTGGGTGTGTAAGTGGGCTCACCTGGACCTGGGAAGGAAGGTTGTAAGTGCAGAGTCATCCCTGGGTGGAAGAGCACATGAGTAGCATGAGAGGGAACATGGGAATACAAAAGAATGAACAAGAAAGCCAGTGAGAGAGACCTCAGGGAAAGGGTGTGAAGGTTTGTGGGGTACTGGGTTCTTTGTTTGTTTGTTTGTTTGTGACTAGGTCTCGCTATTTTTGCCCGTGGAACCGCAGGCTCTCGTTGCCCGGAGTACCACAGACTCAACCAATCCTCAGCCTCAGCTTCCCAGGTAGCTGGGGTTACAGGCGTGCACCACCACGCCCAGCTATTTTTTGGAGCTAGGTCTCGCTACGGGCCCCAGGTGGGACTCGAACCACGATCCCTAGCCCCGGCCGCTTCGTAGACTGAAGCTTACAGGCATGAGCCACCTGCCTGGCCTGGGTACTGGGTTCTTATCTGTCTCCCAGTCCCTGGCCCTGGCTCTATCTGGTGTGTCTGTATATTTTCTAGAACCAATAAAGAACCTACCAAGAACCTCAAGCCTGTGCATTACAAGTGACATCATGAACAGGTTGCTTCCCTTACAATTGATAACGAGGATGGTTACTTTACATTGAGCCATTTCTTTAATGGAAAGCTCTGTCAATATGTACTCTTCTATTATGCAAATCTGAACAGTTCCCAGTGGTAGGAGGGGAGAAAAATGAGAGGATCTTAGATCCCAAAATGTTAGGTAATCACCAGACACCTGGACTCCTATTCAAATTATTTCTGAAAATGTCATTAGGATTCTGTCTTCATATTAGTCTAGTGTACATCCTAACTGATAGGGAAATGAAAACAGATTTAGTTTGATTAATGTTGATTAATGATCAACACAATAAAAATTAGAAAACTAACAGTAAAAATCAAGAAATTAGAAAAAAATAACAGAATGAAAGAAAAAAAGCATGAAGAAGAGCAGTGAAATAAAGGAAAACAGTTTAGACAAAATTGTTTATCAGGAAAAGAGAGAAGTGCTAGAAGATAGACGATAGATAGATAGATAGATAGATAGATAGATAGATAGATAGATAGATAGATAGATAGATAGATAGATAGATAGATAGATAGATACAGAGATAGCTGATAGACAAAAAAGAACATATTATGGAGGATTTTTAAACTTATTGAATGAGAAGCTTTATGATGAGTTTTAAAACTTTCAATTATCTAGACATATGTTTGTCTAGATTTAACCAAAGGTATCCATTATAACTAAAATGTATACATCTATATCAATTAAAGGCATACAATTACTACAGAAAAACCCACAAAAAAGGACAAGTTCAGATGTTTTGACTGATTGCTTTACAAAATTATCAAAAAAAACAAAAAAGAAAACCCACAAATTAACCCAGATACTCCTTTTCTCATATAATCCCTTCAGAGTTCAGAAAGAGGGTTAAGTTTCCCATTCATCCTAGATACTGAGGTAGAGCAAGAATTTAGCACAATGGCTGCAACTCCTACTTCCCCCACCCAGTATTTCTGAAAAACAGCACGTTTTAGAACAAAGTGATTCAAATCTTATTAGTTTGATTAAAACCCTTTTAGTTTACCTCACCTCAGGTTCCACAAATTGTAAAACTTCTATCTCATCTCACTAATGGGAGGTTAAAGGTCAATGTTTTTGATAAACTAAGTTGGCCAGATCTCAATATCCCAATCTCTAAATTCCTGCCCCTCTTGTTAAACAGAACTGGCCAAAACCCATTCTTGCATTGGCAAGTTACTGGCTCCCTTCGTTAAGCAGTAGTTGTCAAGACCCATTTAGGATCTTGTCAATGAGGGTCTGTCCCCTCAAATTAAGTCACTCTTCACATCAGCAGCCTTAAGACCCAAGGAGGAGTCTCCTCTGAATCCATCCACACTCACACTTGAATGTGTGCCTTCACCTACAATAAAGATTCATTTATGACATGCCTATTCTGACTCTCACATGAATTCTTTCCTGTGCAGTAATCAATGCCTCATGTCCCTCAGCATCTCTGGATCCCAACAGTATGAGCTTTAAAATATTTTTGTCAAAATATTGAGTCATTATAATTTATTAAATCGGTGAAACATAAAACTCCATTACATAGTAAACTGACTCACAGTCTGTGTGTATGTGTAAAACAACCTCACAACTAAATGTTTATTCTTTTAATTTGTCATTTTAATTGATGAGTAATATTCCATTGTGTATATATACCACATCTTTTTTTGTCCATTCGTCTGTTTTGGTACATATGGGTTGTTTCCATGTCTTGCAATTATAAATAGTGCTGCAATAAACATCTAAGTACAGGTATTTTTATGTATAAGTATTGAGCTCTCCTTTGGGTAAATTCCCAGAAGAGTAATTGTTGGGTCAAATGGTAGTTCCATTTTCATTAGTTTGAGGGTAACATGGATGGAACTAGAAGAAATCATATTAGCAGAAACAAGTTAGAAAGAAAAAGACAGAAACCAAATGGTTTTACTAATATATGGGTTATAGGAAAAACAAACAAAAGGCCAGGAGAAAAAGTCAAAACAAGCTAACAACCAAACTAGAGTACACAAGGGGAGGGGGGAATGGGTGGAAATGATCAGGGAGGAGAAGCAGTAGACACTCCCTGGGGAATACAAAGATGTGAAATATATATGTATGTGTGTATATATATATATAATATATATTCTGAGAGTAGTAAAATGATTTAAATCTAGAAATAATGTTAGTGTAATACAACTGAACCATGTCAAAGGAAGTATAACAGTTATTGCAAGAGTCATTTGATACAATTCAAAACCTCTATATGACAGAAACATTGAATAGTAATAGAAATAGGTAAAATTCTACCTAAAGGAAACACAAGGATGGTGAGCTATTAGTAGTGTCCACTACCTTGTTTCTCCCCCACATTTCAAGCTCTCATTTAAGTTTAGTCTGATGGGATATACCTGCAAGTTTCTTGTGGCAACTTAAAGGCAGCTTCCTTTCAGTTACCTTGCTCATAATCATCTTCCTTTTCTATTCTCCCTCTATTCTTGTTCCTGCTGATGTGGAGGCTTCTGTGAACCAAGGCAGCTGGAGGACAGACCTCTAGCAATCAAGTCCTAAGCCATAAGAACAGAATATCAGCCTCAAGCTGATGGTTTCTGAACTTGACTAAGAAAACATGTTTTATTTAATTTGATATCATGACACTCTCTTCAACTCTGTACTGGTTAGTACTAACAATGTAATCAGAGAATAAAAAGAAATGAATTGCAAACAATAAACAGACCCAGTTGAGGTTTGGGGAATTACACGACAATATACATAGAAAATCATACTGATTTCTATTAGTGGGCTGAAATGTCACACCCATAAAATTGTCAGAAATTAAAAATGTAACAACACCAAGTGTTGATAAAGTCATGGAAAACTACAAACCATCCCACATGGCTGGCTAGTGTGGAAAGCTGACATCTGTGAAGTTTTTTTTTAAATGGAGCCAGAAACCATTACAGAGAAACTGAATCACCTGAAATGGGCCAAAGACCCTTGAGATGGGCCAAAAGTAATTTTTTAGGAAGCCATCATGCAGACAGTTGCTTGAAAACTGATGATAATGAACTTTTAGCAGATGATTGATTTGGTCAGTTATTTCCACTTTCATTTTTTCTAGAGGTTTAGTAAGCACATATATGTAGCCAAGAATAGTTTAAGCCTGTTCACACTATCAACTCTTTTCTTCAACTACTTACCTCATCTTCTTTTCCTCCCATTAAAAATACCTGACTTAGTTTCTCCTTGGGGCATATTCTAATATTTTTAATTGAATCTGCCTACCCTTAACTGCAATTCTTTGATTCCAAATAAACACACTTTGCCTTTTTAATTGTCTCCTGAATTTTTGTGTTCCTATAAGGAGAAAAATTTTCGAAATTTAAAAAAATGGTGTTTGTATCTATAGTTGAAAGTTATCAAGAAGCATTAAAATTCTGCAAAGGGATAAAGTGAATGAAAGACATAGGAAAAATGGAATCCCGAAGTTGGGAGAAGGAACCAGAAAAGAAACCAAGAAAGAATTTCAGAGTGTACTATAGATGACAGGTGACAGAAGACCTTCCCAGATATAAATGAGGCATGAGTTTGAAGATGTTATGGCCAACAATGTCAGATGCTACAGAGAGGAGTGAACACACTTGGTACATCATTAAAGTTCTTGGTGAAACCAGTTTTACATGCAGTTATAGTTAGAAACTATGCATCCATGCTTTGAAAAGTCAGTGGGAGGTGAGTAGGAGGGTATGTGAACTACAGACTGCTTTCTAAAGAGCTTGGTGGGTGAAGGGAAAGTGCATTAACCAGAGAGAATAAAGGATTTTTCAATGGAAAAGATGTGGTGATATTTACTTTGTGTTAAAAGATTCAGTAGGAGACCTAAAATAACGGAAAAATTGGAAAGAGTAGGCCATTTTATAGGAGCTACATCTGGAAAAACATGAGAAAGAGTGAATCCAGAACACAGGTGGAAAATTAGGTTTAAATGTGAGGAGTAATGGGGAAGTGAAAAGAGATCTCCCAGATGAGGAGAGAGACAGATGGAACAAAGAAAGGGGAGAAATGACTTTTATCCTGCTGTGTTTCCAATCAGTGTTTCCCAGAAGGGATGCTTGGCAGGGAAAACAGGAAACAGACAGGTGGTCCAAGGTCTGTTGGGTAAAGTTAATATATAGTTGCTTGATTATTCAGGTCTGAGTTTTGGGACAAAAAAGGTGGTAGATTAAAAGCAATTACTGCAAATTTATGAATCACATCCAGTTGCCCAGAAACCAGTCTCCTGACCTAAATTTCTCTCTCCCTTAGCGAGTGGAACTGGGGTGTTGCCAATATGGAGGTCATTCTCAATTTACAACAGAAAACAAGCTGAAATGGGAATAGAGTTAAAGAAAAGTCTCACTTGATGTCAGTGCTGAAGTCCACCTCATGATCATCCCCACAAACTCTTCGTGGAAGAGAAAATTAAGTATCATGTATCTAAGACAGCAAAGTCATCAAATTATTGCTTGATAAAGGTCTAACTCATTTTCTTCTCTGTGACCCTTATGGACACCTAGAACATTCTTTAATTCATTTATTATTTGCCTCCTTCTATAAGATGATTCTTTGCCAGAGAGCATGGGTTTTGGTCACTTTTGCTCATGGTTGTTGCTTCAGCCCTCAAAGACTGCCTGAAGGAGCAGGAGGAGTATTTGGTCAGTGAGTACACTGCATCTCATTGAATACTCTGACTTCATCCTCATTTCAGCTTTCATGGAGAACACTTCAAATTGAAGCTGGTACTCTAACAACTGCCTAATGCAAATAATTTTTTTCATGAACTGCTTCTTCGTGGACTAGACAAGACTCCAGGATAGAAGAAAATTCAAAAACTTAGAGTGCCTGGCCTCAGAGTCAAAGGGTGAATGAATTCAACCTACTCAATTAGTTCCCCCTGAAGGAAAAAAAAAGCAAACTATAGACAAAACAGCAAATACATGAAAACTAAATTGATATTATCCAACAAACTACATAAAACTTATACAGCAGTGGATTTCATGGTGCATGTTTTGTATCTCTAAATTAACAGCTTTATCAATTCCTTTATGTCCATGTTCACATTTATGTCCAGACTGATGTTGCCCAAGAGAAATATGATTGAAAGGATTCATTGGATCTATTACTAAGGGAGTGTTATAAAATTTATAGTTTCTTATGACCCTAGTTCTGCTGAAGGTAACTCTCTTAGTTTTGGGTTTTGTGTGAAAAACATAAGAAATATGGTAAGGCAGTTGGTAGTTCCTTGGTGAATCTGAGAGAGGGCTCCTATGCTGTCTGAAGTACAATATTTCTTTTTTTTTTTTCAGGTGTTCCCCTAGGAAAGGGTAGGAGAAATATTCTGAGTGAAGATGTGTCCATCTTCAAGGAGGTCAGTAAAATATAATCTATAAGCTTACACAACAAAGTGCTTGCTTGAGGCATTAAGTAAGATAATCTGGTTTTATGGCTAAAAGAGGTGAATTTCATAACATAAAGATTCACATCTCCCATTATCTGAGACTTTGTAGTACCTCTTCACAGTACAAATGATTAATGAGAAATTATATAGATTAATAGTCTCAGAATGTTAACCTTTCTGTGGAATTGGATGTGAAGTTGGATACTTCTGTTTCAGAAATGTGGCTAGCATCCAAAGTAAAGGACAAATATAGCTTATGTTCTATGTTAAGAAAGCCCACCACCTGCCTACCAAGGATTAGTGAAAAGCACCAGTTCAGAAAATGTCTAGCCACCAACTGTCTCTGCCTCCCAACTGTCTCTATCCCAGTCAAAGCAAGAGGGGCATGTGTGTGGAGAGAGGTGATATAGCTTGTGCAGTGGGTAAGAAACACAGCTCATTCTCCTTTTCTAAAGCTTGGTAGGAGAACCCCAAGAGGGTAATAGAAAGGCTGACAGGGTTTGCAAGAGGAATCTGGCAACCTGAAAGTCATCAGGGTCTGTGAAAGGCCACAAAGCAAGTTTTATCTCTTCTGTGTTTATCACTAAGGCTGAACAGAATATGAGATATGGTTTCTGGAAGAGTATCTGGAAATCTGAAGCACAGAGCCTTATCCTTTTCAATCCTGTCCTTCCACTATGAAGAAGAATATATATATATATATATATATATATATATATATATAAACAGAGACATATATATATATATATATATATATATATATATATATAATCAGGGACATATATATATATATATATATATATATATGTCCCTGATTTGGGGTGAATACACAGACATGTACTATGATCTTGAATTTCCTGTAACAGAAATGCCTGTACCACCAATCATTGGAGGGCTCCAGTGATTTCCATGCTGAAACAGAAAATATCATTTAGGGAAGAGGAACAGGATAGATGCTGGACTACTAGGAGCTGCTAGGCTGATCTCATAAGACTCAATTTAGAGGGGGAGTGACAGTGCTGAACCTTCTCGGAGCAGAAGTTGCCCAGTGAGGGATATTTGCAACTGAGTGTGAGTTAATAGAGTCTCCTATACAATATCATGACTTTCATATTTCTGCACAATTAAAGGAAATAGCAATTTCCTTCTCAAGTTCTAACTAGCAAATTAACCTATCATTTTTGCTTTTTCCCAACAAAATAGGAGAAACATATGATTTTCTTTATTGCTATCAGAGTGAGAAAATACACAACACAGAAGTGGATAGCCAGAAACACAAATGTTCAAATATAAAAAAAAAAAAAATCAATTAGAAAGTTGAGGTCACCAAAAAGAAATATGCAGGTCGCTAAGAACTAAGTAATTCCTGGGTGAAATATTGCAAATTCTTGTTTGTTTGATTAGAGAAAAACAATACCAACTCCCAAGTCTGTTGACAAAGACTTGGTCCACAAGGAGAAAAGGAATAACAAGACTGAGACACAACTCACCCAAATAGACGTGGGGAAGGGATGGCAAAGGGTTCAAAGAATGTGGAGATGCAAAAAGGAAAATCAGGATAGGAATCTATGACTGACTGCATGTTCCAAAGATGACTCCACAATATGTCTGCTCCTGGGAACCATTGACAAAGATACTTACAAATGCCAGGCAGATTCTCATGACTGCCTTGCTCAAGAGGAAATAATAAAATCTATTTAACTTATAGGCTGGTTTATAAAACTACCCTGTTCTACTTTGTTCTCTTAGCACACTGACTTGGTAAATCCAAATATCATGTGTCTGAGATGGCAAGGTCATCAAATGATAGAGGAAGGCCAAGAACTCTCTAGAAAGTCTCTCACTCATCCAGTGAGGAACTGAAGTCTCAGCCCCTCTGCAAATGTGAACACCAAGACAAGAACAATCTTAGTGTGCACAGAGAAATCAAAAATGCCTTTGAAGCTGAAACAGAGAAAGTTAGTTGTTGAGGGAAAGGTGCGAAGTATTTGAAGTGGGGATGGCTGGGGAAAAACAACAGCTATGGCAGAAATCACTGCAAGGACTTTAGTTTCCATTGAGTGATTATAAACATATATACATATTATCATATTTTATATTTGTGGCCCCCACCCCATGACTATGTTGAAGCCTAATTTCCACTGCATTTGGAGATGGGGCCATTGGGGGTTACTAGGGTTAGATTAGGTAATGAATGTGGGACTTTCACAATGGAAGTAATGACCTGAGTGAAGAGGGGGTGTGATTCCTCTTTCTCTCTATTCTAGCACCAAGGAAAGGACCCATGAGGATAAGGAAGATGGCAACTGTGGCCATGTCAGAGAAGCCTCATGAAAACCCAACCATGCTGGACCTTGACAATAAACTTCCAGTCAGTCCCTATACCCTGTCCATGAGAAATGAATCTCCATGGCTTAAGCCAAGCAATGTGCAGTCTGCAATGGCAGCCAGAGCTAGAGCACTACAGCTCCTAGTAGCAGTATCGGTCGGTTTTCATTCAACATTGAAATATAATTTTTTTTTCAAAAAATCCTATTTTCATTCCCTTCTGATTTCCTTAGTCCATTTCTATTAGCTTTCTGGTAGCAAAGGTGCTAATTGCTCCGTTCATTGCCAGAAATTGCTTAATGATTGGTTTCAATTACAAATTTTCCAGCGTAGTTCTAATACTCTATTTAAAATATGAGCAAAAACATGAGCATTGAGAGATGTCTGTCTACTAATTGGAATGGCTTGTGCTGAAAGCCTATTAAAAATATAACAAACATTAAAATAAAAAGATTTTCTCTACTAGGTTTACTAGAATCTCATAGGCAGAAATTTTATAGGTTGCCTAACTTTCAGGAAAAATGCAGTATCTTCTCGTTTGCATGAGAGGTTCTTTCCAATGATGTTGTGATCCTTCTGTCTGTCGTTACTTGTCTGCTTGGTAATCAACTAATTAATTTTTTTAACCTTAGATGTGTCCCTTGGTAAACTAGATGGGGTTTCTGACTGCTTTCTTTTCAGGGTTTACATCCAGTTCTATATATGTGTGGCTGTGAAGTGGTCAAATATTGCTGAGGACAGACAGTCACTTCAGTCTCTCCTGGCTTTAGAGTTTAAGTAGTTTCTCCTGAGCTCCATGGAAAACTGTCATCTCTGACAATCATGGTGCTCATTTTCACTTTTTGTCTCTTTCTTCTAAGGAGTGCTCAGGTACAATAGTGGTGAATCCTTAAAGGATACTGAAGTTCATTTCTGGCCCTGGAACACCCATATTCACATTTCCTTCAACCTTATTCTTGTTCCTTGTGTCCCTTCCTATTCCTTATCCTCCTTATTTTCTCTCCTGTGGATCCTCCTTCTCCTTTTCTTTCCTCCTGTTCTTCTGTCTCCATCTCCACTTCTCTCTCCTCTTCCTCTTCTCTCCTTTCTCCCTTCCCTTCTCCTTTTTCCCCTCTTGTTACGTCCAGATTTTATATTCAGGTTTCTCGACTCCAGTCTTTGCTGTATCTTCATGGGATTTTCACCTACTTCCAGCACAATGGGAGGGGGCATTTATCATTTTTCAGGGGAGGTAAAATTATTGTTTTCTTGGCATCTACAGCAAACAAGCACATAAGAAACAAGCAAAACAGCCAGACTCATTTTGGGGAGTTTTCATCTCCTTGTCTTTAAAAGAAATCTAGTGGCCATTGGCATATTCACAAGTGTGAAGTCATGGGAAACACAAGGTTCTGTAATTGTAGCTCTTTACCTCAGCTATCAGAATCGGCCCTGTGTGAGACAGATACTGTCTTCAAACTCAAAGAGCAGTAATATTATGAGTTACTATCAGGGCCCACAACAGAATTCAAAGAATGAGATAAATGATCATTTTAGGAAAAAGTGAATTCTTATAAGAACATGGTTCACCTTATGCAGCACCTCCCACACAAATAGAAATGTTATATTTATGTCTTAGGGAGATCAAGGGCATAAAAATAAAGTGAATTGACAGCATGTTGAAACTTAAAAATGCAATTTTTTCCAACTTTGTTTAGATTCTCCATCTTTCATGACAGCTTTGGTTTTTATGCTTATGAGTCATAGTAAGAAAATTTCAAAACAGAGCTGACAAGATTTATGGAAATTTCATTCCATTATTTTTAAAAGAAACACTTCTATTGGAGGAAGGGAGACCTTCATCTCTCTCATATATCACTGTCTGAATTGAATTGGGAACCACTGCAAAGCTGTTTATCGAGATATTTACAGAGAAGCAAATAATCCTGTTAAGTTTATAATACACAACTCTATTTTGCTTTTTTTTTAATTTGTTTTGCCAATGAACAAATTATTTTATTAAGGATCTAAAAGCATTCTCGGAGTTTTGGGTAAACTTTTTATTGACTTGCACAGAGAAGTATATAAACTGGTGAAGTGTCACAAACAAATATCCCATGTAGACAGTAACCATATCAAGAAATAGAAAATGATCATTATCCACCATTACCGGAAGCCTCATTTACCCCCCAATCTAGTTATTTCCTGTTTCTCTATAGGTAATCCATATCCTGACTTCTAGCATTTAGTTACCAACACTATGTTTAAATGGAATCAAATAATATGAAATTTTAAAGGCTTCTATGTATAAGCACAGAAGAAAAAAAGAATTACTCAAACAATGGCTGTGTTGGTTGTTAGCTTTTGATGTATATCTTTACAGATTTTCCCCCATGATATTGAACCGTATATATTCTATTCTACAAAATATGTATGTTTCACATATTCTTAACTTTGAAGTTAAGAGATCTGGCTCTACCCTTCTTCCATGTGTGGTCTCAAATGTATCACTCAACCTCATTAAGCCTCAGTTTCCCTACCTGAAACATTAAAACAGAATTGGTTTCTACCTCTCAGGCTCATTGTGGTCACATACAAAGCACACTTAACAGCACCAATGGCGAGAAGCAAATCCTCAGTGACTACAGATGTTAGTGCAGCCACTGTGATGATCATACATTTCTATTTGTGACAACCGTAAAGGAAGGTCCCTTGGTTTATCCTACATTGCCAACTGGAAACCTCAGTCAAGCCTTAACCTTCAAGTACACTATTACAGATGCTTATTTTTTCACAAACAGTGAATTGTAATATCTACATAGCCCTCAGTAAGCTATTTTCAGATCAGCATTTTATTGTCCAAATAATATCTAATTATAAAAGTTCTGAATTCAGGTAGTCAGAAGTCTGAATTAGAGAAGAACCTTTTCTTTCATTATCGCACAACTTCATCTTCAGCATTACCGTGGATGATAGATAGCAGGAATTAATATTAAATTAATACATATTTCAATGACTCACTAAAATATACCTTTCATACAAGTAACATTGTTTGACCTTAGTGTTTTGCAAACATCCTGATCAGGTAGGTTCACCATTAGCTTTAGCAGCTTAAAAGAATATCAGAGCCCTTGGCATCATCTTCACAAGATCTTTAATAGCGAGTAGGCATAAACAGCAACTTAAATCTTTCCCTTCCCTCCTAGGCCCAAGAGTGCACACTAATGTATGCGAACATGCATACCCTTTGGGCTTAGTTGTATACAATCACAAGGAGGGTGCAACACCACAGGTGCTGATTATAGAGGCAAATGGTGGAAGAATATGAAAACCCGGATAACTTATTCCTTTAGTCATTTCCAAATGACTACCCCATATATTTGGTCATTTCCAAATAAAAAATCACTAACTTTCTGTCCTTTTCATCTCTTCATTATTTTTTATAGGTGTTTAGTAGTAGAATTCAGGTATTAGTGTTTTACTAAAAGAAATTCGTTATAAAGGTATCACTTTCTTTATTGTACAGATAATGAAACCATGACTTAGTTAAGCTGTTTAAAACATTTTGACCAACTGAAAAAGCAGTAAATAGCAAAAGGTGATATGAGGATTAATTCCTAGGTCTGTAAAGCACAGAGGAAATAGCCTTAAATATAACACATGACCATGCAGCATATGGATCACTGTGTAGGAAGCTATTTCAGGCAGCCTTTATAGGAAAAGTTATTCCCCAAAATGAACAATACAAAGTTGGTATGCATGATATTGCTTTCCTTTTCCCATGCATAATTCAAGTGGTTGTTGACCCATAGGGGCTACACCTGTTACTCCACAGATAGCAGACAAATCTTGCAGTATAAATAATAAAAGAGCTTGATGGATTCTTGTGAATTTACACACCATGCCAAGTTTCTAGCAACCTAGCTCTACCAGTTTCTTTGTTAGTTGACACAGGGTGGAATATTTACACTGTTGATTTCTAAGAGATGTAATAAGAGCTATGTGGCAAGAAGGGGTCATTTAGCTCATCCACTGACTGGAACTTACACTTTCTTTAAAAATTGTGAGTTAGATGCATTCTTAACATCTCTTGAAATCACTCCAGCTTCATTTGAAATACAGAGAAGCCAGAAGAGGTACTGCAAGTTAAAGTGGCTTAGAAATTGGCTGGGGGTGTTTTTTGGTACATGTCCGCAAATCTCCAAAGCAAATGTAATTTATCTTTCAAAAATGACATTATTCGGTTTTATAAGAAGTTGGCCCTTAGCATAAACTAAGGCATCTTTTGTATTTGGATAGAGAAATTACTTCTGGAAAATGTATTGTGATGCATTTATTTATCTACAAATGACTATTTTGCTAAAATAGTTCACAGTGTAAATACTATCTTTTCTAGTAGCCCAATTTTGAATTCCTGCCCAGACCTGTGTAATCCTTCTGCTATCATGCTAGTTGGTATGACTTCCCAGGGATTATACCTCACTCAGGGGCATGAGTGAAATGAAAAGCACCAAATATACTGTCAGTTATGGATAATACCAACAAGGCAAGTCTCTTGGATTTTGATGCATCAAGATACATCAAGATCATTTCATAGTATTGTATCTTTTTGTTTCTGTCCCTTCACTGAATAATCTTTCTGTGCTAGTCTCATATATTGGTGATTTTGTTACTGTAGTGTAAATGAATGTGGTTTTTTACATTATAAAAAAATCATAGGATCTTCACCACTAAGGCTTGCCAGTGAAAGCACCGCATCCCAAATCATTTCTTTCCATTATATTTTTATCTCAGCTCTTTGGTTTACTTCATAGCAATCATTCAGCACAATTGTCATTATTTCATTGTTTCATATCAAGTCCATAGTATTCTGATAAAGAGAAGGCCCTCAAATATTTGTTGCATGAATTGAGTGACGGAATGAAATTTAAAAAAAACAACCAATAGCTCAGAAATCATATTTTTAGTTCTATAATTATTGTTTGAGAAGGGAAATAAGGGATTCTCCAGAATATTTAAAAATATTTTTCCAATATCAACCTGGGAAGACATAAAATAGAGAAAGGGAGTTTGAACAAGTTTGTGCATCAAACTTGCTTTAATCTATTTCTAGTATATTAAATTCAAATTCTACTAACTGAGTTGGAGACAAAATAGATTTAATTTTTTTTCCAAAAAAGAGCAGTTTTGCCATCTTCAGTCCAGAATCTAGAGTAAGTACTGGCCATAGCAAAATCTTTGACTTGGAAGATGGCCTCCAGGAGGTTTTTTTGTGAGTTTTGTCCTCTCATAGCAAATACTCTAAGATTCCAAGTAGGTTTTAGTCATCTAGGTAAGTGGCAACATATAACTCCAAAGGGCATCTGCTGATCTTTTACTCTTTGTTCTCAAGTTGAGCTAACATTAGTAGAAAACAATGAGAAGAAAGCTACTGGGAAAAGTGAATTATACTCATCTTCTGTAGAACAAACGTGAGCCTGCTCATGATACAAACAAATGTCTATCTTACAAGTATGTGTCATGTGGAAGATTGTTTCATGTTTGTTTTTTGTTGCTATTTTGCAAACTATATAAATGGATTAGATAGATTATAGATAGAAACTGGTATTAAATGCTTGAAATGGATTAAAATTATTTTATGCTAAAAATTTAGACAAAAACTGAGTTTTCCAACACTCTGTAAATGACTCAATGACTCATGATGTATCCTTATGGTAGAATATTATTATAGTATAGAGGGGGGACTATTTCTATTAGTCCCTAGATGCCCACTCTCACTTCCAGAGAAGTCAACTCTCATCATTTCCACATGCTGGCTTCTAAGGGAACTACCACCCTATGGTTATATATTATTCCTCCAGATGTACCATCCTTCATTTTTAGGCTTGTAGTTATTTGTGGACCTTTATTTTCCAAATTACTCTTTAACTTTATTGAACTCCTCAAATAGCTAAATAGATCTTAATTGAGTTTGCATTACATTTATAGCAGTACATATAGGCTACATTGTCATCTGTAGGGCATAAAACTTCAAGCCATGCCCTTGAGAGGTCTCTCCATCTGTCTTTTATTATTATGGTATTAAAGTTTTCCCCTAAGAGAGTATGACGTTAGTGTAGTCAACTAGGGGAATTGTAGCCAGGCCTGTAAGATACTTCTTGGAGTCTTGTGGTTCTTTTGTCTTTAGAGATAAAGCTGTTTCTTGACTTGGTTTAGGAAGAGCACCTCTTGCATGAGAATTTTATGTCCTGTTCCAGGAAAGGCACCAGGAAGTCAAAATGACCTCCTACTTGCATTTTCTTAAGGTCCTTTAGCTTCAAATATTCAGAATACCAAAGTGCTATATTTTGGTTAATGTGTCCTGAACCCCATTAGGTACCAAAGGGAGGTCTCAAATATTAACCAGCCTGAAGAGTGCTGCAGGTTATTTTTGAAAGATTTTAAAAACAAAGAAGACTATAAAAAATTGTGCAAAATAATCATGCGGTTTTTTTTTTTTTTTTAGTTCTAAGGTAATGATTTTTTAAAATAGAGGTCATTTCCTTAGAGTTGCACCAAAAGAAGTGAGTTTAAAAAAAGTATAGCTAATAGGCAAAAATAATTTTTGTAAAATTAATTGGCCTGAAAAGTGGCTATTTCTGAGGTAAATAAACAATTATTTCCAACAGATCACAAAGAGAGAGAAATTCTTCTAGGTTTAAAATTTGATGAAAGAAGAATCTTAAAGAAATGCCATTTGATGGAAGGAGAAAGAGCAAAATAGGACTAGAGTGAGCATGTGTGTTTGTGTGTGTGTGTATACAAGAGGGGGGAGAGATTTCTATTAATTATCTTCCTTCTGATAGGGGCTTCACCCTCCTCCCCAAGGTGTCATTGTGTCCTGTTTAAGATTGCAGATTTCAAGGAAGAAATGCTAAAATGTAAGAATGTCCTTAATTAGAATTTCCTTTCAGAAAGATACAAGGGAAAAGAAGTAAAACAGGCTTTTTTTTCATAATTTAATAATTAATAATTCATAATTTAATAATTCCAGCTGTTCCTGGAAGGTGGGAAAACAGAAAGAATATATAAAGAGATTTGAAACAAAAAAAGGGAGGCGATTGGAATTCAGATTCAGGTTTGGTTTCTGCCATTTTGTGGGATGAAGATGTGAGCCATGTGATCTTGGCCATGTGACCACGGCCTGGGGCCTGCAGCCTTTGGTGGACCCAGACTAGGAGCATGTGTGTTAAAGGCAGCTAAGGAGTTTGTAGATTTGAACTCCATGTTGGAGTTTGTTTCGCTGAGTTTGACTTGTGTCTGGAAGAGGCTGTGCAAAAGTTAGGCCTGAAAAAAGAAAGTGAGATTTGCTCATTCTAGTACCATGGAGTTTCTACTACCTGTAGAAGGACAAAAATAAGACAGCATTGAGTAGCTGGAGCATGCCAAGGGAGCATGCCAAAGGAAGATGTCTTCATGCATTTGGAGATGAACTCTGATTGACTGGACATTGGTGAGATGATCAGGACTGAGAGACAGGATTTTTAGGCAATCTGGAGAAAGGACTTTGGATAATGTTGAGAAAGGGTTTGGACAATGTTAAAGTAATCTGAGTTTTACTCACATGTTTCTTTTGTAGTAATTAGGAAATCAGTTTGTTAGAAATAAATTAGTCTGCACTCTGAGAGTCTTGCTTTGACTTGGAATTTTGGTTGAGAAGGCTGGGGATGGTGGAAAGAATCCACGAAAGTTTAAAAGAGGGTAAATTGAGGCAAACTAGTCTAAAGTTTAAACTGTATTTCTAAGTTTTTCTTTTTAGGTCTGAAATAGGGGAAGAGAGCTGAGAGAAGTTGGTGGCTGATTTTTGTATACCAATAGTAGGTGAACAGTGAAAATGCTAATGAACTGCTTGTAGCCTGCTTCCTAGGGAGAAGCAGGCATAGGTGTTCCAAGTTCAAGGCAAAAAGTCTTTTTTTTTTTCTTTTTACCCGATTTTACTTCTGCTTTCCCCAACATTATTTGATAGCTGAATCTTGCCAACATAATTTTACTTAATCATTTTTATGAGAATTAAGTTGCCAAACTTTATCAAACATCAACTAAATATTGGAAAAATACAGACTCTGTAGTTACATTTAATTCAGTGCTCTATAAAAAATATTATATAAAGGGTACATTTATACACAAAGCAAGTGCAAGAAATGGGGACATTTTCCTGGTAGTCTGTGATGATATCAGATTTTGTCTTGGGGTACCTGGAATGAAATTCTCAGGATGGGCATAGTACAAAAATTAGCCCCAATTTCTCACTTTTTTCAGGACAAACATACCATTTTCACTTTAACTTCAAGAAAAAAAGTGCTAAGGGAAGAATGCTAGAGATGGAAAAACTAAACACAGGAGCTGAGGAACTTAAGAATTGCTATTTTTATAAAGGAAATTACTTTAAGTTTGGATAACAATCCATGTGGAGTCAATCCTTCCTACATGGAGATTACTGTTCTCTGTAATTCTAATCTGGAATAACCTGGCCATGGCTAAGATATCTCTTTTGTTCAATGGCATTTTGTTAACTGGAGCCTGAGGTAGGAGACTGACTTTATTAATATGAATAACACACAGGGAGAATATGAACAGTCAAAACAGCATAAAAGGACTCAATCTAATTTTTATCTTCCTGTCAACCTGGGTGGATTCCCTGAGAGATAATAATGAAGGTAGCAGAGGGGAAACTCTAGCAGGATTTTTTACTCTTATAATTTAGAGTAAATTTTTTTCTGACAGCTAGTTTAGGGCTTTACCCCTTCCCTTCTAGGGATTCAAACAAAGAGTGGGAGAGCCTAGAAGTAGAAGGTGGTATTTTTTTTTCAAATGATAATGAACACAGAGCCAAAATGAAACCAAGGTCACAGATAATGGAAAATACACCACAGGCATTTTTATTACCTTTGTGTTTTTAATGATGCCTCCACTGTCTCTTATTGTGTTTTTGTTTTGTTTTCTTTTTACAGTCACTGATGTTTCCTGCTCTTTGCCATTTGCTTTGGGCTGGTGCTAGCACTTCCATAAAATATCTTAATGGCCTCCTGCTGGGCTTCTGTAGTGAAGGGTCTGCTGATGCTTTCATTATGACCTGGGTCTCAAAGATCTTTATATTCCAGTCATCTTAATTTGCATTAGGCCATAGGTAACATGTCACATAGGTCAAACTTGGGAGCAGTATGTTTGGTACATTTGAAAAAGATTATAGTTTAAATTCCTCAGCAGTTGTTTAGCTCTAGAGCACTGAATCCAGTTACAGTAGCATTTGCTGGAGCTT
Organism: Uropsilus gracilis; assembly: GCA_004024945.1. NCBI lineage: Eukaryota > Metazoa > Chordata > Mammalia > Eulipotyphla > Talpidae > Uropsilus > Uropsilus gracilis. The sequence continues at coordinate 146,917 of PVHY01000849.1, forward strand.
TAGCTGAGCAACTTCCATAAAAGTTAATTGAAATTACCTGAATGAAGCCTCAGGTGATGCTTTGAAAATAGAGACTAACCTTGTAATCCCCTTGTTCTCCTTTCACCTTTCTCTCTTATCTTAAATAGTAGAGCTTTAGCTGATTAGCTAGAAAGTCATCTTCTAGATGAAGGTAGAAGGACATAATAATTAAAAACAAATTGTACCTTAGTTTAATAATGACTCCCAAGAGAAAGGCAAGACAAAGTGGTTGTTTTGAAATGTCAGGGTGACCTAAAGTGGTGATAATCAAAGGATACAAATGCCCATGCTGAACAGTCCTTGGAAACAGATACTGACCCAGTGTGGTGATCTCACACTTGCTTGAAATCAAAGAGAACTAGATACTATGGTGAAATATTTTTTGAGATCTATTTTCATCCTGTAAAATGTGATAAGCATTTCAAAACTTTTCTTTGAATCCTAAATTAAAGAATTAAGAATGAACAGAAAAATATAAGGAATAGGATACAGTTTTATACAGAGTATTTAAAACATCTTAACCAGTTTAATGGTCACTTATTCTTCACTATGATTGTTTGAATGGAAAGGATCCCTATTATCAAGATATACAAATGAATGACTGGCTAGCAATGTACTCTGAGTTCTGCCAACCATTTATTAAGAGTAGGTTTGAAGCAAGTTTTTCAGTTTCTTAGAGTCTCAATTGCAAACTTGCAAATGAAAAATGAAGTGTAACCTTTATAGGGCTGAGACAGGGGTGAATGAGTTTCACATAATCTTCACATTTAAAAAAAAAGACCCATGGAATATTTATTGCTTTCTGTACTTTGTTTCCTTGAAAATATGTAGGCTTACTTAATGAAATTAAAATATGAGTGTCTTGAATTTTAAGAGAGGAAGGAAATTTCCCCCTTCTGTATTCTTCTCAAGCTGGTCAAGTAGTCAATTTAACATCAGAGACAGAGAGATTAGTAGGAGAAAAGAACAAACTTAATTATATACAGGGACTCTATCTACATAGACATGTGTGATCTAACAAAGACAATGAGGCAAAATGAAGGCATATCCCCTGAGTTAAAGAATGTATTCATTATCATACTAGTACAAATATTGAAAGTTTATCTTTTCACTTTCAATAAGTCTCCAGATTTGAATGACAAAGTATATGGTTACCCTGTCTGTTAAGAATCCATATTCCTGTTGTGAGCCTATGGAAGGCACTGTCCTAATTCTTACTGCCACATCAGGCATCATAAACACTCTGGTTCCTGAAGTTCATGACTCTATCATAATCAAACTCACAGAGATTAGGGTGACTTGTGAAAAAGAGAGTATGAAACTGACAACACATATCAGAAAGATGGGTGGCTTGTAGGAGCAGAGGATAGAGAGCCACAGTGGGCTACATCCACTGGAAAATAAAACAAGAAATTACAAACATTTTTTAAAATTTCTAGACAGGAAGTAGTGGCAAGCAGAGCATCCAAACTGAGGGGAAGTAGAAAAAGTCAGCATCTAGTGTAGAACCAGTTACATGCTCCAGGTCTCTGCTTGGTATGTAAATGATTGATAACATTGTCACTATGGTTAAATTAACAGCTCCATAATTTAGTCCCATGAGCCAAGGAATTAAGCTCTGGGAAAGCTTCCGATAGATTGACCCTGGAAAAATGCAAGGCATGTTGTGTTAGTTCCATATAACCTGTTGTTTGTGTTATCTTCTTCAGAGTGAATAGATCAAGCCCTTAAGGTCCCTGCATTAGATTGAATCAAATGAAATCACTGCTTTTCAACCAGTTTTACTTAAAAACATAACCCTGATCAATGCAAAACAGGAAGCTTAATTTAGCAGAAATCATCCTGAAGTTTGAGAGACAGTGAGTGTGTGTGTAAGACAGAGGGGGGCAGAGGGGAAGAGAGAGAGAGAGAGAGAGAGAGAAGGAAATAGGTAGATGTCACTCAATAAGTCCTCCACTAGTGCCAGTCTCTACCAGGAAACTGTGTCAGGTGTCTGGAATCAAACTGAGACTAAAAATAGACCTTTTCTCTTGTGGCACAGTCTATTGGGAGTGTCAATTGATTCCATTAGCTGGGTATTTGTCTTATTTTCATAGATAAATCCTGACAAAGCAGCTTCTTTTCCTCCTTTTGTTTTAATTTTTTTTTCCATTTTCTATTCTATTTTTTCTTTTATCCCAGACTATTTTCATATTAATTTGTGATCATCTTTCCTCTCCATTCTGAAAACCTAAGCTCAGATTTCCCTAAAGCACCTATTTTATTATGATGTTTATATCAGTGACTTGTTTGGAAATCCATGTCCCCTCCCCAAAGCACTGAGATGGAAACTCCTTGAGGACAGTTTGTGAATTATTAATGTTAATTAACTTGTCTTTGACTTTTATTTCTGCCCTTAAATGTCATTCAGTAGATTCCCATGAAAGTAAACTGTGCAATGTAATTCAGGGATGCTCTCCACATTCAACAAGTGAGATCATATTGATCTCGCAGCTACAACCCTTGCTGCTCACTGCTCAGAAATCAAATGCAATGACTGAACATTAAATTTACAGTAAATGAATATTCTAGCTTTTCATAATTATGTGTGCCCTCTAATGTTTTGATGGAGACATGAATTAGAATGATATTTTTGCTGAGAAAGAAAACAACTTTATGATAGGACTGATAGTTGATACATTTTAAAAGCAATTATATGATACATAACATTTTACTAAATGTCATTAAGTATGAGGAAGTTTTTCAGTGACAAACTAGAGAAGCTTAGATTTTCTACTTTTCTCTTACCTCCTTTCCTGAGCAGAGAACTTAATCTAGAACCTGAAGGTCACACTTGTCTATCCTAATGTGTCAGGAGATAGATCAGCCAAACTGGAAGGTCACCAGGAGTCTTGCTAGGATACAGTTTGTCTCACTGACTACATCTTGCAATTTCCATAACATTATTGCCACCTAAATCACATAATAGGAAATGCATAGTTGTTAACTCCAAAAAGAAACAGGAGTCCACCTATGTAAATGTATGTGGAAGTAAGGGGAATATACACCTGTGTTCATATATAACACATATGTCATTCCACTTTACTTTGGATATTGATATACAATTAGTGGATATTGGATCACATTGGAGATTGACATTCAATAATAAATTTGTTCCATATAAATTCTATATTATAGATGTTTACATATCTATGTGTTCAGTGCTATTTCTCTAATGAACTTATTAAAACTACTTCTAATTACACACATATAAAATTATCCTCTAAATATATAGTTTCTGACAATATTGTGAAAATAATCAAGTAGTCATTTTTCAATATATTTAATTATTTCATTGTAGATTTTTTCCAAAAAAAAAAAAATTCAACACAAAGCTGCTTCAAAAGCCAGGAAATTCAAAACTTAGCTGATTAGTTGAACGGTGAAAGATTTTAGCAACAAAGGTGACATTATCCAGCAGGGGTGTGCCACTGGTCCCCCTGGCAGCTTTCTTGCTCTATCTTCTTTTAAGGGTCCTGCTTCTGTTCCTGAAACCAGTTTGGCATTTGACCCACAATGCCAGTTTGTGAGCTTAAATTAACTCAAGGTGGAAAACAAGTCTATCTTAATTTTCATTATAATCTTAAATTAGCTTTCCTTTTCCCTAAAGGAAAGAAAGTTTCTAAATAAGACTAAATAAGGGTAATGTGGGGGGAGATAAGATAATCAGATTTACAATGATTTCAGTCTCAACTACTATTTGTCAAGTGCTTAATAATGTTCCAGTCCATTTTGTGGACAGCTAGGTATTCTTATTTATTCTATTTGACAGGTGAAGAAACTGAGGCAGAGAAATGATAAACAATTTGCTTAAAATCTCAGAGCTAGCAAGTGATAACAAAGCTAAGATTTGCTCCAGGTCATCTGAGTCTGCACTCTTTTTTAAAATAAGTTTTTATTGAAGCCAAAGGGCAATGGCAGCAGCATTATCGAAGTTTCAGGTCTGTATCATTATAAATTACGATACTACATGAAGTCTATCACTAACATTCCAATTTCATCCTTCACCACACAATCGATACTCTTTATGTATTTATGCTTTCTTTTCCCCATCCCTTCTGATGACCACTAATTTTGGCTGATAGTCTAAAAGTCTATTTTATTTTTTACACTTGTATATTTTATTAGATTTCTTATGTTTGTCATACAGCTAAAATCTGATCTATTTTACTTTATTCTATTATGTGTTAATATGTCTTTCTTTTTTTTATTATATTATTTATTTTATTTTACATCATTATCTACCCCAGGGTTCTCCTACCACCTTATCACCAGTGAACAATTGTCTTAGTCTTTCATGCTCCTCCCCTCCAAACCCTCCCGCCCATGCTCTATGCTTCAGTTCTGCTGAAAATTAGTTTTAAATTTTCTTGTCTGTCTGTTTGCTTTCCCTAATTCCCTCATAAGTGAAAACATCCAGCATTTCTCTTTTTCTTTCTGGCTTATTTCTGCTAGCATGAATCCTTCTAGCTCCACCCATGTTGCTGTGGATGACATATGGTTTGTCTTTTTTGATTGATGAATAGTATTCCATTGTGTACATAAACCACAGCTTTCTGAACCATTCATCTATTTTGGGACATTTGGGTTGTTTTCATATCCTGGTTATTATAAATAGTATTGCAAAACTTTATTTTTGTTTTGATTTTCTTTATATACCACATATCAGTAAAATCTCCATGCTTGTTTTTCTCTGTCTGATTTGCTTTATTTAGCATAATCCTAAATCCACCCACTTTGTTGCAAATGGCAGGATTTCATTTTTATAATAGCTGAGTAGTATTCCTGGGTTAGATACTGTGTCTTCCTTTTCTAAGTCTCTGTCAGTGGGCACATGGGTTGTTTCTATCACTTACCTGCATGCGTGGAGACTGGGGAGTTGCTTGTAGCAAGTGAAATATTCATGGGAAACACAGCTGAGTGGTTGGTTCAATTGGTGCATACACTGCATGGAACATATGAGGGATTTGTAAGACACCACTCTACTGGTGAAAGCCTTGGATACCAGACAAGGCAAGGAAAGTGTGTGTGTATGTATGTGTGTGTGTGTGTGTGTGTGCTTGTGTGTATGTGAGCTCACCAAATCTTGAATGCATTATTTTTCTTTCATCCAGTGTCCTATCATCCAGATTCTTAACCAATGAACACAAATGCATCAGGTTGTCATGGGGGAAAAAAAGGAATTTTCCATCAGAGGGACCTCAGTAGAGGACTAGACTCTACCATCTCTTACCAGTTCTGCAAGCTCAGAAATATAATTTGATCTCTGAGACTTATTTATCTGTAAAGTTGGGCTAAACATAACCTGCAGTTATTATGATAACTCTAAATATGTTCAAATAAGTTCTAAATAAGTTCAAATCTCAGTACTCTGATAGTTACCACTCAATATATATTATCTGTTTAAGAATATAAAAATACTGTAAGAAATAGAAAGCTACTATAGATGTTTAGGCAAGGGAGCAACATAGTTGCTATACATCTTGGTTCAGAAGTCTATACAGAGCAGAACTGAGGATATTTTATGACTTATCTGATGAATTCATCAGCATCAATATGGTATATCTGGTGCTCTGTTTGAGGCACACAGATCACTCTGCAGTCACACTCTAAGTGTTACATGTTAAGGAGATCTAACCGATTTGCACAAATGTATAAGGGACAGTTAGGTCACTGATTGTTGAAGAGGAGTAAGGGCTGCCTAGAAAATATTTTGTCTAAACTATTCTCTGTATTCCCACTGTTTCTTCTTAACAAAAATGCCCATGAAAAGTGAAAAGTAATAGGGACAAAATATCATTGAGATACCTCGGAAGAACATTCTGGTGAGCACATCTAAAAGAGTCAGGATAGCTATCCACTGTTGATTCTAATACTCTCTAGAATGTCTAAAAAGAGAAAAGAAAAGAATAAAAAGAGTAGCTACAGTCTTGATTATATGAAGTGATTCCATATTAGGGGTCAAGGGAGAAAAGAAGCAGTGATAAAAATTAGAACACGTAAATCTTAAGGCAGAAGTAGAATTTTCTAAGACATCAGATCCTTCCCATACACCAAATGCCTATTCTCCCTTTTTCCTCCCTCTATTTTTATTTCTAAACATATCTTCAAAGATTTACCTTAATATATTTCAGAGCTCAACCCTCTAAAAATTTTAGGAGTATATAGTCCTTTTTACAGAATTTTAAATGACTGGAATTTTTTCTTCAGAATTGAATTTAGTAAACCACTTATCACTCCACACTTTAGCCCAATTAGGATTTAGTCTAAATCAGACTAAGTATTCTTTCCTGACTGCCCCTTCCACACCCCAACTCTATCAATGTCAGCAAATTTTATCCACCTAATGCATATGCCCTCTTTCAGGTCATTGGTATATAAAGTGAACAAAACTCTATCTTAATATTTATCCCTGTAGCAGTCCATTAGTTAGCCCTGACCAGTCACCATTCTCAATTACCTTCAGCCTGAGTTATTCAAGCTATTTCCCCTCATTCAAATATCTCATTTCTTTTTACATAATTGCTGGTGTTGTGAATCAGTTTCTGTACTCTATTATAGTAAGAAATGTCTTAAATGCTAGTGCAACTATATATTGGTTATTCTTATTCCCCTGAAGTAAAAACTTCCTTGATATTTGTACAAGAAAATTTATCCACTTTATTATACATAACTTATTTTCAGTAAATCAGCAAGAAATAAAACAATAATCTCTATTGTTTATCTTTTTCTTTCCTTTCTTCAGGTTCCTTTTTAGAAAAAAAATACTGGCTTTTCAATTCTACTGGATTTGATTTGCTCCACATAAACTTTACAATTAAAACCTAAGCATATATTTAAGATATTTTCAATGCATATTGATTGCATATTTCAAAAGGAAAAAATTATTTTATATGTTCAAGTTATTTGCCTAATGTGACTGACAGGTTACAGAAGCTAAGCATTTCCCGAGAACTGAAACTCAAGGACTCCACATTTGTCAGTGAAATATTTCCAAAGGTGAAGATCTCATTCTCTAACATCTGTCTTGCTCAGGCAACTAAGAAATAGAATTGAAATTTTATTAGTAATAACTCTGAAGCACTAGTTTGTTTTTACGTGACTGCACTTTGTTTAATGACTAAGCCAAGGCTAGCCATGAACTGTAAAACTGTTTTATTTGAAAAAAAACCTTTTGTTTTCTGAATAGAGCTGCCTGCCATCTATTGGTGGTTCTGCTGAATTGCAGGATCCACTCATTTGTTGATCTTTAGTATAAAAACACGACATTAAGACACAAAACTTAGTTTTGGCCGCCTGAGTCAATATGAGTAAAGAATCTGTAAAGACCATTCATCCATATAATTGAGGCTTCTATGCCCTCGTATCGCAGATATGAGTTGACAGATGATTTAAAATGGACTTAATCAAGCTCATTTGAACTGGAAGGGGATACAAATTGCACCCATCTCTGGAGGATGATTACATTTAAATTTTTGGTCCCATCAAGCTAATGTCTATTGCTGGAAACATCTAATAATAATGAGTGAAGTCTTTTAATCTGATATAATTTTTTAAATAATGATTAGAATATATTAACAGATTTTCACTGTACACTTGTCATTTTATAAACAGTATTTGCAGAAAGCTTGAAAACTAAGCAAAATCACTGCATTTCTACCCGTTGCTTACCTGTAGTAGAAAGACAGGCTCACAATCAGGGTTTCCAGCATGGCTGAAAGTGTCTAGGCATATATTCAAACTGAAAGTAGCAGCATTAACAACTGGGATATATCTTGAAAGATGTGATGGGATCTCTTCCATCAGGGAGTGCTGTTTCTATGAAGACGTACATACCAGGGCATCATGGACCTTGACCAGGCTGTGTTCTTTGCACGGGGGACTGACTTCAATGCAGCTATGATTCTCTATCAGTTGGGACAGAAGTATACTTTGTTCTCTGAACTATTTCCATTGACTTCTCTCTGTCAATCACATTGCCATCTCTTTTGTTACAAGCTTGTAAATACTTCTCTTGCTTTTTCACAAACAAGAGGTGCAGACATGGATATGTTTGACTCCATTATGAAACTAAAACAAGAAATGACCATTGATGATGGTCTGCTATGTCCTGGAATATATCTTAAACTATTTTTAAACTCCATTCCCAGGATATCCTGGACAAAAGTGTAAATGCTACATGGTTAAAACAGACTGTATTTTAGCTCTAGGGTAGATAATCCTTTCCCCTTCATGACTGCAAGAATCTGTGACTACTGAATAATTCATTTGCACTTGAATATAATTGTGCTCCATCAACCACACCTTATTAATTTTCCACCAAGACCCTCCCCTACCCTGTGAGGCAATCATACTAGCACAGACACTCAAAAATACCACAGCAATGACTCTGATTCATCTTTCAGTATAAATCATAATGTGTTGTTTGATGAAGCTGTGTGTCTTTGATGCTGGAGAATTCAGGTTTTTGTTGTACAATTTTATTCTAAATACCACAGAAACAAAGGTCCACATTATTTTTCATAAGTTTACCATTTTGTTTTTATGTGGTATACTTGGGATTATTCATTCTATCAAATAGAGATATTTTCTTTCTCTTGTTATGTGTACTACATATTATAATTTTTCCCTATTACTGATTCCCTATTACTGATTTATAATGATATTTAATTAGCATAAAGAAATTTAATAAGTTCCACCTCATTAGTAATAAAATTAAAATTACATATTTTAAACTTTCACATTGACAAAAATTAAAAACAAAATTTTAATTCTAGTGTTAAGAAGTGTGCATAAGAAAGATATTCTCATTTGCTAAAGGCAGTTATTTTTTGTAGTGTGAATTTTAACAGTGTTTATCAATACCCCAAAATGTGTTCATTCCATAACCTTATTCATAAATATTCTAGGAAATTATTTTCAAAATTATGAGACAGATATGCAGAGATTTATATATAATTTTACCAGAATGAGACTTTGTAATATTATGTATAATGTGTACCTATGTAATTAGAATTATAATTGTAGTAGCAAATTTAGAAAAATTCAAGATTTCTAAAGAATCGAGGATGATTAAACAATGGTATATCCTGAGAAGCGAATATTACAGAAATAGAACATTCACTATAGAGATTTGTCAATAGCACATAGCTATTGATAGCTTAACAATGACTACTTCTGACAATAACTTACAATAATGGGATTGTCAGTTATTCTTATTTTTATTGTACTGTTCTCTGAAACTTTTACAAATATTTTATGATTTGGAAAAATGTCATAACAATCTGAAGAAAATGTGGAAAATGCTAAGAATGAGTCCAATATTTTTTATTCCTTGTGATGACAATTCACAGAGATCTGGAGACTTTTGGTTTTGCTTATTATTGCTAAGGAGATGGGCACATTTCTGTTTGGGTTTTTCTGTATCAGAAGCATGTCCCAGGCAGTCACATGTGGTTGTACACCATCCAGTCATGATTTGTAGCATCTCATGAGAACTTGGAAACCCAGCTCTGGAAGGTGTTGGCATCTCCCACTTGTGGTGAGCCATGAGGGTCATGGGCCAGCCATCTGTTTCCTTCATGAAACAAAGACATCAGCTTCTTCTTTTCTCCTGCAGGGCTTCATTTTGAGAGTTTCTCACTTGAGCATTTTCTTCCTTGCAATCTCCATCCTCCATCATGGGCCCCATGACTCTAAGACTGCTTTGTGGTAAAACTCTAGTCTCCATTCTTATAACCAAGTTCCCAACTTTCTGCATCATACTTTTGCAGAGGACCATCACATCAGCTCGCAACTGTGCTCTTGATTTTAGAATGGTTATTTCTAATATGGTAAATAGCAACCCCTCATCAGCTTCATTGTAAAGCTCCTAACAACAATTTTCTTTCATGTTAATATTGTTTTTATTGCATAGGCATTTTAAAATATACATTTCTTCAGTCTCCTGCTATGACATATTGCGTCACATTGTAAAAATTGCCTTTCACCCATAGATTTAAAAAAATTTTTCAGTAATACTTTCAGTAAGAGGATAATTCATAGATTATGGAAAAGAGAAGCCAAGACCTCTGGGATTTGTCCTAGAAGGAAGGGGATGTATTTTTATAACATTTACTGATTTGGGACTTGCATTGGTGAAACTGCACCATCTGGTGCAAGAATTGGGATTGATGGGATGGTCCTAGCTTGGTGACAAGATGACAGTAAGGATAGAAGGCTCACCTGGGGAGATAAGCTACTCCAGATGTAAAATGGATGACTACACACAGTATGATGAGCAGCTCTTGAGAGAATCCTCTGAACTAGTATGGCCAACAGATGCTGGGAGCTAGAATGTTTTATATTCAGTCTCAATTTGTAATTATTTTTCACAATGTCATTCCATTGTTCCACATTTCAGTTTCATGCCTAAGTATTTTTTTTCCCTTCTTTTTTTTAAATTATTTTTTTATTGTTTGTAGGCATGGTCCTCCCCCTCCACTTCCCCTGGTCCGCCCTCTGTTCACTCCAGTTCCTTTCTCATTGGTAGTTGTTGTTCGATGATTGGTCCATGGGTCACTTGGTTTTCTTTTCTGAAACAGTGTTCTCCTGGGTGAAGTCCCCATTCCTGGGGGACTGCAGACCAAGCTGACCAGATCACCAAGAATAACATTTGGATGGGTGGCCAAGCATGTCAGAAAACCTCCTGCTGTGCAGGTATGTGGAATAGCTCTCCAGGTCAAACCTAACTATTCTCTATGACACCTCTATTCTCTATTCTCTATGACACCTATTACAAAGCTTGTCAAATAATGTTTGGATGATAGATTCCTTGACAGGTGGAGTATGCAAAGCCAGGGAACCCTAAGTACACTCTGAAGTAATCAAATAAGAGATTAGTTTGTCTGAAGTCATATAGAATAAGGTTCAATTTATTCTTCCTTAACTGGAGGGTCACTTCAGACAGATGCATGTAAAATCTCACAAGCATTATTATTTTATTTTGTCAAGTGTTATGCAGTTTTAGCTGCAGAAGGTTTTCAAAACATATTATTTCTTCATGACGTACATATTTTACATAGTCTTGTAAAGTCCTTGTGTAACTGAATTGACATTCGTTTCCTCCTTTCTCTTCCATGATCTTAGTATCTTTCCATTACTACCTCATGTTTCAAATGATACTTTTTGAATTCTGTTTTTGTTTCATTTTTTTTTAAGGATCACATTACTTTCCTACAGTTCCTGCAACTAAGTATGACAAACTGGTGGCTGGAAACAAGAACTGTTTATTCTCAAGCTATCCTGGAGGCTAGAATCAAAGGGTGAGCTGATCTCTCTAAGGCTCCAAGGGATACTCCTCCAGGTCTTTTTGACCTCCTAGGTTGGTGAGAGCCTAAATTCAAGGTCTACCTATATCATAGTAACATGTTCTCACAGAACATATCTGTCCCTGTGCCTGAATTCCCCTCTTTTTATAAGTTATCTGTCACTTTGGGTTTAGGACCCATCTGAATCTAATATGATCACATCATGACTTGATTTCATCTGCAGAGACATTATTTATCTGGATATACAGAATGTTTAGAGGACATTATTCAATCAGGACAAGAAAAGAATATTCTAATATATTCTAATATATTAATCTTTCTGTTAATAGGCCTATAGAAACACAGAATGTATGTTATATTGTTCTAGGAATTAATTTAAAAATATTATTTTTAATAACTTAACAACCATTTACTAGTGAATACTGACTAGGTATCAGGCACTTGCTTTAGACACAAGGACACAGCAAAGAAAGTGTCTGACCCCATAAGGTTTATGTTCCAGTCAGGGTAATACATGTAATAAAATATAAAACAATCAGATAGTGTCTTCTCACATATTCAGAAAAAACTAAATGGAGGATGAAGGGAGAGAGATTTACTGGGGTAAAATCAATGGGGAAATAACATTTGAGCAGAAATCTAAGGATGAGAAACAGCCAGTGTTTTGCATCTCCAGACCAAGATGTTTCAGGGTAAAGCCCAGCCAACACAAAGACCTTAAGTCATGACACGTCCATGACTTATTCAAGGGATTTAAAGTAGGTGAGTTATTGGATAAGTTGATGAAGTGAGCAATGGGAAATAGATCCTGAATCGAAAGAAAGAGATCAAAGTCAGGTTTTACAGGGTCTTTTACACATGCCAAAAATTTGGATCTTATTCCAAGTACAATAGGATACCACTGAAGGGTTATAAATATGGGAAAGTTATGATCTGATTTCTATGTTCAAATATATTCCACAAGTAGTACTTACAAATGTAAGATGTTTCTGAGAGTTACACCTAGGAGCACGTTACTTTACATTTGGCCACATCCTGTGGACCCAAATTCAGTCCTATGGTGTCAAACTTCCAAGAGGGAAAAGTAGGAAATTTCATCTTCTTTGTGTCCAAGGAGAAGAAACATTCTTGCCAAACTCCTTGAGCCGAGACAACCCTTGTTTAGGGCTTTTCATAGCATGGCAGCGGGTAAGCATCATATCTTCTTTAGGATCAGAGGGAGACCCTTGGGTCTTCCCAACATCTTGGCATCACTGAGCATCTGGAAATTCATGAGTCTGATTCTATCCCAAACCCCCACAGACCTCCTAACTGATTATGGCTTCTCATAAATAGTCAACTATTCCCTGGCCAGCCTGGATGAGACTTGTCAAAATGGAGTGAATAGTCAAATAAACTTCTCCAGGATCAGAACCTAGGACATTACACGTTTGAACATATGAGTTCCCAAATGGTGACGTGAAAAATTGCTCTCTTTTTAATTGAAAAATTGTACTTCTTCATCAAGTTTTCTTTACACTGTTTTCCCCGGCTGGAAATGGGATATTTCACATTTTAGAACCATAAAGGAAAAACTACGATTGTTATAACATATAAACCACATGCTGATAATCCATTAATAAAATGAATACTGGTGATTCTGAGAGAGTAATTACATGCCTTCTCTTCTTTCTTTTTTTGTGAGGAAAGCATTGTAAATTCTCTGTATTCCCTAATTCTCACCACAAATATGTGCAATAGGAATTACTAAAAAGTTGTTGAAGTGAGAAGTAAAAAGGTTATGTCTTCTTTCTGGAAACATAGCTTGTAGCAAACAGTGAAGCAGGATTCCAGCTTTTGGGTCTCTAGCTCCTAACTCCATGCTCTTCATCATAAGGAAAGGATAAAACTGATGCTCTCCCTCTTTTGATTCATCAAAGTACAAATAATTAGGTTATTATTCTCATAGACTCCACTAATCCCCCTGGGATTTTGCCTACTTTATGACGGCTTGCAGTATGCTTTCTTTATGACAAGCAAATTGAGCATGTATTAACTTTTATGTGACATAAATAGTAGTTATTAAATATAAATGTTCTCAAAAATTACACATGCTATGGAAACATGAATATGTGTATGCTTTCTCTGGTAGTATCAACCCTTCAAACTGTTTATCAGTCCTTGCAGGCCATGTTTGTCTTGGAAACGCTGCCATTATTTTGCAAATAGTAAGCTTTCTACAAATGTTTGTTCAAAAGGCAAATGTATACTTCTCCAAGCACATGGTTGAAAACATAAAGGCATACCAAATATAAATAGCTTTTGAAAAAATATCATGATGTGTACTTTTTTACATTTAGACTATTTTTTGTTTTTATCTTATTACAAATATAGTACATGATCATTGTGAAGAGACAAAACATCAGTGTACTTTGCATAGAATATATATTTATTAGCATACAAATAAAATGGGTTTATACGGGTACACTGGTTTTAATTTTAAAATATTCATTTGACTTCCTATTAGCTATTATTCAACTAAAAATATATATTATTCTCATAGTTTATGGATAGCCTGTAAACTTTTTATAGTTTATTTTTGCTGTAGTTTCCCAGAGAGAAACATGTGAAACCACCTATGACTGTCCCTGTGAAATAGAGTAATAAGTTTTACTGATATGGCAGTAAAATATTCTTACCTCAAAAAATCAACAAGGAGGCCCAAATGTGAGGGTTTCTTTTTGTTTTTTGTTTTTTTTAACATCTAATGTGTACATAGTAGATTTATGCAAACATCTACTGGTAAATAGTCAAAGAAAATAAAGTCCCTTTGTTATGAATGCAGGCAAAACTAAGAAAAATAATTAAACAATCATTTAAAAACCCATAAACACAGTGCTTGCACACACACACACAGAGTCTCATTAACTTCAAACCATAAGAAATTAATTACAGATTCACTGCTAATGAACATATGGGAGAAGTGCTGACACTCAACTGGTTCAGTTCAGTGATCACAGAAGCTAAGCAACGCTCACAGACGGATGGTGGGGAAACGTCAGCGAGTGGGGGCCAGGAAGCAAGATTCCTTCATAACTATGGAAAACAGTTCCAAAATATGCAGACAGAGAGAAAAGGGCTCCAAAATTCATCCCATTGTGAATCTGAACAGATCTTCTCCATCACTACCACCTGCTGCCTCTACCTCTAGAAGAAGTTGAAATGTCTGAGCAGAGGGGAGATGCTAGGTAAAAGGCATTGGCAAAGAAAATATGGGTCCAGAGGAATGAGATACCTAAAAAATAAGACATAGGAAAAAGAACAACATATCTAAAGGAACACACTAAGCCACACTCACCCAGTTATCCATACTGAGTTCCAAGATCAATCAGAGTAATTCAGTAAGAGATTCCAGAGAAGAGGGTGATACTTATGTCTTTTTTGACTTAAATATGCTGACAATTTGAAACACCTTCTGTGAAGTGCAGATCATGCAGATACTTGCTGATTTACAATGTCAAACTCAAAAGAAATCATTGCAGCAGGATCAATATCACTTTTCTTTAGGGTTCTTACCTCACTGAAAACAGAAGACAGCTATGTTGGGTTTCCTATCTATTAGGAAGATGTAAAATCAAGTAGCACCACCTGAAGTTATAAAATAGTGAATTTCATGTCCTACATTACCAGAGATAATCAAATTCCTCCCTATTTCTATTCAAGTCCCAAATCTGATGATTTTATAATTCATCACCTGTATATATGCATTATTCATGATTAAATATTTATCAATTCATAGCAATGATTCTTTCTATTGAATCATTCTCCTGTTATTCATTCATCTGTGTTTAGAGCTATTGAAAATGTCTTAATTTGTCTATGAGATGGGTGAATCTTAAACATTTTGTGCCCACATTCATTATCACACTTTCATGCAATTGTTCTCTAGATCTTTTAACTTCCTTTAGCATAAATTTCCTTTAATATTTTTCTTAGTTCTAGAATAATTTTCCATCAGCTTTTATGACCTCTAACTTTATGCTGATGAACATTTTCAGCTTCATGTGGGTACTAATAAATTCATTTAGCTTCTGGTTATGATTTTCATCTTCCCATCTGTCAGAACTTTACCATCTTCAAAACCAAATCAGACACTGACTTTCAATTATAGGCAAAGTTAGGCAGTAATAATCAAAGAATTTAATTTGTTATATGGATCCTTAATTTATTTCCAGAATTACATAATAGCATTCCTAGAAAACCATAATTTAAATGATATTAATGGATTCTAAATAAAAGCATGACAATTTCATTCTAGCCTTTAATTAGAAGTTGGAGTTTTTATTTTTTCTTCTAGTTATAAATATATAATTAAGGCACTTTCCAAGTAAATATTAAAGTTCATGAAAGTATCATTATAAAGTGATGACTATTTTATGAAATAAGCACACCTTTTACACATTTCAAATAACTAGGTCTGACTGAAGGGAGTTTAATCACTACTCTGTTCATGTTGAGGAAGTGCAGGCTGAGAATGAGGTGGTGACCTTTAAAGTGCAACTGCTTGAAGATTCAAATCCCAGAGTCTCTACTTGTCAAGTAAGCAACTTTGCCTCACTTCCCTTTTACATAAAATGGGGGAAAAGTTATTGGAGGGAAATCATCTTTAGGATTAAGAGACCTGATGGCATTACTTACATAAAGTTTTCATAGCCTATGCTGTGATGAGCACTCGAGGAAGGCTGACAAAAGACATTAAAGCAAGGGAAGAAATCTGTTCTGAAAGCCAGGTGGAGGAGGGGGTCAGGGTGGTAGTTTAGGAAGGAATAGTGATGCTACTGTCTCCCTATCATCCACAGATCCTGGATTTATCATCACCATACTCTTTGCGTGTATTAAAGGGACACAGGACCAAACACAATGCTTGAATTAAAATAAGAGAATATCAAATTTGGGTTTTTTCCCATGAAAAATGGAGAGGAAAAAAGTATTCTCTAATCTCAGACCATTAGACTCATATAGAAAAACTTAAATTATCATTTGATTATTTGCTTTCAATCCTTCCTTATATCTCTATGTTGTAATTTAGAGATATTTTTAGTGCTTGTCATGGAGAGGGAAAATCCAGCTACTTTATCCGTTATTGTCCCTTATTCCACTTTCCTGATCTTTCTCTGGTGAGTCTTCTAGCACCTCACTCACCTCAGAGTCTGTGCTCAATACTAAGCTACTTTAATATTTTTTTCTGAAAAGTACTCACCCTCTTTGTGACTGGGAAATTCAGATTTCCCAGTCTTATATATTGAGCTTCTCTCTTTACATCCTCTCAATATCTCATCAAGAATTCAAAATCAACACATCTAAAAGAAAAATTTATTTTCACATCCTAAATAAATTTCATCTCTAACACATTTTGCCAAGGGAGGATCTGCCATCTCATCATAAACCTAGCAAGAAAGCTAAGAGTTCTGCTTTTCAGTCACCTGCACTGAATTAGCTCATTGCCAATCCCATTCCAAGAGTGAGAGTTCTTAAACTTTCTCCCAACCTCTTAATCATCAACTCTCTAAATTTAACCTCTCATCACTTCTTCAAATCACTACGTGAACATGAGTCGTGTTCAGGTGTTTCTCCATTCACTTTGCCCTCATTCCCCAATATGAGAGATGGCTTCCTCTACCTTCTCCCAGTTATTTGATATTTAATTGACATATATCACTGTACTTTTGTATGTATGTATTTTTACATGTACAAAGTATGTAGCATATGGCTGACTTACATTTAATGTGAAATGATTACCACAATGTATTTAGTTAGCATCCATCATCACATATAAAAAGAAAAAAAAAAAAGAGAAATTTTCCTCTGATAAGAATCCCTCAGATCTACTATCTTGACAACTTTCAAATATATCGAGTCAACCATAGTCATTATGTTATATATTACATTCTCATACTTATTTATATTAATACTGAACAGTTGTACATTTTCATCACCTTCCTCCATTCCTTTCTCCCCCTCCTTTTGACTCTGATAACAAGTCTGAAAATGTTTTCTATAAGTTCTTTTTATTAGTTCTCATGCATAAATAAGACCAGTCAGCATTTCTTTCTCTTACTGGCTTATTTCACCTAGTAGGATCCCTTCAAAGTCCACCAACATTTTTGCAAATGACAGGATTCCTCTTTTTACATCAGACTAACATTCCACTACATGAATATATCAGTTTCTTTATTCATTCATCCATGGATAGACACACACAGTTTGTTTCCATGCCATGGCTGTTGAAATATCGCAATTATGAACATGAGGATGAAAATACCTTTCTTGGTTAGTATCTTTATTTCAATGGATATATGCACAGAAGCAGGATTGCTGGTAGTTCTTTTTTTATTTTTTAAAGAAATCTGTGTTCTGTATTCCTAGTGGATATATTAGTTTACAATCCCACCAGCATCACACAAATTCCCTTTCTCCACATCCTCTCCAGCATTTGTTGTCTCTCATCTCTTGAATGATGGCCAGAGATGGCATCCTTGTTCTCAACACATCCCTGCTTAAATCCTTTTATTCATATATTCAGTGAGCTAGTGCTTTCAGCATATACTATACACGACACATTCTAGGGCCCAGGATCCCAGAGTGACCATGTCCTTCCCTTAATTCTGTATCATTTTAAACATATATGCATATAAAATATATATGGTCTATATATGTATATATAGACATATATAAACATATATAGACATATATAAAATAAAATATATATATCTATATATGTATGTATATTTATATATCCACACAAACATATCCACATACAAATATGCACAAATATGGATGCATATATCTGCTATACCCATGTTTATGATCTATGTATCTATGTATCTATGTATCTATCTATCAGTGTCCATCCTGTGATATTTTAGGGAAGTAAAAATCTACCATCTCAAAAAAATTTTTTTGAAAAGATTAATTTAATGGAGGGGAAATGAAGACTGGGTAGAGGCTGCTTTTAATTAAGATATTTCCAAGTAAACTTCTATTTATTGGGGAAACTTATTATCTATATCTCTTTTCAAGGGAGAAGGCAGATCTTAATCTGCATTTATTATGTTGTTTATCATGCCTTTCCTTGTAACTTCCCTAACTGACTTTCCCCTTTTCCCTCCAAATTGTTCTATCTTAGCAAAACCATTTAATTGTTTAGTGGACATGTTAATCATGCTGTATCTCCCCAAAGTATACAGAGGCATACATGACTTTGCAAATTTCTTTTTTTTTTTCTTATCAGTTTTATGTTACTTGTTTGATTATTTGGAAACCTAAAATCTATAGGGGTAGGGATGATTTCCTTTGCATTCCAACAATATAGACATATATGCATAAGCTAGGTATAATGTAAACATATATATCCATAGACATACTAGTGTGCATCAAAGCTGCTAAAGACTTCATTTCAAATTGGAAATGGATTAAAGCACTCTTATTTCTAACTTGCATATTCATCCACTCGTTCATTCAGCAACCATTCTTTGATGTCTCTTTAATGCCTTCACAATAAAGTTCAAATTCATTAGTAGCACACACAAGTGCCTTCATGATATTGTCTCTGTCCTCTCCTGACCTACATTTTTGGCTATTCTCTCATATATCTTCTATATTCTAAGCACAAATTTTGTGAATTCTATAATCTTGTCCCCTGCTTGAAATCTGACACCTATCCTTTCTATTAGAAATATTCTTTCTTGCCTTACTCATGGAAACAAACATACTTATTCAGAACTTGTTTTGATCCATCTTATCTTTCAGGGTGTTAGGGACCCCTCATCATACATAAATTGATCCCACCAGCTGTCCAATTGTATGATAATTGTTTATTTTCTGATATTCACTGTGAACTCCCTAACACCCCCCATCATATACACTTTCTTATACATAGAACAATTCACAAATGTCTTCTGAATGAGTAAATGACAGAATTAGCAAATAAACTAACTACCCTACAAGCCCATGGGTCACAGGCTGAATAAATACTCAGGGCTTTGTTGAACAAAATGCTTTCATTTCTTCTAGAGCATTCTGGAATGCTGGCCTCAAGATATCATGAAAGAAAGATATCCCAAATTGAGATTCAATTTTGCAGCAAATTCCACTGAATTTCAACAAAATTGCGATTTCCAGAGCCATCCAAAATTCAATTGAACACCAAAAAAGTAACAATAATGGATCAAACTTCTTTTTCTAGACTTGTATGGGCACAATTTTTTTTGTTACAAATGATGGGACCCATGCTTTTTGAACCTCCAGTTCACTCAAAGGACAGCCACATGGCTCAGGAGATTCATTTTTAAAATTCACCTTTCCCTCACCTTCCAACACAAAACTTGGCAGTGGTGAGAACTGATAAAATCTCTGATGTCCTTTGCATCTACTTTCTCTCTTCAAAATGTGAGTATCCTGAAAGCACCATTAAAAACAGGTGTGGCTATTGAGACTAATCTTTATGCAAACAATATGAAAGCAGGGAGTGATGCAATTGGTTTGCAGGTAATGGAACCTTAGCCTCCTGCCAGCTCTCTCTCTCTCTCTCTCTCTCTCTCTCTCTCTGTGTGTGTGTGTGTGTGTGTGTGTGTAGGTAATGGAGTGCGTGTGTGTCTACTTCAAAAACCTTCTCAAGGCTCCTTCTCTGATCAGAACGCACATTGCTTGCATGCTTGCTTCTGTTTTCCAAAAATCTGACCTACAACATTTAGATTCTTCAAGTAAAGGGTCATTTAGCAACATTTGCTTCTAAAAGCCTGCATCAACTGTAAACTACACAGCACTTGGCATAGATAAAAATACTTTGTTGTGAAGCAAAAGATAAGTAAATCCTAGAATAAAAATTATTACCTCATGCAGGAAATAGAATATTTTGTATATGCATGAAACATAATTTTATATAAAAGGTATTATATATGTATCTGTCTAAAGCCAGACGACCAAATAGCATTAATAATATATGTATTAAAATTAAATTTGACTTTAAACAATTATGTAATGTTCTGAAATCTTCTGAAGCTATAAGGAAGTTAAATTTCCATTAGCAAGGCTATTTTATATTACTGCATTGTTCATTAATTGTTGCTTGGAGATTGAATAAGAAGTAATGGATTCTATGGCACTTACATAGTATTTTATATTTGCAAAGTGCTTTGCAATCATGTGCCAGTTAAATGTTAACTGGCCTTATATCAATTATGGATGAGAAAAAGAAATTTCTATATGCAGAAGGACAGATTATAGGAACTTCTTTAAATAAAACCAGAAACCTTTTCATTAACTACATATATCCTGTAAATTATTGACCTGTCTACATCTCTCATTTTTATGAACAGTCTTTGAAGTAAAAAGCTTAAAATACAAATAGCCACTCTTCAATTTTCATTAGGATCATGAAACAGCAGCTACCCTGATTCCAATAATCACGTATTTCCCTTTAATCAATATTCACCCTGTGATATCAACCTATATTTTAATGTGTCTTAGACCATTGCCCTTTTCTCCAGCTCTGTATTGTAGAAATCCTTTATCAGTCTGTAAAAATTTAATGATTTCTTGATATTTGTATTTTTTCATGTCAAAGTTTTTAGCTCTTACTGAGTAAGAGTGTGCATCTTTTGTTAGCATTCACTGATATTTTAAAAATATATACCACATCTTCCTTTCTACAATATCATATTTATGAACATGGAAATTTTTCATAAATAATGCTATTTAATCTTTTTAGAGATAAAACACTGGTCAAATTCTTAGATTTTTTTTAGCTTTTATTTTAAATAAAATTGGGTGAACAGAAATAGGGTAAGCAAAACCTTACTAAGTGGAATAAACCCTTTAGTATCTCACACCTTCAAATCTACCTTGAAAATTTATGTAATCATTCATGAGAAATAACCATTCATTATTCACTGAGAAATAACCATAAATAAAAGGTATGCTGATATCCACTAATAAGTACTGATTATAAAAAGTACATACAGATTAATTCTATAGTAATTGTATCTGATTCTTTGATCAAGCAAATCAAAATTTCACACCATTGACTTGGAAACCTAAATAGAAGGTACTGGAGTAGATCAAGTGACATGCCATAAAGTATGGAGGAAAGGAAATGAGTGGGGGTGAGCAAAGGTTGGGGGGTAAGGAATAGGCTGCAGTAGAATCATAACAGTGAGATAATAGACAGAAGAGGTAGATGAAGGGAGTGGAAGAAATCATCAGTGGAAAATTATGTGGCAGAGAGATGTGAGTTTAATTTTTGGCACCTGGGACTAGGGGAGATATGTCCAATAGGTATGTGGCCATCTAGACCTGAACTGGAAGAGTAGGGGGAGAGAAGGCAGAGTGTAAAGGATTTGAGTCATATGCATGGTTATTGCTGTGGGTTTATTTCAAACATCTTTGGATTCACAAAATCAAGAAATAAACTTGAAATATTTCTTTTCATAGACTTTACTAAACTTCTATAAAGATAACACATCAACTATAATATAAAAATTACATACCAATTGAGAAAAAGTCAAATTCAGCCAACTACATCTGAAACTATCATTAGTCCTTAACTGTCATCAATTACTACCTATTTGGTTTTCTACATAGAACCCCTCAAATATAATCACTTTTAAGCAACAAATTTTTTGCCATCAGAAAAACTGTTTTTGAGGTTAGCCTCAGAGTTTAGAGTTTTGCAGCTCTGGAACAGTCAGTTTTGAAAATTCATTATTCTCATGAATCCCTATCAATAAGATCATGCAAACTATCCTCTAACACTGGATCGTGGAAATGTACTCTTTTGTTTTAATTAACATTTTCTCTGCTTTAAGACTTTACCCTAGATCCCTTTTTGATCTTCCAAATACTTGCTTTCTTGAAATTTGGATAGAAAGAACACAAAAACAAAAAGTTAAAGTTAAACACTGGGCTAAACATTAAAAGTTAAATATTTGGGACGTCTGAAATAAGCAGAGAATAAATTATGATCAAAAGATAACTAAAAATTAGACAGAATTGTTTTTAAATGTTAAAGAAACTCATGAAAGCTACATCCCAACTCATAACAGGCATATTTATGCATTGCTTGCTATAAGGTAACTGGTATCCCTTTGAATAGATTTAGAAAGTTTTCTGGCAGATTTATTAGCAGATTGAAGGCACTGCTTCCAAATTACAAAGGCGCTTGTATTTTCTTCATATGTGCTAAAGACTTCGTATTTTCCTCATGTGGAATAAATTTCAGAAACTGCTTTACAGTTTACATTTGAGGTTCATTCTATACTCTGTATATGATCTACAGAGTAAAGATGAAAATGTGTTGTAACACTTGATGTGTTAGCAAGAAATTTTGTATATCATGAAAGTTATTTATAAAATTTACCAAGTCTAAAACAGATCTAATATATTGCCAATTTAAATCTTTACATGAGAAAGAAAATATGGGCAATTTGTAAGCTGCGGCTTGAAAGCTGCTAAATTTGACACATTTCCATGACTCGCATCAATCAATTGTAGATTCTCCAGTGCAAATTTTCAATTTTGTGCTCACTCATTGAATGCACAGGAATATACAAAGCTTCCTCTCTTGTTTCTTCTTATAGTTCTCTCATTAAACTGGCCTAAGGCAATGCATATTTGGAAACATTTTTTTCCTACAGTGACTGTGCAAGCACAACACAGCAAAGCTTTCATTTTTATCTCAAGATTCTACTTAATTTCAAAGCATTCCTATGCAAAGAGTAGTGAGTCAAGTCAGAGGGCCATTTCACAAGGGTGTTAACTAAAGATTTTGCTGAAGAGCAAGATCAAAGAGCAAAACCTGATCCCTACTGGGGATGCATCCCCACATGGAGTGACCAGGTTCACCAGGGACTAGTCTCTAACAAACAAGAGGACAAGCAATTTTCTTCTCTTCAAGCCACTGACTAAAGGGGATAGCATTTAGTGCTGGAGAAGGAGCTAGAGTGGGAAGGTGAGGACTGGATAAAAGGCACAAGATAAACAACCTTCCCATCAGTGAAATAGCCTATAAATAGCCTGAAGTATTAAGGTCAAGTTGATTCATCTGGCAGTATTTTCCTTGGCCACTATTATTAATTACAATTCTTTTTTTTCTCTACTGTTAAGCTCTGATGAGACAGACTGGATGGGATATAGATAGGGTCATCAGATTTAGCAAGAAAATTAAAAGACCATGGTTGAAGTTAAATTTCAGAGATGGAACATACCTATTTTTAATTATTTTTTTTCAATAAATATGAGTAAAATTACTTGTTGTACATGCAAAATACAAATTTAATGAAGCATTTTGATTTTAATCCACTAAGCTTAGGGGTATAGATAAACTATAGAGGAAGATTAGGCATGTGAAAAAGAACTGGAGGGATACAGGTGGTCCAGGTCTTCATCAACCCTTCCATGAGCAGCTACTCTATAAACCCCATCCTTATGGTCCCATCTCTCTATCTTTATTGCAGGTCCAAGATGAATATTCCTCATGGAGTCTGAGAATCTCTTCTTTTCTCAAAACTTTGAAAACCTGATTTGAATAAGATCTAGTAATATATTTTGGTCCATTTTTTCCCTGAACTGCTTCCTTCTGAGGCTAGTATTTGTTGATACTTCCTCCTGATGACCACATGATATTTGAATTCTCTGCTATGCTTACAAGAATATATAGTTTATGTCCTATGAAGCAGCCTGAACTCAATGCTTGCACATTTGCCAAATGCTTTTTCAACATGTCTCAAGAGAATTTGAACTCTTCTCACAAACCAGCATCTCAGTTTTATTTCTCATTTAAAACTCTCTTGTCTCCATAATATATGAAAAACCGAATTTGGACAGCTCATTCAAGTTAGATGCTATGACAAGATTCTTTGACATTCTTCAACTGATGGAGGGCAGCCAAGCTTTATAAACCTGCAGAGCTTCGACCATCAGGGTCAAGAAGATGGTTTGGAATGTCAGATCAACAATTGAAATTAGATTTGCACTTCTGTCCTCCAAATATTTTGTTAGCAGTGCTCTGTGGCATACAAGGTTATACCCAGCATGGATCTGTGATCATATTGGGTTTGCTTGGAAACGAGACAGTTAAGGAGTAGCACTCCCTCATTTCTTCAATGAACTCATGCTTTGGCTCTTCCCTACACATAAAGGATGCAGCTCACATAGAGTGAGCGCATGGTGTTGTGATCTCATCCTGTAGTGGGACATTACTTTGTTGGCTCCCACACTTGAAGCAATTTGAATTTCTCAGCAGTCATACATCACCAATCTTGACAGAATTTGTAGGTTTGTACTTTATTCCAAGCCTAATGGATGAAACAAAACTTGGTGAGCTCCCAGACTTGGACAACCTTCAGATTGCTGAGACAGGCCAAATGAAGGAAAAAAGTCCTTGCCGTGTTCTCCAATACTCAGCCCTCCCGGTGTCTGTGGCAGAGTCTGGTTGTGTCAGTGAAAAGTCCTGGAACTTCTGGAACTAGTAAGTGAATTCTATGATGACTAAAGCTTCTCAGACAACAGAATCTTTTGCTAAATACTCCTGTTCTTCTAGACCCAAAAGAAAGCATATAAAGTATGAGCAATACTTCATCAGCACCATGTAGAGCAATGGCTTGTGTGTCACAAGTAGATTCTCCATACATACTGGTTCATTGCTGCTTATCCTGCTTATCTCCAAGAGAAAGAATGCACTAGAAAACCAGTTCAAATTGTTAAGGGTTGTTTGGGGTTTCCATTTTGTTTTTGCTTGTTTAGTGTAGACATTCCTTTGATTAAAATTTGTTTCAAGACTAACTAACCCCAAATCTATGTCAGTTGTACTCATTTTCTAGAACAATGCCAAATAACATTGGTTTTCATGAATAAAACTTTGATGTATCTGTGTGTGATTTCAGGTGCATTTATTCAAAACTGGCCTACAATTTACACACTTTAGATCAGATCAGTATATTTTATTTCTTAGCTGTCCAGAAATCGCATGAAAACTCTTTTATACTTATCTTTGTCTTTTACACTATAGTGTTGACCTTGCCACTGATAATAACTGATATCTGAAAATAGATAATAGTCATTCACCTATGTATGACAACTTTTCTTTTTTTAATACTGAAAGCATAGGAATTTTTCCTTCTCAAGTAAGAATCACATTCAGTAGGAAATTTTGTAAACACACAAATGAAGTACAAACTTTATTTCACATAATTAAACTTTGCTTTCATATTAATGAAGTTCAGCAAAGATGGAGGACAAGGCTGGTGATGAATTGATATATCCTGATGAATTCTGAAATGTTACAGCTGAGCTCTATGGCCCTTGTGCTGAGGTCAAGTGAATGTGGAGAGATGACTTCATCCAATCTCCTGCCAGAAGGTGGACATCTCATGTAGGCTACTCACAACTAGCCAAGTGGATTCACTAAAATCTGGATACCACAGGTGTGTTGCTGCTTGTCACTGTGTAATGGGTCAATACACCCCAGGTTAAACACTTATAAAGACTGAGAAATTGTCAGGATGAACAAATAGGACCACAGAAGAAAAGAGGTGCTTAGTAGCATTTACAAACAACTCCACTGACATTTCACATACGAATAATAACAAGTACACTTGACCCCATGTACTTTCTGTGGAGATGAGCTAAACTCCTTCCTTCAGATGAAATTATCAGCTCTGTCAGCATCATTTGCCTGTTTATTTGCTGGTTGCCTTTCCCCTCCCACATTAAAACACAAAGTTGATGAGCCTGGAAATCTTTTTCTGTTTTGGTCACTGCTGTATGTATTTCCTAGCATAGGGGAGAGTTCTGAACCAGAAGGGGCACTTAAAAGATATTTATTAAATAAATGATAGGTGATGGAAATAAGAAATGCTAAACTTAGGTTAGTGTTACCATCAGGTAGAGGAAGAATGGGAATACAATAGAGAGCCTCACCTATATCTGTTTTATCAACTTAGAAGATTCGATATAAATACCAATGTGTTGAACTCTGCAAAACAAACAAACAAATGCTCCCACTCCAGTTAAGGGGTAAGACTTTTAAAAGTTTAGAAAACTAGTGAGACCAGATGACATGCAATTAGAAATTATATATGGTCCTGATTCACAGAGAGAACAAACGGTAAAATTATCTTCTTTCTTGTCTTAACTTTAAAGGTCAACTCTGCTTTCTTATCAACGGTGTCTATGCTTCAGGAATGGTCATGAGGATTCTTTTTGCTTAAATTTTGTAGTATCTTTCATACTAGAAACTACTTCTGACAGTTTTAGCCTACATAATACAGTTAGTCATAAATTTAATATTTGTCTTGCATTTGAGCAGTTTAAATTATTCAAGCTTGTAGTCACTTCAGAGACTCCAAATTATTTGGATGATAGCAATTATTGATTAAATTGATCAAGTAACTTTGATTCACCACTTTATTTAGCTTTCTCTATAGATAGCATTCTTTGTAGACTACAGAAAGCTCTGGCAGATATTATTCATTTACAAAAATATGTATCTGCCTCTTGTATAATAAATTAAATTTTTAAAAAATTGAGCAAACATTCATTGATTTTCTAAATACATAAACGGCAGTGTCAGACCAATGAGGACTCAGAAAGCACTAAACCTTCATCTCCATATTAACAATGGCATATTTAGAGCTAAGTTATTTTATAGACCACAGTTTGGCAGTTGGAGATAGTTCTTTCTTGTCTGTCCTAGACATTTAATGTGCCAAACTGCAAGTGAATTCCATAGTCTCTAGAAGGAGGGTAGTGGATTTCTTAAAGGAATATTATAATGTAAAAATCTAGAACATCTGATAACCATTTCTTAGCCAGCTCCCCTAAGTTTTTCCTCTAGATCATAAACAATAGTCTGCCAGTCTCCTCTTCATCTACTCATGCACCCAGTCAAAAGGTGCTTTATGAATTTCCCAGAAAATAGTAGAATAATATATGAGTGTTACCTTGGCACAGACACATACTTCTCTGCATAAATAGGCCAAAGGTAACCATGTCTGACTGGAGTGTTGAAGTTTTCCTGCAATGGGATGATTAGTTAAAATAAAGAGATTCCCCCATAAGGTATATTGAAAAATTCTTAGCAGCTATCCATAACAGATGATACTAGAACTATCTAGAGAATTTGTAACAATCCTATCTAAGGCTTTCTTCAGGGTTTTTGGGTAAAACTCTTTTTTTTCCCACACAAGAGAAAGGTCTTTATTTCTAATGTGTTCTCTATCTAGAATGTCTTTGCCTCCTTTACCAGATGGAATACTAGCTCATCTTCCAAGGCTCACTTCTTCTTCTTTTGAGTTCCTTCACATTTAATATACAGATCTAATGACCTTTTCAGAGTTTTACTATTTTAACAGTTATTTGTATGTTTTAGACAATAACTTTTGGAAAGCAGCGGTATTATTGGAATCCTCCATCTTACCAAGAGGAGTGATTTGCATACAACAGGCTGTTGATACATGCATGGTGAATACTAATTGGCTAGACTGCACTTTTTTCTGTGAAAGAATAACTCAAAATTACAGTTTGGCAGCAAATCTTTTTTTTTTTTTCACTTCTAGTGAGCCTGTTTCCTTTATAAAATAAAACCTACTTAAAAAATAAAAGCCTACATAAAAACAAAAAACAAGCAAACAAAAAACAACAGAGCCCCAATAATGGCAGCTATAAACCAGCTGCTACACCTTTCAAGCTCCAGGAATTCAGTATAATCTGATTTCCCAGGAATCTCAAAGCTGCTGAATGTTTGATTCCACGTGAAAATTCTCAACATCAGCATTATGAGGCTGGTTAGTTAACTGATCATTCAGGTTCTTACTTTCTCCAAATTCTGCTTGGCTCTTAGATAAAAGGTAAAAACAGGAAAAATGAAATGAAATCTCTAATCAGACTGTATAGTGATGGAGAGGAATGAATAAAACTGAGCATCTCATGCTGAATGACCTGTGTCTTTCTATTATAAATAATATTGATTTCTCTTAGGTAATCAAAATCATGCATATGCTGTAACTTTGTTTTCCGGTCATTCTTGTCTAAGTCTGGCATAATTTATGACACTTCTTGTAAGTTATCTTTCTGACATACATTATTAGTTAGTACATATTGTACTAGGAATTTTTCTCCAAAAAGTTTCCTTCTTTTGTGTTTAAAGCCATAGCCCGGTTATAGTAAGTTATGTTAGAGTTCAGCTTTGGAATCTGAGCTGTTTCTAATTCAGAGCTTCAACAGAAGTGTTAACAATCCAGATGCCATTAAATATCAAGCTATCTTTGAAGATCTGAACATGATTCTGTTAACAAATAATTCCACTTTAACAGAATTTTCCCAGAAAATGTCTATTACCCAAAGCAAGGGATGGAAGCAACAAGACAGATAAAATAATACTTAAAACAAAAGTAAGGGAAACAGTTTTTGTAATTCATATAAAAGCTAAAGATACAGCATTTTCTCCTACATGTATACTCAAGAGAGAAGGTCTCAAATATATACATCCCAAAATAGTAATGTGTGTAACAGCATTCAAATGGGAATAGTGCAAATGTCCATCAACTGATGAATAATAAAAATATGGCAGAGACTTACAAATGAATAGTACTCAGTAATGGAGAGAAATAAGTATTGATATATTCATAACATGAACATATTAAATATGGAATGACAAGAAAGAAATTACTCACAGAAGATCACATAGGATATAATTCTACTCATAGGAAATTATAGAACCTATAGATTCTGACAGCAATTAACTGTTCAACTGGGGCTTGCAGAAGTAGAGAGAGAGGATTCAGAGGAAATGTAGGGTGAGTTCTAATAGGCATGAGTTTTTTTTGGGGGGTATTTAAAATATTCCAAATTTGATTGTGGTAGTGGTTGCCTAACTATGTAAAAATACAAAAAACATTGAATTGTCCATTTCAACTGAATAAATTATATGATATGTGAATTATAGCTCTGTGAAGCTTATACATATGTGTATATGGTGTATAGAGGTATGCATCCCTAAATTTTCCTTTAGAACACATCACATCTGTGGTCACACTGCTGTCTTCATGGCGAAGGGGCTATGTCTGCTCTGATCTCTTGCCTACCTGTAGTGTGCAGCATAGGGAGTGCGTCACATGGCATTGTCTCAATGACTGGACTATGGACACTGCACCCTCAACAGGAGAACTCTACTAACACATTGTATCATGTGTGTAAACAAATATTATTGTACAAAGATCAGATCAGCAAGGCAATAATAAAAACAAAAAACAGAACTGATGAACCATCTTTCAGTCGGAATTTTAATCCCAAATCTTCATAGTTTGCTTAAACCATGCTTGAAAGGAAAAGAGATTACAGGCACATTTTAAAGAGATTGTCATGTGTATGTTTATATCTATAGCTATAGCTATTTCTTTATGTATATAAATATATTTATATTACATAGGTATACTATTTTATGTACATTGTATGCATATATATGTATACATTTTCTGAAAGAGTATAGTTTATTGTCACATTTTTACTTTGTTGACAAGGCTCCAAAAGGTCACCATTAGATCTTGATCAAAAAAGTCCCCAAATGTTAAGGAAATTCAGGACAAGAATTATCCATTTGTTTGCTGTTCACACCTAATTTAAAATCAACTCCTTTAGACATAGCAGTTTCAGGTTAACTGAATCTGCTTTCAAATTTCTATTTCCACTTCTGTTTCCTTGGTTCAGGCATTTGTGATTTCCTACCTGGACCACAGTAACAGCAGCCCTACTACTGTCTCCACCACCAGCAGATGTGTTCATAGTCTTCCTTAGTGAATTATTCATTCATTTGCAAATATGATACAAACAAGTGGTGTTTGTGGTGACATACACTATAGTGTGTATGTCAGAATTACTATTTTACACTCTTCCTTTTCCTTAGGACATATATGAGACAGATTCCTATGAAAAAAAAGGACTATGATTAATCTTTATACTCATGGCTTAGAGCATTTAGATGCAGAGTACTTATTTGTTTAATTGAATGAATCTATAACCCCCCCCAAATGCCTACTGTGTACTTTGCACATGCAAACAACTTAATAACAGGACAAATAAACAATATTTTTGTATGTTATGTATTCACATAGAGGTCGATTTTATGTGTTCATTACTTAGGCTTTCTTCAAAGACCTGCTGGGGGGAAAAAGGCAAAAAGCTTGAAAACAGCAGGTGTTTACTTCTATATACACTGCCTTAAGACACTGATGTGTTTTAAAACCAATGAAAATCCCATTCACAGAATAAAACCCCAATATACACATAGTTCTGAGTAGATGGAATTTGTTGTTCTCCTGGAAGTAGTTACCTTGAAATTGTCATCTAGTTCCAAGTGTATTTCACTTGTATAAATTGTATTTCAATGTATAAAGTATATTGTATAAAGTGTATTTCAATGTATAAATTGATAAATTTTATCAATTTATATAGTACCTTGAAATCTGAGAATTGCTTCATCAAGGATCTTTCCATTGCATTATTACCCCATTAGTTTATTCCACTTAGCTTTCTTGCAAATCTTTAACATATTTAGTTATAACCTAATAAATACCTTGAATAGCAAAACATACTGAAGCTCACATAGCCACTCTCACATGATACCACAAGCAACATACAGGACTTGTTTGCTTTCACTCTGGTTTTGTGTCGCTCTAATATTCCATAGGGGGTTACCTCAAATAACTTGACTGAATTGTGCATCCTTTGGTAGACGAATTTAATTTCAAGGAAAGAGGTAAAATGCCCTTTGCAAAGTCTGACATTCAAAGTATGGGAAGATAGAAACATTCAACATCTTTGTTGAGCACATCGGTGTCAGATTACCTGTGTCTACTCACTTTCCCTCCATTACAAACAATAAGCAGTTGCTGAACTTTAAGTTCCCAAACAAGGTTTTGCAAAATCAAACTCTAAATTTTCATCATACCTAGAAATAGCTCCTCATGCTTTCCAAGTGGTACAGTCACTCCTGGTACCATATTTTTCCCATCTTGAAACTTAATTATATCATCTCTGAAGAACTTAATGTAGGAAATCATGGGTGCTGAAGTAGATCAAGTATTGAGTGCATACCAGTTCCAAGGCCTAGTGGTCTGGAACTCATGCAGCAGTATCAGGCTCTGGAACAGAAGACTGATTATAATAAGATAAAAATAAAATGGAAAAGTCAAAGGAAGACCCTGGTTACCATTTGAAAACAGAGCATCTTCAAAACTCTTTAAGTTTCAAGTCTGTTCCCTTCAATCTGACTGTAGGATCATTGTTTCTGCTTACTTAGTTTCTTCAAGAAAGAAAATAACCTAACTTCTGGTTGATGTCCTAAGTGTATTAGCCATATTCTCAGCTTATCCTTGGAAAACATTTATTTTACTCACCTGAGTGAAATTTTGCACTGTCAATACTTCACAATTCTAAACATACCTCGAGCTCACTCTTAGCAGATAATTTTCCTTCTTTGAGAACATCTTGTAAGGACTCCTTGACTCTCCACCTGCCCTCATCATCAACAACATTTTATGAAGATTCACCCTCTCTCACTGCCTTTCCTTAAAGCTTGCAGAAGATGATCTACTTGTCTCCTTTCAAGTCTTATGACTTGAAAGTCTTATGACTTATAAGTCTTATGAAAGTCTTATGACTCCCCTTACATGGGAGCCCATTTTGACTTATCTCTTAAAAATGTATTTCTAAAGATGCCTTTTCTGTTCTCTATTTCTGTATAATGCCTTGCATACTATAAATATGGTCAAATCTCTTACATCTTAACACTCAAACTTATATTCCCTTTTAATTACACTCCCAGTGTTCTCAGTCTCTTCTCTGTCAGCTATGTCTATGTGGTAAGAATAGTCTGTGTACACTTTCTCTTTGCTTCCTTATTTTGCATTCATGTTCAGAATCTGCTGCTATAATTTCATTATAAACAAATTGGGTGAAAATCACCAATAATCTCACTTCTCAAAATGTCATGGAGATCAACTACACACTTGCTTGAATTTGTGAGTATTTCATATTGTTTCACATCTCATCTTCTCCTGGCTTCTGTATAAAATTTCACTTTCTTACTTTTCCCCTTTCTCTCCACTCTTCTTTCTCAGTATTTTTGCAAGCCTCATGATACCACTCCCTTTTCTACTAGTATGATAATAACTTCCCCATCCCCACCATAGCTTTTCTTTGGCCTTTTTCTCATTTTAAGCATTCATTTGTGATGATCCCTGTATCATTCCATGCTTTGAGTTAGCCCAAATTGATAACTCATAGGTATTTCTAACACAGTGTGTTTAAAATCAAATGACTCCTAAACATGAACATATTACAACCCTAAAATAATCCCTAAACATGTATGGAGAATATTAAAAATCTCCATATTAAAAGGGATAATATAAGTTCTTTTAAAAAGAAAAAAGTCTTTGGTGCCCGCACTATTCTGGAAGTAACATACTTACATGATTTTGAAATAATGTGGGTGGGATTTGTAACTCAAAAGGTTAAAAATGACTACTTTCAGAAAGTTGTATATACCTAATCATTAAAGCTGGTTGAGGAAAATTGTATCCTTGTCCTCCAATGGTATATCACTTAAAAGTTGTTCACAGAACACAGGCTGAATGGACTTTGGATTTGACTCAAAGTGAAGATTCCTCAGTTCACAAAAATAGGAAGAATTTTATATAGTGTCAAACAGTAAATTGGAGCCAGAATTCTGGTAAAGATACCATTTCTAGGGAATATAAATTAGAACTTTTTAACTGGGATTAGAATAAGAAGGGAGGCCCTGGGAACTCTAGATCTAGCTTGAATTTTGAATTTTTTTCAGATATTGCAATTATAGATTGTTCACAAAAAAAAATATATATAGCAATTTTAAAATCAAAATACCATTAAAGATGTTGGACTTTCTTTTTTAGCAGAAGTGAGCAGAGGAAAGAAGGCATATCTGTTCTATTGTTAAAAATGCTATAGTGGGCATGTTTACAACACCATTATTTCAAGATTACTAAAATACTATTTCTTGTCTTTAAAGCCATTATGCTTCAATCTCCTGTGTTGGCATTGATGCCTTCATTCTTGAAAACTTCTTAAATATGCAGGATTTCAGCATATAATTAATTATTAATTATCTGCACTATTGGAGAGTATAAGAATAAAAAACAAAACAATACTAGCTAGCAACAGTAAATAAATTATATAAAAAGGAATTAGTAACCCAAGAATGTTAACTGGACTTAAATGTAAGAGCTAAAAACTATAAAATTCATAGAAAGAAATAAGATGTTACCTCCATGACCTGAATTAAGTAATGATTTCCTAAACAGGACACCAAAGCACAATCAAAAGTAAATACAGATTAACTGAACTTCTTAAATTTATTTTAAAAAATGTAAAGTAATAAATCATGGTTTAATATTACAATGAACCAATATACCATGACAAGATTGTATCTTTTAATAGCATATAATAAAATAAATGTCAAGATATTTTAAAAGTGAATGATAACTCCAGAAATATCTGATATTTTAGATATAGTCTTAACATAAAACTTTACAGCAGAAAAATCAGACCTCCATAGGTTTTCTCTCTGTTTTGTGAGAAATATTACAAAAAACACTGTTTAAATTTTGAATTCATATTGAATTAAGATGAACTTCTAAAATTTAAAAAACATTTGTGTGTCAAAGTATACTATCAAGAAAGTAGATAGAGAACCCACAGAAGCAATCTTCCCAAATCATTTATCTGATAAGGATGTAGTGTTCACAATAAAGAATACTTACAATTCAACAATTAAAAAAAAATTACCAAGGGCAAAGGATTGAAATAGTCATTTCTCCAGAGATATGAAAATGACCAATAAGTACCCAAAAAATACTCAACATTTTTAGTCATTAGGGAAATGCAAGCCTCGATGATACCAAAAATCTGCCAGGATAGAATATACTTTTTTAAAGGCAAATAAACAAGTGTTAGTGATGGTGTGGAAAAACAGGAACCCTCACAATGCCGGTGAGAATATAAATTCGTACAACTTAGGGAAAACAATTCCTCAGAGTTAAACACAGTTTCCACATGAACCCTGTAATTCCACCCAGATCTATATCCAAGAGAACTCAAAGCTACGTTCACACAAAAACTTGTACACAGATATTCTTAGAAGTATTATTCATAGTAGCCCAAATGTGGAAACAATTGAAATATCCATCAGATGATGAATGGATAAGCAAAATGCAGTGTGGTGTGGTAGATCGACACTACTGGATACTAGAAGGAGGAAGGAGATAAATATGGGAGTTCAGTGAATTGAAAGAACACTGAAGACACAGTAAGAAAGGAGTAAAGACCACTCTCTATCCTAAAGACTGCTTTCCACTGAATCAGAGAGATAATCCGCACAGATAGAGGAGGGAATGTATGGACAGCTTCCACCAAATGGCTCCTGCTGTGAGGGAGCAGGCAGGTGCTTCACAGGCAGTGCCATTAGACAAGGCAAAATCTCTCTCAGGCCCATGCCTCTGCCAGAGCTAAGCAGCTGTCTTTGGCCAAATGTCAATTACCCTAGAGGCAAAGAGCGCAAAGAGAGCAGAGCACAGAAATGGATCTTGCAAAGAATCTTGCAAAGAGAGCAGAGCACAGAACCGTAACACTGTGTTTCAACGGCCTGTATTTATCTCCATCTAGATATCATATAGCATATATAGTACATTTTCCATGAGTTAAATGTAATTAAATTATTTAAAGCCACATGAATGCCCTTATTCAACTGGCAGATATTAACCACACTTTTTGGTTAGTTTGTTTTTTCCTCAAGAGTTGTAGAATTCACATAAGTATTTGGCCCTGTGGACTATAATTTGGACAGAGTTTCTGCTCACTAGTTCTCATTGATCATGGAAATTCCACTTTCTCCATAGCAATAGATCGCCCAATGAGCAGGACAGGTGCACATACCTAGAGGATAAAAAATTAAAATGAAAACTTAATTTTTTTTGCTTCATTTCAAGTCTACTATGCAAGGCTTTGTTTCTTTCTTTTTTTTTTGTATCATTTTTTAGATGATGATTGTTCTCAATTTAGGTTTCTAACCTGCATTATATTGAAATAATGATATCTGAAAAAAAATCCAAATGTATTTGAAAAAGGTGGGGTTTGAATCAATAATCAAATATAGTTATTGTTCTATGAATTTTCTAAGATGAATCTAGCTTTGGAGAAATTGATTTCCAAATTAGATTAGCTAAAGAGTATCCTTATGATTTTTGAAAGAGATGTAAAGTCAACTTGCAAAATATTAATGAAATAAAAACTAATAAAATCATCTTTTCACAACAGATATTAAAAGACAGAATCATATCAATAATAGGTCTTATACAAAGTGGGGCATGAGTCTTTGATGTTACAGACTGGATAAAGCTAATATAATTTCTGCATGGATACTTTTGACATTAAAACCTAATTATACTTATATTGTTTCCTTTATGTGAAATAGAATGTTTCTAAATTAATTTTGGATAGACTTGTAAAGGAAGAGTGGGCTCTAGTTTACTTATACCATAAATAATAGAATTTAAAAAAAGAACTTATCTGCTTTGAGCTAAGATTCCTAAATCAGCATGAGTCCTAGCTAATACTTAGATTTTTATTTTAGTCTCTTTGAAGAATCTAAGATAATATTCTGACTTTTTTTCCTCTACAGAATACATCATTGACTTAGAATGTAGGTAAAATAATGCTAATAATTCATGGAAGATATTTTAATATAAATTAACTTGAGCTGTAAAACATTTCAGGTAAGCACATTTCTTGTCTCTAAACATGCAAAGGAAGTCTTATGATACAGCAGTAATATGATTAATGTATTTTCTTTCATTTTATAATCTGGATTTCCTACCCCAAAGTAAAATTCCCCACAGTAAAAATAAAAGGAAAGAGAAAAATGTTTAAAGATAACATGACTTGCTTTGAAATGGATCATTAATTAAAACATTCCACAAGTAATACTCCACATGCAAAATAAATGAAAAATTTGGAAAAGTTTGTGCCAAAGTTTAAAAAAAGAGCAAATTATTTTACCTAAAAAAATAATTTGAATGTCCTGGCAATACACCTAGTGTATGACCTTGAGCAAGTTATTGTGTGTGTGCCTCAAAGAATGTCTAATGACTACCATGTGAGTTTCTACAGAGCTGGGTGCTTGACTATTTTATTTTCCATATCCCAACACAAGGCTGGGTCGTTCAATATGATACATGTTGAAGGAATCCTAAGGTGTGACTATTGTGAATAGGTTATACATAATATATATAATTAATGAAATTATATTACTTCAAGATCAAAATTATTTTTTCTTTTCAGTATATTAGATGAGCATATGCTAGCTTTCTGTTCACAATAATCTTACCGAATTATTTTATACTGAGTTTAACACTTCTACCAAAATTAATCTGTCTTAGTAAAGAATATAGGTCATTACCTCATTAGATAATATGCACCATTTTCCCTCTAAAATATTTATTATTATTTTATATGTAATCATAGGGAAAACAAGTTAATACACAAGCATCTAAGATGTGTTAAACAAAGAACACTGTAGTATTTCCTATCAGCAGGCGTCACTATGACCCATTATTAGCACCAATTATTTTTAAAGTCCTTCCTCAGTAGTTTAATTCCTTTGGACTGCTTGAGCTTTTATCCTGATAGAAAGGAACCTGGTCCAGTGGAATTCCTACCCTTACTCACTCCTACTGCTAGAAGAGATAATTTAAGAGTCAAAAGACCTTGTAAATCAGTGATTTCATGACAATTCAGAAGCTGGCATTAAATCTGACTACCATGCTGGCACACAAATACAAATATCACAGACAGGAATTGACAATGGGTAAGTTTTACTAAATATTTAAGGTTTAGATATTTTTAATATGTATAAAAATTAACCAGGGAATACTAGAAGTAAGAATAAATGTCAGTGCTAACTTATTGAGTCAACAAAACTCAAAATGATGGATACAAGAAAGGAAACCTATAGACTAGATTTTTTCATGAACATCAATGCAAAAATACTACATAATAATTTTACTTATTTGTATATTAGATATAAGTATTTTACTTACATAAATTAAAAACACAATTTTAAGGATTTTGCAGACAAAACTCATTTAGTCATGAAAACAACCTTCTGAATCAGGTACTAATATTTATAATAAGGAGACTGAGGTACACACAATAATATGCTCAAGTTTACACACTAAGTAGTGCCAGGATTCAAACTCTGGTAGTTTCTTCTCCATTCCATTAAAAATGACTGGCAATAATAAGTGTTGGCAAGAGGTAGAGAAATTGGCATGATTATACATTGCTGGTAGGTGTGGAAAATAATTTATTTTTTTAGTAAATAATTTGGCACTATCTTATTCACTCCTCTTGCCCGTTGACTAAGTGACTCTAGTCCAAGTCCCTACACTAAAGAATAGGAAAAGAAAATGAGGGAATAAATATAGCAATTTTCTTTTGCTGTCTGATGGGGTACCACAATTTGGTGCCTTAAACTACATCTGCTTATTATAGCTCTGAGCATTTTTAAGTCAGATGTTGAGTGGTCATAACAAGAATCCTCTCAATTTTCTAAAATTCTAGAAATAAACATCAATTCCCATCTTATTTCTGATAGCCATTCAATTCTATATATCCAATGCCTCAGTTTTGCAGGTTGTTGTTACAGTAGCATTTATCACACTAGAAAGAAATGAGAACTATACCCACAAAGGATCTTGGGCAAGAAAGTTTAAAATAACAACTTCAGTCAATGTATCCCCAAATGACAACAACCCAATGATCATAAACCCAGTGAAGGAATAATAAAATTGCAGTATATCCATATAATAGAATCATTAAGCAATAGACAAAAACATGCTGTTAATACACACATCAATATAAAGGAAGCTGTCAGGCAAAAATATCTTATTTACATTTATGATATAACATTTATGAAAATTCAAAGAAAGGTGAAACTAAGAGAGTGATTGAAATCAGTCTCTGGAATGAAGAAATAGAAAAAACAATCGATGAATTAATGTGTTTCTTTTTTCCTGTTATGTATATAAATCATATCATTGTCTTTTGGTTATTATTTGTCTTCTAAGTGTTTTACCTTTTATCTTCAGCTATTGAATATTTTAATATTTTAAGAGTTGCTTTGGCAAAGCACTTTACTCACCTTAAAAAATCTAATCTGACAATCTTCGTCTTTGAAGAACTTAGTCAATTCAAGTTATTGGCTTACCTTTTAATTTATATGTATTTTATCTTCTTGTTTTATGCTTTCCATTATTTTAATATATAAGATAAGCTTTATTTTAAAGAATCACTTTATGTTATATTTTATGTTATATTTTTAAGAAAGATTCTTTCAGAACAAATCATTTCCCCTTTTCTATATTATCCCTTTACAGACAATAAATATGTTTCTGGGGTTCTTTCTGAATAACTTCATCCAATTCCTTAATTCTTGCTTCTCCTAAATTGAATTTAGATTTAAATTATCCATTGAGTTTTAAATTGGGGTTATAGCTTTTACATATAAAAACTCTAACAATTATTTCGCAAGTTTGATATGCTCTTCTTTGTTCATTTACTCCTACTTAATCATCCCTTTTAGGTGTAAAAATCTGAGATATTTACACTGTTTTGCAATTCAAATATCAATGTGAGTGTGATACTACCTTCTGCTGTTTTTGCTGACTGACCTTTATATGAGAAAAAGCTTCCTTGCTTTGTTTTATGATTTTGAATTCTGAACTCATATTTCTTTGAATATTTTATCTGTAGAATGTTTTATGGCCTGGTCTGAGATGAATTCACTAAAGAGAAACTGAGTTTGTCTCAGCTTGTTTCTGAGAGCACCACTGAATCTAGGCTGATTTCATGTAAGTCGGCATGAATTTCTGCTGTGGATTCACATGATGAGAGAGAAGTGTTGTGACATCTCAAGGGAGAATTTTCTTCATGCTTTTAGCAAAAAGAGCAAGAGAAGCAAAATGTCCTGCTGACACTTTCATCTTCTAGACACCCTTGTCATGGGACATATGGCTCATTTGAGGCCCCAGCTTTACGAAAGGAATTTATTAGATTCCATAATTTTGAATGGTTCTAGGTAATAAGCCATGCTTCTCACACATGCAGTAGCCTTCAAGACTAACACTCATTATCACTAGACTTTAGAAATGACCATCAGAGTACTTAGAGCTGACTTACCTCCCTTGATACTGTTTTCACTTCCCTTTCTCCTCTCTCTTGAATCCAACTTTTATTGCCACCACAGCTGTATCCTAAGATTTGACTTTTCAAATTTTTGCTCAAATTATCAGTTATACTTTAGTATATTTTCCAGAATATCTATTTGTCACATGAATGGAAGTTAAAAGCAATTATATTTTCATGATAGTTGTAGCCTTTTCCCCTTCTCTGTCTCACCTACAACTTTCCAAAATTAGTCCCTTGTCATTTTTCATGTAGAGTCTAGTTTCACTGTCCTAAACAGTGTAGTCATGTCAAATCTTTATGAAGTTCTCCATGGACTGAGCCCAAATTCAACTTCCCTAAAGGAAATGAAAAAGAAATGGTCGATAGCTAGAGTGTGCTACAGGGAAATAGAATGGATTAATCAATAGTGTATCATGTAGGATATAAGACCCTGAAGTTAGCTCATTGTACTTTTTAATCTAAAAGCATAGAATTCTACTTTGTATCTGAAAAAAAAAATCAAATTGTTTAAGTTCATCACTTGTTTTTCAAAGCACATCAAATTATTTGCTTAATCCAAAAAGATCTTTGACAGCAA
The DNA here is from genome assembly GCA_004024945.1 of Uropsilus gracilis. Taxonomy (NCBI): domain Eukaryota; kingdom Metazoa; phylum Chordata; class Mammalia; order Eulipotyphla; family Talpidae; genus Uropsilus; species Uropsilus gracilis. The sequence goes on from PVHY01000849.1 coordinate 187,177, forward strand.
GTTTCAAGTACTTAAGAATTCATAAGCCTTCTTGTCCATGAATAGAATGAACAGAGAGATGGATATATGCCGCATTATAGAAGTCTTCCTGAATGATAATTCTATTGCAGATGTATAATGATATGTTGCCTCTCCTTGTCATTACTGAGCATTAGATTGTTATTAACATTTTGTTTCATTTTCTATTACCTACAAAGTGGAGCTGGGGAGAGAAGTAGGTTTTCATTTCCATAATGAAATTTTAAAGCTTATTTTTTTTTTATCAGCAACACACCATGATTTTAAAAACATGTGATAAGTACCTCCACTCAATTAATTTAATACTAATTTTAAAACCTACAATCTTAAATAATAAGAGTTCAAGGAAATAATGAATAAAATATACACCAATTTATTTTTCATTTTCTATTCAGTATGTAACATACATGCCCGCACGCACACACGCACATATACACAATCTTCAGAAGTGATCCAATTGAAAAAGTTCCTGGCATCTTAAGTTCTTGGACAGAAGGGGGAAGTTTTGTTGATAATATAGCAATACATCTAACATGTTGGCAAAATTTCATTTTGTAAAAATCTTTAGATAGTGAAAAGAAAATTTCATGAAGAATATTACCATGGTTATAAACAGATTAAGAAACACAGCTGTTAAAGTAACAGTGTTGATGTAGATGTTTCAGAGAAACAATATGTAGTCAATATTTCTTTGCCAAAGGCCTGGAATGGATAGTACATACATGGATATGTAGGCACTGAACTTAGGTCAAGAAAAGCACTATTTTTAAGGTAAGGGTAATGCTAAGATTAATTAGCAACAGCTGTCTTATCTGCTGCTTAAAATGTACTGCTTTCATTTATTAAGTGGCTTCAGACCTTTGCCTGTACTATCCTTATAATTGGTTTATGGTTAACCAATTATAAAAGTGGGTCACTGTAGCTGCAAATATTCTGCTTTGTGGATTTTTTTGTCTTTCCAATAATTATTCTTTGTGTTGTATTTACCAAATAAAATAGCTTACTGTACCATCCACTTCTGCAGTTAGCACTATCTGATAGAAACATAACAAGCTAAAGTTCAAGTCCTACCTGGCATTCAAAATGTTTCTAGTTACTACATTTTTCAAAAAGTAAAAGAAACAAGGGAAATTCATTTTATTTAATTGAATGTCCAGATCATTTCTTATAGCATTAATTTAATGTTAACCAGATATTTCAAGTTTTTCATACTAATGGAAAATCCTTTGTATACTTTACATTTCCAGCACATTTCAATTTGGACTAGGCACATTTTAAGAACTCAAAACTCAAAAGCTACATGCTGTAGTAACAGTGCAATTCCACACAAATCTTTTTTTTACAAGAAACAGAGAAACAGACTTTATGAACTTGAGCTCAACTATCTTTATTCCAATGATAAGAAAAAGGTTGTTGATTCACTTAACTTTCATTTTAAATGTTGGCAAATTGAAATACCCATCTGTTTAAACTTGGTACTGGTTTTAATAACATAAAAGGTCTTCATTCTTGTGGAGTTTACGTTACCATAAGAAAGAGACAAGTAAACACGTGTTGAGTTTATGTTTGTGCTAGAAACTCTTCTGAGTGTTTATTTATTAGCTCAGCCAGGTGTATACTATTATTCTCTCCAACTTACAGATAAGAAAACTTGTTTTTAAGTTGGTACTGATAGAATGCATTGTCTCTATGGTTCTTTCCTTTCCAAAACTGAAGTCACCAATTTCCACCTATAGTTTCTTAAGGCAGTATTTAAATTTGTCAATGCCTGGAAACACCTTTTAGAAATTCTAGCGTGATTGCTCTCTGTAGTTAGAATATCTACCCAGATGGTTCTACTGTGTACAGCCAGGTTTATCTTGATGAAAAATCAAGACAATTTAATCTCATGGTCATGGAGGATGCAAGTCTTCATTTGCATTAGTCCATTTCTAAACTTTGCTTATCATAGAAAAATACGTTTTAAATTTATCCCTGATACCTAGCCTATCCCTGATGCCTAGAAAATCTGAAGATTTTCATCCAAGTTCTTTTTGCTCTTTTCTCTCCTCACTTTGCTCTTTTAAGCTTGCTGTTGTGTCTAGTGTCCTCTAACTCCATGCCAAGACCATACTCTATGACCTCTTGGGTGGCTCCTTTCTTTGTTCTCATCCAGCTGGTTTGGTATGGAGATTTAAAAAAATTGCACAGGTTAAGGCTGAACTGAGTGTGTTTGAACTGGGGGTGCCTGGCGAGCCGTCTTGAAGGCCAGCAGCCTTCAACCCAAAGCCTAGCTTGCACGGGCTGAGCCTCACGGCAACTGAGTTTCACCGGTGACAGGGAACCAGAAGTCCCTCGGCCACCGCACCAGCAGCTGGGTGAGCGCTCAGAGGAAGTCAGGTGAGGTCTCCTCCCTGACTGCCCCCTCAGGCAGCACCGGGTTGCATCTGGTTGCCAAGGCAACGGTCCTGGGACAAAGGCGCAGTTCTGCATTTTGCAACTGAAAGAAGCCTTCCTGGCCAGGTTAAGGCTGAACTGAGTGTGTTTGAACTGGGGGTGCCTGGTGAACTGCCTTGACAGCCAGTAGCCTCCACCCCAAACCCAAAAGCACCAGCGCCGCTACGCGGCACCAGCGCAAACTCAGAAATCAAGGATACTCACTACCAGAAGCACATAGGCAAAGTTATTCACAACTATATAGATTTCAACATGCCTAATACTAGAGCAGTAGTCACCCAATATGTAGAGCAGATCTGAAAGGAAAACACAGGAAGGAGGAAGACCGTAAATACTCAAGCAAGCCCTAAGAAAAATAACTCCCCACCAAAGGATAAACAACCTGAAGAAAACAACTTGGATGACATGAAAGAAATGCTCCATATGTCGGACAAAGAATTCAGAATCAAAATGATGAAAGTACTCAAAGAATCCAAGGAAGAGGGGGAGAAAAGGGAAAGCAAAAGGGAAGAAGCATTCAACGAACTAAGAGAAGTAGTAGAAAAATGTAAGCAAGAATGCAGTAAAATGGGCAACATCATCAACATACAAAAAAATGAAATTGAAACACTAAACAAGAAACTACAGGAGATGCAATGCATAAAGCAAGAAATAGAAGAACTCAAGAATGCAGGGAGGAGCCAGGAAAGTAGAATAGAAGAAATAGAGGAAAGAATCAGTACACTAGAGGACACAGAAGTAGAGAGAACAAAGAAAGAAAAAGAGAGAGAAAAGCAGAATAAGAAAACAGAAGAAAAAATCAGAGATCTGTCAGATACCCTAAAGAAAACAAATATAAGAATAATTGGAATACCAGAAGGGGAAGAAAAAGACATAGGATCTGAAAGGC